>CM076258.1:11624333-12151833 GCA_038380765.1 Odontothrips loti
CCTGTGATTGGTGGGTGATTGACAACGGCCTTCGGGGGTGTCGCAGTCGGCGTCTTTCCACGCCGGGATCAAAAGTCGACGCCGATAAAGGTAAGAGAAAAGTGCGGAAATGCTGCTACCGGCGTAAAAGACTGCACCCCCTGGCCTGTTCCGCAGAGGCGAGGAGGTTTACTGCTGCATAAAGGGCGGTGGAAATGAGGGAAATTCAGGAGGGCTCGACAGAATCCAAAGTCTCTCGGCGCGCGTTGTGTTTTGGGACGGGGTGTAACCCCCTCGTCTGGGTCCGCCTTGACGCGATCCTGGCCGCGATACCATTGATGTGTCATCCCCCGTCAGAGACGGACGGGCCTCTCGGGTGTGGCGTCCTAGCCTCGCGTCTGCTCCCACATCCAGCAGGCCAGCCACCACCCCCGCGCGCTGCAGCAGACCCGTCTGTAATTTACATCTTTAGTTTGTTATTTGGACGTTGGCAATCCAGAGCTCCCTTCCTGTGTCCATCGCGTCCACATGGTGGTGGTGGTGGGTGAGTGAGTGGAGAGGGTGGACGCGGGGTGTGTGAGTGTGAGTGTGTGTGAGTGTGTGTGTGTGTGAGAGAGAGAGAGAGAGAGAGAGAGAGAGAGAGAGAGAGAGAGAGAGAGAGAGAGAGAGAGAGAGAGAGTGCATCTGTGGTGTACCGTCCCGCCCAGCCCGTCGCAGCAGAGCGTATGGCCACTGAAAGGATTTCCGCTTCCGCCAAGCCCTCTGGCTGCGCGCGCCGCGGACGAATCCGGCGTTTTGTCGGTTTTCGTCGCATGGTTTGTGTGTGTGTGAGTGTGTGTGAGTGTGTGAGTGTGTGAGTGTGTGAGTGCCCCACACCGTCCACGGCTATTAACGCTTCCATATCTCACCGCTAAACAGTTTATTTAAATACCAAAGCAATAATACTAAGGGAAGGATGATTGTGCGCTGCAATGTCCCGACAAGCCCAAAGCGGAAGTAATAAGAAGTGTTGACAAAGAAGTAGAACGCTGTGGGAGGTATGAGAAATTGCGCGCTTTCGCCCCCTAAACAGTGAGTGATTTTTTTTCAGATGGAACGCACGATTTTTCATACATCCCGCGAGCCACTCCCGTTCTCCTGCGTCCTGCTTCGTCTCAGCACTCACCCCCTGTCCCTATCTCACTCGCACCCTCGTGGTGTGGTCTGCCAATGTGTGGACATCTCCGCGGCCAACGCAGTGGTACAAATAAGGTTCCGATGACCTGTGATATATCCCTGCGGACCGTCGCCTTCCGAACGCGCCATCATCTTTTGTGCATTCTGTGCCGGTCCTGCAGCCGGGCCACACCACCGGTGTGCAAACACTTATTGACATTTTCCGGTCGGGGCAGGACGGGCGGCCTGACTTCACCTGGCCGCGTGTCGCCTCTCTCTCTCTCTCTCTCTCTCTCTCTCTCTCTCTCTCTCTCTCTCTCTCTCTCTCTCTCTCTCGCCCGGCGCGGCCCCCATCAGATAGGTTATGCCGGCCCGGCCCAGCGGCCTTCACCTTGTGCACGCTTCCTGATGCAGAGAGAGAGAGAGAGAGGCTTTCAAATCGCCGCCGGTGCCGGTCTCTCTCGCACACACAGGACATCCGTCCTGCCGCGCACGGCTCTATATATCCCTTTCCGGTTTAGGACGGATTCAAATCGGAGCGCGGGATAACCGCGCGTCACCTGACCTTGGCCAGCTAACTACTGCGTTCCGGACGGCGCAGCAGGAATTATTTATGTATACTACTTGGTTCGTCACACGTTCAGTACGGTTGTTTGCTGACCGCGAAAAATGCGATTATTTCTTCGTGTAGTACGAGTTTGTTCATTGACCAGTATATCAATGGTCCAGGGAGGATGTCCGGCCAGTCCTTTCCTTTGTGGCCGGTATTGTCTGGCGACAAGCCTCCTGCTGCAAGCGGACCGCTAGGGCCGCTCGTCTTACCATAAATCACCGCCGCCCAAAGCTCCGTCACCGACTTGTTTTGCTTCCGGAGCGGATCGGTGTGTCACGTGACAACGTGACAGGGGGCGCTTTTAAAAACGCAGACAGGGCGGTGGACAGAGAGCTAGCGCTACGGCCAATATCTATATATCTATATATTTTATATTTAAAAATTATTTTTAAATTTGTGACGAAAAGATCGAGGAAGGGTTCAAGTCTCACGACTGGATGACTGGCTGACTAGCTGACTGACTAACTGACTGACTGACTGACTTACTTACTGACGACCCCTTGCGGCCGCAGCGGTGACCGCCGGCGCATCCGCATTGGTATTGGTATCCGTGTCCGCCCCCCGGAGGTTCGGATGTGTGGACCGTAACCCGGTCGGTCTGTCTGTCTGTGCATGACGGGTCAGACAGAATGGGGATCATGTGAGCTTTAGGGAACCCCCCTCGCGCCCCGTAAACTCGCCGAAAGTTCAAAATTGTGGATCATAAATCGTGAATGATTGGCGCTATCTGGTCGTTTTCTAAACCCAATGCTTCGACTTTCAGCTCCCTCCGTTGACGAGATTCGGCCGTATTGTCGTGAGAAACGTGCCCTGACACAACGGCACTGCGTGAAACACATGCCGAATAGGACGTCCGTTTCGTCGGCTCCACGGAGCAGATGTGCTGGTCACCTCTGCCGGTGTTCACATGCCCGTCATTTTTCTCTTGAGACAACAACAACAACGGTGCATGTGTGCGTGCGTGTGTGCGCGTGTGCGTGTGCGTGTGTGAGCGTGTGCGCGCGCGTGCAGGTGTGGGAGTGAGACGTGTGCTGGTGCGTGTGGTCCACCGAGTCCACCACAGCCGGCCCTTAGCGCTTGTGGGTGGGGCAGAGAGGACAGTTATGAGGGAGTGAGTGAGAGGGACAGCAAGAAGAACGGCGACAAGAAGAAGGAGGGGCACGGAGAGAGCGAGATGAGACACACGCGGAGGGGGCAAGCAGGGATATTTCAGTCAGCCGTGTACAGCATCCGTCTAATCGCCGCAGTTGGCAGCCCTGGCAGCCGCGTGGCCAATCAGTCGTTGACTCGTTCCAAAACTCTAGTGTTTTTTTTTCAGGCCGGCAGGGGGCGCCTCCCGCGACACGTGTTCAGGGTGGAGAGTAATTGGACTTTTCCTACCAATCTACATTCCAGCAGCGCGGCGGCAGCGGCGAACAACATCTCATCTCCTCTGCGCTGCTGCTGCTGCTGCCGCTGCTGCTGCCGAATATATCCCGCCCCCGTTCTGACACGGTTGATGAGAAATATGGATCACTCGTCTGACGCGGCCCCGGCGGTGCCCCCCCCCCCCCCCCCGGCATCACGGCACGGCACCGCCGCCGCTAAGTAAAACACTTGGTCCCGAAAGGGCGGGACTTCCTTCCGCCTTCAAATCGCCCCTTGAAACTCTTGCGGCTATCCCGGACGTAGGCATCGCCTATGCATAGGAGCCCACGAGCGGCGCGGGTCCTGTCACGTAAGGAGACTTCGGTAAGCTATTTGTGTGCGATCCACACCGCGGAGAAGCGCGAGTCCAGAGGTCAAACTCGGTCAAACATTCAAGACCGAAATGTCTGTCACACGGGGAAAATTTCATCCAAAAACTTGCTATTTCAATATATTTTTTTCGGAGAAAGTTTTTGTGTTTTTGTATGTTACTTTCTGGGATTTTTATTTTTTCTATCGCAATATTTTTTACCTTGCTCTAGCTTTTGGACAGTTGCACCGCGCCTACCCCGCCCGCAGCCACACGTCCGTCTGGGTGTGCCTAATCGGGCACAACTCTGCTATGACAAGATCAAAATCTGCCTTCCCATCGGCCTCACCTCCTCAACCCCGTCCAGGTAGAGCCGCGCCCCATCCGCCCCTCGGTGGCGTCGGCCCCTGAGCCGGAGGCTGCGGCGGCGGCGGCGGCGGCGGTGAACCGTCAACAACAAACTGTCAGTCTCGACGTCCACTGCGCTCAGCTACGTGGTTACAGGCGGCCGAAGTTTAATTCGTTTCTCACGACGTCACCCACGTACCACTACCGCGCCCTTCCTCAGCCCTGCGAGCCCTGCGGGGAAGCAGCCCAAGGGTTTTACGGAGGACATAAGCCATTTTTAAGGGCCAGTTTTTTTTGGGGGGTTCTCTTTTTTTGGGTGGGAGAAGGGTGGGTAGGTGCTCGATCGATCGAATCACGCACGGTCTGCTAACAGTCGTGTGAAACGATCTTATTGAATCCCTCTCTGCTTCCGGTCACGCGTCATCAATTATGTGATCACTAGAAATGCATGAAAATTTCATTTCATGAAAATTTTCAGTCATTTTCACTTTTTTTTTTTTTTTGCTTTTTCATATCTCATTCATTTTGGCACGCGCACTGAGATTGTGGAGTCCGCTGCAAACGATATGGTCCTACAGAGCCATCGAACCCTTCCTTTCTTTTTTCGGCCCGTCATTATTTTAAACCCTGCCACGCCGGAGTCTTTAGCAGACGCCGCGGCTCGCCTCCCCGCCTCCCTGCTTAGCAGACGACGCATGGCCGCTCCATCACGGTGACACCGCGGCAGCGCCGGCAGCGCCCGAGCCTGACAGCGGCAGCGCCCGCAAACAAGGAGGATCTCGGCAGGGCGTAGAGGGTGAGGGGTGAGCGACGGGCCAAAGACAGGAGGCCTGCCTGCAAGCCTACGGCGGGAGAAGCACCGCATCAAAATGTAATGTTCGCGGCGTGTCTAAGCTAATATCCGCTGATGTCCGTCCCCCGTTCTGCAACGCCCTCTTCGCGCTACACCGCTATTCGAGCGCGTCGAATCGTTTCGGATCAAGGGGGAGGGGGGGGGGGGAATTCACGCTTTACGCAACACACACGCACACACACGGTTCCACTCACCTGCCCCGGTCTCAAGAAGACATCTGGAGGACCGGAGCATCCGGCCAAATAGTGGTAAGAAAGAGATTAGTGCGAAACCCATCCCGTCGTGGCACAGGGATCCGCACTCCTGCGTTTCGGTAATGATCACGTCCGGAGCGCGGGGTATCGCCATGGTAGGCAAAGCCAGAAAGGCAAGGATATAACACTCCTCCCCCCTTAAATGGGCCAGAAAATGCACAGCTTAAGATTAAAAGTTGACCAGCAACTGATATAAAAGATAGTGCACAGCAATAAAATGATGCTAAATGAAAAAATATGAGAAGCAGCATAAATTAAAACCCTTTTAAACCTAAAAAAAAATTAAGATAAGATAAACCCGAACAGTGTCGCCAAGGCGCTCGAATAACATTTGGGTGTGGGGAAGAACTAACACGCAACATTTACACCTCAGGTGCACGAGAATAATTGGACTTACTTCCACGAAACATATCCGCCCAAGGCGCGCGCAGCAAAATTAAAACAACAAAAAGGGATAGCTGCAAAATGCCAAAACCACAAAGGCAAAAGGATGATGGATGATAAAAATAATAAAAAAATAAAATAAAAAAAAAAAGGGTACAGATGGAAACGGTTTCAAGCCCCATGAAGCTAAAACAAATCAAAAGCTATGCTGAATGAAATTACACAGAATTATCACAATAGCTTGAAACCGGCAACACACAATTCAACAAGCAAGGTACATGAACAGATTTATTGACCAATAAACCTACTAAATACATCATGACCAACATGAAACTTCTACGATGCTTGAGAACGGAAAGTGAGGAAAAATAAATAAATGTTCATTGCCGCCCAAAATACTCCGGCGCACGAACCGGTCTACCAGACCTGGTGACACAGTGAGGCGGAATCCGCCCTGGTGTCCCTGGCGCATCCGCAGGATCCAAGGATCTCCGCCCACGCCCACGTCCACCAGGAGCATGACCTGCAGGACCAGGCTCCGGGTCGCCAGGCGGCTGCCGCTGCACGTCCAGATGCCGCGGCTCGACTCCCTCGTTCCTGGCCTGCATCAGTCTCCTGAACCGACGTTGGATGTCCTCGAGAAGGACGTCGGGATCGTCCGGTGGAAGCGGCAACAAGGGCGGGGGAAGCTGCTCCTGGGGCCCGTCATCCAGTGGGGGCTGCTGCACCTGGCCGTCAACCTGGTCCATCTGCGGAGGGGGCGGCGCCGCAACCAGCGGCTGCTCGGGGTCCACCGCCACTGGAGCCACGGTGGCAGGCATGACAGGCGGGAGCACGCCGACGGAGAGCACGCCTGCCGGGGGCGCCACAACTGGGTCCACCACGACCCTGGAGCGCACATGGTCCACATGGATGGCCTTGAGCACGGGGCCGCCGTCGTCCGGGCGTACGTCGCACTGACGCGAACCCTTGCATGCTGTTACGACCCCCGGAACCCACCGGGAAGCGTTGACGGAGTGCTTGAGGGCCCACACGGCCTGCCCCGTGTGGAAGGGGTGCGCAGGCAACTCCACCACGGGATGCTCCAAAGACCTGGGGTTCAAGTCGGTGAGGTGCGTCCTGAAGTCACGGCCCAGAAACGCCTCTGCCGGGCTGCGTCCGGTGACGGACGACGGCCGCGTCCGCATGGCCCACAAGACCCTGGCCACGCGGGTGTGGATGTCCCCCGAGGGGTACTTGGACAGCAGCCTCTTAAACGTCTGCACCGTGCGCTCCGCTAGCCCGTTCGAGGCCGGGTGCCAGGGCGGGGTCCTCACGTGCTTCACGCCGTTCTTGTCCAGGAACTCGCCCAGCTCCTTCGCGACAAAGGTCCCGCCGTTGTCCGTCACGACCACCTTCGGCCTGCCGCAATCTGCAAAGATATACCTCAAGTGAGTAACCAAGGTCTTGGTCTGCATGTTGGGCATCACCTTCACAATCGGCCACTTGGAGTAGGCGTCCACGACGACAAGAAAGTAGTGACCCAGGAAAAGACCGGCATAGTCCATGTGAACTCTCTCCCACGGGGCCGTCGGCTTGGGCCACGGGCTGATCACATTGCGCGGAGGCTTGTGCGCAACCCTGCTGCACTCCTCGCACATGCGCACCGAGGTCACGACGTCCTCGTCGATCTTTGGCCACCACGCCACCGATCGCGCGATGGCCTTGCTGCAGGACATCCCGGGGTGCGTCGCGTGGATTAGGGCCAGGACTTCGTCCCGCAAGGACGAAGGAATCACAACGCGGTCCCTCCGGAGCAGACAGTCATGGAGCAGCGACAGCTCCTCCCTGCACCTGGCGTAGGGCTTGATGTCCTCCGGGAGCTTCGCCGGATCTGTCTCAGGCCATCCGCGCGCGGTCCACGCAGCCACCTTCCGCAGGACAGGGTCCGCCTCCGTGGCGGCCGCGATCTGACGGGCGGACAGCCCCTTCGGCTCGCGCATCTCCAGCAGATGCACGCCGGCAGGATCCGGACACCTGGAGCCCCCGCTGCCAGCCAAAGGGAGCCTGCTAAGAAAATCAGCGTTACCGATGCTTTTGCCCGGACAGTACTTGACCTCACAGTCCAGTGAACCAATCAGCAGCGCCCATCTCAGCATACGCGGAGACAGCCCGTCGCTCGTGTCCGCCCCTTCCTTGAAGATGCCAACCAGCGGCTTGTGATCGGTGACAATTGTGAATCTTCTCCCCAGCAGGTACTGCCGGAACTTCCGAACACCGAAAACAATCGCAAGGGCTTCCCGGTCAAGTTGAGCATACCGTCTCTCCGCAGGGGACAAGGTCCTGGACGCAAACCCGATGGGGCGCTGAAACCACAGCCGCTGAGCCTCGTCCAACTCGGGATGAGAAATCACGCAGCCCACTCCCACCGGCGAAGCGTCGCAAGTCAGAACAAGAGGCTTGTCTAGGCTATAGTGCACCAGCACGGTGTCACTCGTGATGAGGTCCTTGACCGCCTGCAGGGCCGCCTCATGCTTGTCGGTCCACTCCCAGGGTGCCTCCCTATCCAGCAGACGATGCAATGGCTCCAAAAAGTGAGCTTTGCCCCTGAAAAATCGCCCATAAAAGGATATCAGTCCAAGCAAGGATTGCAGGTCCTTCTTACTGGCCGGCGATGGGGCATCCTTAATGGCGGCCAACTTCTCCTCTGTCGGATGTAGCCCTTGGGCCGTGAACTTGAAGCCCAGGACTACCAACTCGGCCGCGATCCAGGTGCATTTGTCTGCGTTCACCCGCAGCCCGGCGTCACTCAAAATCTGCAGGACCTGTGACAGCAAATCACAAAGCTCATCAGGGGTCTTAGCCTTAACATAAATGTTATCCTGATATGCAACCACGCCCTTCAGGCCCCCCAGCAGACCGTCCATAATCCGCTGGAAAATGGCAGGTGCCACCTTCACTCCGAAGGGCAACCTGGTGACCCGGAAGAGACCCTTGATGGTGTTGACCGTCAACAGGCGTGACGACTCCTCGTCGACGGGCACCTGGGTGTACGCGTCGGCTAGATCGATCTCAGCGAAAAACTTCCCGCCCACGAGCTTGTTCAAAACCTCTTCGACGGTAGGCGAGCGATGACGGTCAGGCTGGATGGCCGGGTTTAGGGTACTCTTATAATCCGCACAGAGGCGAAGGGAAGCATCCTTCTTCGGCACCGGCACGATGGCCGACGCCCACCTGGTGGCCTCCTGCACGGGAACCCAAATACCCTTCGCGACGTTCTTGTCAATACCCTCTTCCATCTTGGCCGTCAGGGGGAAGGGCACCTGCCGCGCGGGCTGGTACTTCGGCACGGCGCCCGGAAGTACCTCCAGGTGCACCGGCTGTCCCTTGTAGCAGCCCGGCGACCTCGACGACACGGCGGGGAACTGCTTCACCTGCCTCGCGACCCGACTCACCAGGTCGGCGTCGACGCTGTTGACGCCCTCGATCCGGAGTCCAAGCGGCCGCCACCAGTTACGACCAAGCAGGCTCGGTCCGTCGTCGCTACCAACAACCACGGGCAGCCTGGCGCTGTGTCCATTGAAGTACACCTCGGCGACGAACATGCCCATGAACTGCAACGGCTGCGACTCTCCCCAACGGAAGGTCAGCCTGCTCCACGGCGCCAACGCCGGCCTGCCCGGCATGGACATGTAGGTGCTGCGGCCGATGATGGTGCGCGTGCACGCGCTGTCCAACTGAAACTTCATAACCAAGCCGGGGGGCTCGGGTCATCGTGGCTGTCCTCGACGGCGTCCCTCCGCGGCTCAGCGACACAATACAGGCCCTCGCAGTCGTCCCCCTCGTCCCAACTGACGGACGCATCCAAGTAACTGACATGGTTTGTTGACGATCCCGGATTCGGCCCAGGCGCGGAAGGGGGGGTCGAGGCGGACGCCGCCGGGGTAGCAGTTGACTTCTTCTTGGGCTTGCCCTTTTTGGACTTGCCGAGCCCGCACACGCTTGTCACGTGACCAACCTGCTTGCACTTGCCGCACTTCAGCGTATTCCTATCATAGGGACACGCCCTGGCGTAGTGCCCCTCCCCGCAACGAAAACAAACAACCTTCTTCTTCTCCCCCCTCCCACCTAGCGCGTGGACCTCGTCCACGCCGCCCTGGCCGCGAACGGCCGCCTTGTGGGCACGCGTCGCCTCCGTCTGGACCGCCAAGTCTAGTGCCTTCTCGCGGGTCAGCCCGGCCGCCTCAAACAGCTTGTCCTGGAGAGCCGTGTCCCCCAGACCCGCAACAAACTGATGCATGCACATCTGGTCCAACACGGTGCCCTCCCAGCCGACCGTCGGCCCGATGACAGTCAACGCCTCCATGTAGCTCGCTGCCGACTCACCCGGTTGTTGACGCCGGCCGGTGAACAATACATACTGCACCGTCTTGTTGACAGTCGTGATGATGTTTTTGTCGAGCTCGGCGAGAAGGCTGGCGTAGGAGGCGGTCCCGAGGGGAATCGGCTTCATCCACTGCTCTAGCCGGTCTAACAGCGGGTCGTCGAGCGCAGACAGAAGCATGGCCCTCTTCACTTCCTCCTTTGTCGCCTTCGCATCGATCACCAGCTTCAGGCGTCGGATAAACTTCGGCCAGGTCTCGGGCTTCTTGGAGTCGTAACGCTCGGTGCTGTCCATGAATGATAAGAAGCAACACACCGTTTTGGATTTCCGGTGTGTCACCCTTCTGAGTTGGACTATGAGTTCACTGAATATTTCGTGATCTTCCTGAAGAATGTTTTGGTTTTGATTATGTATTTAATTTTTTTTTGGGGGGGGCGAATATTGAGTATGATTTTTTGGTGAGTGGAAGTGTCGAACGACATGAGCTGTTAGGGCTCAGGCGTTTGACATATGGGGTTGTTACGTATAGTTTGTGGGCGGCCGTAAGCAGAAGCATCAGGGAAGGGACGGGGCCGCACCTGCGTCGCCAACACCACCGGAAAATCAGATTCTCCCCCACGTGAGCCGCGCGATTAAATGTCCATTACGTGTACAGGTGTGTAGGTGTCGGGGCGGCTTATTTCACCCCGGATGTGATAAGTCGATCCCAGCCCTTCCCCACCCCTGACGACGCATCCCCGCATCCCCCTCCACCCTCCCCCGCTCACCGCGCCCCGTCTTTGACACATCTTTTCAAATGTTTGCCGCACACATGGTCAAAAACTACTCGAAGAACCTCCTCATTATCTCACACATACCACGTGACAAGGTGTTTTCGTTTTCAAAACTTTTGGCGCGGAAAGACAGACTGCATCCGCTGGCCCGGAGACGTCATGCCAGCAGCAGACGACGTCGGCCTCCTCCTCGTGTCTCTCATGCTTTTCGGCATGAAAGGCGAAAAGCAAATTGCGAGCAGCAAGCAGGCGTTTACAATGCACTAATTGGGGCGGTGCGTGTGACGCTAAACACGAACAGGTAGTAATTACTTCCCAGCGCCTTCTTATCGGCTGATGACACCGGCGCGAATCACCCGCCCCGCCCACCTCAAAAAAATAACAAAAGCGCTAGCGGCGGCGGCGTCCTGGCGAACCGTGACAAATTTCGCGGGCCGAAAAGACAAGAGTGGGCGGAGCCGCCGCCGAATGATGGGAAATAATTATGGCCTGTTTGTTCGCCAACAATCACCTTTTATTGGTTGCGGAATTTTCGCGCTGCGCTGGACACACGCGCAATTTTTCGTACTAATATTTGCAGAAGATACTACACTACACACAGTCGTATAGGTCATTCTGAGCATCAGAATATTTTTCATAGGAAACTGGGCGTGCTGTGTTGAGGGCACATGGGCGGGGCGCTGGCTGCCGGGGCGCATGCGCGGCGATGGATCTCTTCCGGAGAAATTAATTAAATAAAACCCTGGCCGCACCGCTACTTGGCATGCAGACAGCAGCCATGGCGTCCGCGCCGCGTCCGCGCGCTGTCATTACTGTTTCGTGGGAGTCGGAGACCCGTCGGAGACCGCCGGCAACGGAACCCACCGCAAGGGACGGGAATTAAAGGGTTAATTGGAGTTTTTAAGAGGGCATGCAGACGACATGAATCGCTGCCGGGAATGTGCAGTACAAGAGTGGATTTGTTTACCAAAAAATCATATGCAACAAGTTTTGGTTCATACAGAAGCTTTATTGTAAAATCTTACCCCCAGAAGAAAATAACTGTTGTCTCTGAAAATGGCAGGTGGTCCACCACCACCAAAAAAAAAAAATATTAATTAAAACAATACGTAAAATCTGAGAGTTCGGCAGAGAAAGTCCACATCCTCTGTATCGGTCGCACCATCGGGGTCAGGCTGGTCAGGCCGTCAGCAGGCCCTCCTCCGGTAAGCTGTACTTACGCCCCGCCATGCTTCCGGTGGTGCTGCCCGTGGCCATGCCACTCCGTAACGCGTGGGGGACCCACGGCAAATTGAAAGAAGTACCGGGTAGGCGGGGAGGTCCAGAGGGGGCAGGGCCGGCAGGGCACATCTCTCCTTGCCCGGTTAGGGTTAACCGTCCGCCGGGCACCGCCACCGCCTTGTATATAACGCCGCCACACCAAACTAAATAGACACGGTGCATGAATCACAAGGCGCAGGGAGGCAAGAGGGCGGAGGGGGCGGCGCCAACTCACCCCGTATGTCCGGTTTATTAATTTCGTGAGAAGAAACAAGGCGGTGAGGTGACAGGTGTGAAGGAAGTCTCTCTCTCTCTCTCTCTCTCTCTCTCTCTCTCTCTCTCTCTCTCTCTCTCTCTCTCTCTCTCTCTCTCATTCATCCGTATATCTCCCTCTCTCGGATGAAGTCACCTGGCGATATTGCTCTCGAAAAATGCGACCACCGCTGGCTACTCTGCTGCATTATTTCGCAGATATACATCCGGTCGAATACAGGACGACTACGTCCGTTTGCCATTTATTTCGTCGCGATATAAAAACAAAGTTGAAAATTAAAAAATACGATTCCACAAAGTGAAATCCTAGGAGGCCCGAAGTAGAGTCAGACGATATTGCCGAGATTTTGTAGATTTTGTAAATTTTGTAGTTTGTCTGATGGTTTGAAGTGTCTTTCGAATGCGTATGTGACCAAACAGGTTCTGGAAGGAGAGGAGAGTAGAGGGAGTGAGAAGTGTGAAGAAGAAATATGAATGAATGATTCGTTGAGAAAATATTGGATAAATATTGGAATGCTATTAAAAAGAAAAAGAACTGTATTTTTTGGGTAAGTTATACAATCTTTAAGCGAAAAAGTTTGTCGGAAGAGAGTTTAGAATTTCGTGGGAAGATTGGCAGTTGTAGTGTTCTAGGCTCTTTCCAGCGGGCAGCTGGCATTCTCACCACTGGCTACTCTGGCTAGCCCTAGTCTCGCTCAGGGTCTCAACTGCATTCTCAATCTGTACGCCAACAATGCAACGCGGCGCCCCGCGGTTGCTACAACAGTCATCATGTGATCGAGAGCGGTCTCTGGCGGTCGACGATAGCGCGCTCTGTCGGCTGGGCACGGAACTACCGACCGAACCTCAATCCTATGAACTTAAAAATATTTATTCGCAGCTCACATTGAATGACACGAGAACTAACTACTTTTCAACGTCAGGGGCAGGCATGAGGCATGAGAACGTTGATAAATCTTACTTTCAAACACTCGTCCACATCTTGGCTGGTTCACTTGGTTGGAAATTTTTGAAGAGTATGACATAAAGCTACCACACTCATTGCACAGCATTGCTTCCCAGCATTTTTAAACACTCCATGGTATTGATAAGCTGTTCCTTGAAGAACCTTTATCATCCAATTTCTGCAGGTCACAACCACAATCAAAACTTTCGCGCTCAACTCAAAACCGTTGAAACCGACGTCGGTGTCCCCAATTGTTTTGTTTACCCACCCGTCGTCATGGTGTTGGATGAAAAATTCGGGACGGGAGGAAAGTACAGTCGACTCACGACGGCTACGTTTGAAAGTCTGTACCCTTAGCCGCATTGTTGGCCGGCTACCCCAAGCTTGATATATCAACTTTTCAAACGCAGCAGTTTTCGTTTTTCGTTGCGGCTGTACTACGCAACAGGCAGTGCTCTGATTGGTTGTAATTTTCATCTTTCCGCCAACTTTGCCTCGGCTCGGCTAGGCCCTTGCTTGACTCGATCTTTTCGCCCATAAGAGCCTGCAGCTCGACTCGAATTATCAAATTTTTCAATTCAAAATTCTCTAAATTGAGCTTTTGAGTTTTCGTATGGACATCAGAATCTGAATCAGCGGGTCCCCTTCCTTCTCCTTGCAAACTCTCATCAAAATCGTACAATTTCGTTCGGAGAAGTCCATAAGGGGCCATGTCAAAAAAAAAAAAAATCGGAATCCTTAAGATTGCAATAGGCTACTTCGTGCCTAAAAAATTAAAGGCGGAAAGGTCGGCGTAAGGGTCGTCGCCTACCTGTTCGAAAACAATGCGCAGGGCCACGGCCGGAAGATGACGACAGCTCATTAGCGACGGATGAGAGAGAGAAGGAGAGAAAGAGCGTGGGTAAGGGCAGGGGGGAGGGGGCTGGGTTAGGACGACCTGGGCATACTCGGTCCCCGTCACGTAAAATCAACAAGGCATTCGCTTCACGTAATCTCAAGGCTGCGAACCAAAATATTTTCACAAGTTGCGGAGAGTATAGTGGGACAGTCCAAGCCACGCAAGTGCAACTGAGAGATATGTACCACAGCCACCCTCATAACCTCCTCTGGCCGTCATTCTGCCAATGAAAACAATTTGTCTTCCAAGTAGTAGACTTCCTGTGCTGTGGAGGGCGCTGCAGTAGGACACGCTCGTTGAGTGTCAGGCATGCGTGCCAATATCGTTAGTGGTACGCATGCGCACAGCAGACCGCGGCCGGATGCGGTGCCTCGTCCTTCCAGACTCTGCAGCAGACGACGGCGGAGACGTGCAGAGAGGGGGGTGTACTTACAAGGGCAAGGAATGCGAAATCTCGAGCACCTCAGGGCAGATGGCCCGGCCCCGTATGAGTCATAAGCACCCAACCAGCGCTCTCAATGAACTCGTTGAGCTCAATGACACTCACTGTCAGAAAATCAGCCAGATGCTCGGGCCAGATGCCAATGACATACTACTCAAAATTGGCAAAAAAATATTAAAAAAAAGTAATCGCCTGTACAATAGTATACAGTACGATTTTCAATATTTTCTAACCTGCCAGGAGTTGAAATCCATCCAAAATGCTTTCATGCAGGAGGCGTTTGATTGCCTCGTTTGATCGTAACGGTTTCTCAAAATTTCTCATACTCTTTCGTGACAGGGAGAGCGTGAGAAAACGTCGATGAAAAATTGTCCGCGCCGCGTCTCTTCCACGAGACGCTTGTCAAACGCATCACAACCACTTTCGCCATGGCATCCTCTGTATGTGTCCTTCGGTCCATCCTTATACGCCACGCCCGCCGTGGACACGCGCGTCCAGCTTCTCTGCACTGCCGAACTAACGCAACTGCTGCGCCGGTTCCCACCAGTTACGGGGTTCACCGACCACCCCCTCTTGGCCTGGACCCGCCCCTGCCTCTGAGGGCGCAACGCATCATCGTGCGTCCTCTGCCAATGTCATCACCGCTACGATATGAGAAATTAATCAAGATCCTCATCTGGAAGCGAGGGACGGAGACGAGTACACGCCCATCACATCGAGAATACTGGTTTGGTTGACGTGAGACGGGTGCTATCGAGCTCTCGTGCACCGCGCACGGGACTGGATCGATAGTATTGTGTACTCTGCTGATTAACTTAATTGAACAGTGGTGCGGGTTTAACGTCGAATTTATGTTCCTACCGAATTATGTCGGGTGCCACCCACAACTGTACTCGTCATTAAATCTAAATCATACGCCATATGCCGTGGTGTCGAGCAAGGACCGAGGAACAGCCAGCACGAGGAGGGCCATCACTAACTTCCTCATTCCCATCAGAAAAGACCACATGGCGCCAGGCTGAGCCGTTGGCTGAGCCTAACTCAGGTCTCAAATCTTGAAACTAAATGCGCCAAGTTATCTCAACGGCCTCTCCAACAGCAAGTCTCTTGTCGCCCGAAAATTGGGCGATGGTCGTGACGTTTTCCGCATCCTCAGGGAGGGCTTGCTTGTTGGGGGCCGGGGAGGGGGCGCAGAGGCGGGAGCTCTGAGGGAGCTGGCCGCCGGGGGCCGCCGGGGCCGCCGGGGGCCGCCGCTGGGACCGGACGGAGTCTCCTGCGAGTCCAAATAACCTTCCAAGGGTCCATTTGAGACTTCCCGTCACTGGTCCATCCTGTTCTCTGGTCCCGGCTGGTCCCGGCCTATGGCCCCGGCCTATCGCAGCCCTGCCCTGCCCTGCTCTCTCCCCCCATTGGCCATTGTTACAACCGGACGCCTTGAGTTTACTGCGGCCGAAGATAAACGCAACGCGACAAGTGTGTGGGACAGGGACAGAGGAGAGGTCACACCGTGCGACAAAGAGAGAGGGAGAGAAGCTGGGTACATGCAGAGATTTCAAATTCCACTCGCCTCTCTTCTCTGTCTCTTTCTACCGGTCGGAGCCTCGCTTGCCGTAACGAGGCTGTTTTTCGCCCACCGCCTTCTATTGCCCTTTCCCGTACAGTCCCGCAAACTATGCTGCCGTTCGGACCGATTCCCGGGCGCTGCCGGGCCGTGATTGTTTCGAACACGTCTTGAGCGGCCACTTCCGACCGCCGCCCAGTCGCGTGCCGGGCCCGCATTATTCGCAGGAAGCGGGGCGCGCGGCAAATTTCAAATGTTGCCGTCACCATCCAAGTTCAAATTGAAGATGACGGCCCAGAGGCCCTCCCTCGCCCTCAGGAGCCGCTTTATGCCGGGCTTCCGCTTGTTACGGCTCCGCCGGGCTCCGCCGGGCTCCGCTATTGTGGCGGCCGGAGGAACCGGGAGATGCGGGATGACGGGGTGCTTTGGGGGCCGAGCCCGCCAACACAGGAAGCGCCTGTCAGACCGCGCGTAGGCAACCCGTCACACATGGCAGTGCGTTGGGTGGCCTACCGCCGACTTCGCAGGCGGTGGCGGTTCTGAGTCCGCCCGGCCTCCCCGCTCGGGACCGCCCGGGCGGTAGGCCACCCAACGGACACGGGAGAGGCGGCCAGAGGCGGCCAGCGGCGGCCAGAGGCGGCCACCCATACGGCCCCCGAGCCCGAAGGGCTGCCTACCCTCCGGGCGCCGCCGGTGTTCGACCCCGCGGACCGCGCCTCGGCCGGCGGAGTAGTCACATGACAGAGGCTGTCCATCAGCGACTCTAGCGGTGGGGGCCGTCCCCAAACCACGTGTGCAGGGCAAGTTCCGGGGCAAGTTTCCAGCGTCCTGCAAACCATGTGGACGAGGTGCTATAGCAGAAACGAAACCAACAACGCAATATAGTGTGTGTTGACAGAGAGATTGTGTCAAGTAAAGTAGATGCCTGGGCACGCGTTAGATAGTACCTGCATGGCCCCCTAGGCAGCACCATCGTTCTGGGAACTTTTCCGCGCGGGTGTGTGTGTGTGTGTGTGTGTGTGTGTGCACTCTTGGATCCTTCTGACCACGCCGACGACGATCTACAGTAATAATAACGCCTCATCGTGGAATAATTTCACTCACCTCGGCCCGCGGTAAATATAACTCGCAAAAGCCTGCCTCGAACACATTCACTTCGTCACTGCAACACCGCTTTTTTTTTTCTTTTTCTTTTAATCTTTTGCTGAGGATATGCGACGACGGCGGGCATATCAAAACGGCGCCGTGCAGTGGTCATGCATGCATCATGATGCATTGATGCATCAGTGACCAACGTGAGGCAGGACCTGTCGTGTGATCGGCGCCGCCGCCGCCGTTGTGGTGCGGACGGATGCAGGATGCATTTTCGATGCGTTTCCGGGTGCATGTCACGGCGTCTGACAAGGACGGCACGCGACGAAGCACCACCGCAGTACTGCACACTGTGGCGGTGCATGCATGCACTCGGGGGACATGACGTGCGCTTCCGGCTTGTCTCTCTCTCTCTCTCTCTCTCTCTCTCTCTCTCTCTCTCTCTCTCTCTCTCTCTCTCTCTCTCTCTCTCTCTCTTTTGGAATTTTGAAGAAAATGGATTTTTTCAGAGTTCTCTCTATCTATCTATTTATCTATCTATCTATCTATCTATCTATCTATCTATCTATCTATCTATCTATCTATCTATCTATCTATCTATCTATCTATCTATCTAATTATTTATCTATCTATCTATGTATCTATCTATCTAGCTATCTATCTAGCCATCTATCTATCTGCTCCATCTCAGCATCTCCGTGCGGTGCGGACCACACTATGAGCGCACACCGTAGCGTCTCTCCGTCCTCGTCTGTCGCACGTGCAAGCACGGCGTGCATCGTGCGTGCAAGGGAGACGGCCGCAGCCTCGAAATGAGTTGCCAAGGTCACCACCACCTACCGAGCGGCTGGCACTGTACACCCCGTGGCGGCGGTCCCCGGCGGTACTTGAGGGCTGCGTCCGAGAGACGAGCAGAGAGACGACTGCGAGAGCGGAGCGGAAGTGCGCCAGGAAAGCTTAAGCTGAGCAGGCAGCATGGCGGCAGCCGGCAGCCGGCAGCCCGACAGACACAAGCGCGCTGGATTCAAACCAAGCGCGCCGTTTCGCCAGATGGAGGTGGTTCGCTGCCAACATTGCGGCACGGCGCTGTGGACCCCACACAGGGTCCCCGATGGTCCCCGAAGGACCCCACCGGCGCCGGGTTGGTGGTGGTCTTCACGAAGCCGGCCAGCGTTCGTCCTCGTGCTGTTTTTGTCGTTTCCAGTCGATTTTCTCGACCAACGTTAGTGACTTTGTGCGCCGTTCGAAATAGGTTGGCAGTATTCACCAGCTGAGCCAACCGTACCGATTGAAAAGCCCTTGACGCTAGTGACCGTTATCATAATTTCGTCTCGTCTCGAGTACATTGGTTTTGATTACATTTGTCAAATAGTTGACCGCACGGACGATGGGACCCATCGGACACTGCTATGCAGCAGGGGCGGGGCCGCTCCCGCTGCTGCCAGCGTCGGCAAGTTGGCAGCCGCGGAGTGCGCCGCCATGGCCGCCCTGCTGCTTCTGCTTTGTTTTTGTTTTTGTGTCACCCGCCGTGCTCCCCTTTTTCTTCTCCCCCTCTCTCTCCCTCCCACTTACGCCCCTCGCCCGCGCTGCTGCGGCAGTGGCAGCGGTGGCAGCAGGGGCCTGGCCTCGCGTAGCCGTCCCGACCCGTCCCGTCCGCCGCGTACGGCTCGCCAGTAGTCGCTTCGCCTCGCGCAACTTTCATCTCTCTCGCTCTCGCCTGCTCTCGCTTGCTCTCGCTTGCTCTCGCTCCGTTCTGTACCGGACCGGATCAGTTGTTCAGTACACTCGGTGGGGCCCACGTCGATGGGGCCGGGAGCACCATGGCCCAAGCGCGGGGGAAGCCTGTTCCTGTTTCGCCGGGAAATGACAATTTCTCCGTGGAGCGCCTGGTGCGCGTGGGATATTACGAGCTGGAGAAGACGATCGGGAAGGGCAACTTTGCCGTGGTGAAGCTGGCCACACACGTCGTGACCAAGACCCAGGTACGTCAGGGCCCGCGGAGCTCCCGTAGGCCTACAAGGTCGTGCTAGTCGCTGCCCCCGACGACGAGCGCGCCGAGAACACTCAGCAGCAGCAGCAGCACGGCGGCCGCTGGCCCGCCCCGTCCGAGCACCACTTGCTGCCATTTCAAAATGTTTATCTTGGACCGTGGCCGCCCCGTCCCCGCTGGCCCCCGCCCGCTCGCTGCTTCGGTTCGGGTCGGGTTCGGACCCTGATGTGTGGTCCCCGTGGTCCCCTTACCCTCCCCGCCGTGCAGTGGAGGCAGTGGGCGATGACAGCGATACAGACGACGTGCCAGTCGGTGATAATGATGTGTTGTTATTTTGCGCGAGCCCTCACGCTCCCCGCTCTGCCAACATAACCGCCCCGAGGCCGTGTTTGGTTTTGGAGGTTATGTCGTCTGCCAGCCCACGGCAGACCGTCCCCAGGTGTCGGGGTGTTTCGGACCGCACCTGCTCGGCCTCAGCGGCTCCGGCCGAGAGCTGGCGCTGGGTTTCGCTGCCTCGGTATCGCAAATGTCTGGCCGAGTCGCTGTCACGGGTGTCGAGAAATGTCCAGTGCCCGAAAAGAGGGGTGTTGTGTACACCAGAAGTGTTGTTTACAATGTGTGTTGTTCCATGGTGTTCTGGTTCCAATTCACTGCCTGGCCATTTGGAAGGTTTTGAACTTTTATTCACTGTGTGATGTGTCAGTTGTCATTATGTTCAGTTTAACTTTATTGGCAGTGAAATAATGTTGAAGTTACTAAAGTAAAAGATTGGTCCCGGAGACATGCATTCAGATGGGTTGAAAGGGATTGCGTTTAAATTCAAACGGAGACAGGTGTGTCGTACTGTTGTAACCATATTGTTGTTACCACTTCACATTTGGAGTTTTACATTATCACTACAGAGACATAAGCCTGTCTAGACAGAAAAGGGTTTTCTAGCTGGCACGTGCTCCCATTTGAGAAGTATTAGTTTGTGGTTACAGCTTAAGATTTATTGCTTACCAGATGCCAAACGCACTTAAATTAATCCAGCGTATCATTGTCTACGAGGAATGCTGCATCAGCTGTGTACCTCATCCTGGCTTGTTTTCTCAACTTGCTCCTCGTCTCAGCTGTCCTAACTCAGAAAGTTTTATGGATATGTGCAATGTAAGGGCAGTGTTTACTGACATCACATTGTGAAGGCTAACAGGTCAGATAAGGTGATAACCCATTCATTCACACTAGGTCCTAAAAGTCATTAAAATGATCAGTTGATTTGGAACCCTTTTTTTTTCCAAATTACTTTTCATGCTTCAAAGTTGGAATAATTGGAAGCACTTTAATGTTGAAATGGTATATTTGTGAACTAGTGCCCGAATATTCTAGTTCAGTTGTACAAGCAGCAAGTCAAACCCTTGGTCAGGTTGTTTCAAGAATGATCTCTGCACTTTATTGTAATTTTGCTTAGAAAATATAGTTGGCTTGGTTACTGGTGCGACCATTTCGTCCGAGGAGGGGCCCGCCGAAGATGATTTTACCTCAATATTCGACTCAACGCGATGGAGGCGGGTTCAAATACCTGACGCCCACTGACCCCGAATTGATTTTTGTTTCGTGTGTGTGTTTGTGTTTGTAAGCTGCTGCTGATGCAGCATGTCGGAGGTGTTTCACCCCAGACAGGGCCGGCAGGGGCCCCACGGCCCCAGTGACAACAGCTGGCCGCGCCGCACGCCGGCGCGAACCACCTCAGCACAAGCCTTTGGCCCCTGTGGCAGCCTCCATGGCAGACTGTACGGCAACCTCTATGGCAGCCTGACAGCCGGCAGACTCAGGCAGCCTCTATGACAGACTGAGCGGCAGACTGACGGACACAATAGCCTATGGTAGACTGACCGACTCAATAGCCCTCTATGGCAGACTGACAGACACAATAGCCCTCTATGGCAGACTGACAGACACAGCCTAGCCTGGCAGACTGACCGACTCAATAGCCCTCTATGGCAGACTGACAGACACAATAGCCTCTATGGCAGACTGACAGACACAATAAGCCTCTATGGCATACTGACTCAGTAGCCTCTATGGCAGCCCTGGCAGCCTCTGTGGCAGCCTCTCTAGCGGCCTATGGCAGCCTCTATGGCAGCCCTGGCAGCCTCTATGGCAGCCCTGGCAGCCTCTGTAGCGGCCTATGGCAGCCTCTATGGCAGCCCTGACGGCCTCTGTGGCAGCCTCTATGACAGCCCTGACAGCCTCTGTGGCAGCCTCTCTAGCGGCCTATGGCAGCCTCTATGGCAGACGGCTGCCCTCAGCGGCTTCTGTACGCGATAGCGATAGATTATCTTATCTGGGGATAGGGAGACGGGGTAGTGCAAACTCACATGGCATAGCAGCCCGGGCTGGCTCCGCTACCTCGACGGCCACCTTCTTGAGATAGCTTGGCCGTGCCTCATCACTGGCGCTGTGGCGCAGGTTCAAATACTGTTGGGACGTGAAAATTATTTGTTTGGACCCTACGGTCGAGGCATGGGTATTCTGACCGACAAAATTGCAACCGCAAAGTGTCGCAGGTTCGAAGCCACCCCAGGGCGCCTTTTTCTCGTGTTTGCTACCGCCTCGTTTGTCCTTGTCTGTGCCTGGGCGTCATGGAACGTTGCCTGAAAGTGATATCAGCTGGGACAACACCAAGTGACGACAACATGCACGCCGTCTCTCTCTTCCCTTCCTCCTCTCTCGCTCTCTCTCTCAAACCCACGTAACAGATATGCAGATTGGGCCCAGATACGGTCCCCTCTCTCTCTGTCTCTCTCTCTCTCTCTCTCTCTCTCTCTCTCTCTCTCTCTCTCTCTCTCTCTCTCTCTCTCTCTCTCTCTCTCTCTCTCACTCGCAGGGCCTCCATCGACGTGATGGGGCTTGATTGCCTCTGAATTGCCGAAGCGACCAAGTTGAGGCGAAGGCATAGCCGTGGCAGGAAAGTTCGAATCTGAACTTGAATGTGGCGGAGGTGGTGTAGGCGAACGGCAATGCGTCTAGCGCTGAATTAATTCAGCGCAGAGGTGCGCTCATTGTATGAAGACGTAAACGGATACATTGACTGGATGGATTCAATGTGGCGAGACATATACGACGGACGGCGTATCAAAAAAGTCAAGTTATTTTGTCGGTGTTGTGAGGAAGATGTGTATAGCAAAGCTTTCCTCGTTTACGTCGGCTAACTGCACAGGATTGCGAGGGGGGCGGCAAAGACGGTGAAAGATTTAGGCGGGGCCTTGTGGATCGATGTCCTGGGTCCCCTGGGTCTTTGGGTCACCTGCCATCGCTGGTTGACGTGTTTGGCCCACTACGCCGGAAGTGGGCGCCAGACACTCGCCCCCCCCCCCTCTCTCTCTCTCTCTCTCTCTCTCTCTCCTCTCTCTCTCTCTCTCTCTCTCTCTCTCTCTCTCTCTCTCTCTCTCTCTCTCTCTCTCTCTCTCCTCTCTCTCTCCCTCTCCCTCTCCCTCTCCCCCTCCCTCCCTCCCTTCGCTGCCCACGGGAGAGGGAGAAGAACGTGTGCCAGGTGAAGGGAGTTTCAAGAAACGGTTTTAAATTTTTCTGAGGTACCCTGTTATGTATAACTATTGTTTTTAAGGGAATAGGATTTTTTGGGAAAGACTCGCACAAGTAGAAGAGGCATCGACGTCCTGGTCTGAGACTCAATTTAAAGAAAAAAATTATTAAAAAAAAATATATATATATAAAAAAAGATGCACCCTGATGTAAGTAGTACTCGAATGTATGCGAACCCGTGGTGGCGTCGTGGGGTTTTGTCAACATGTTCTGATAAAGTGGCGGGAGACCTGTGATACGCCACGCCACGCCACCGCGCTTCTGTGCACGCCAAGTGCAGCTCAAATCGGATACCCGCCCTTCCATCCGTTGTCATGGAAAGGTTGAAGCTCTGCCGCTGATATCGTAGCCGAGAGATGGCGGCGTTATTTCGTATGCCGCGACGGAAGAGTTTCCACATGCGCAATTTTGCACGCAAATCGAGATGGGTGTGGTTTGCCCTGTCACGAGACGCAGATTATACGAGAGACGTGTGGGAACGCAGACACACTGTGAGACCGGTACGGTGAAAGAAAACCCTCTATACCAGGAAGGACGGGAACGCCTGCGAATGCCAGGGTAGTCCAGCCCGCACGACACGCGTGCCTACACACCTCGCGATATTGCCTACCCATCAGGCGCCATGTGTGAGACTGCTGCAGACTGTGGCCGAATTAGGGTAGGAATTGGAAGAGAGGTTTCACGGTTTTTGAACGCTCCCTGCAGACCTGATTCTAGTCAGCGAGTGTGTGTGTGTGTGCGTGGGGTTAGGTGTTGCACACGGTTGGCACAGGAAGGGGAGGGCGTGCGACAAATATTGATATGTTCGATGACGCAGGGCGGCGGCCCCTCCCCCCCAGTGCAGCGTGGTGAGCGGGGCGGGCGGCCACCTGTCAATACATAGGGCGGCGGCAGCAGCGGCGGCAGCAGCAACGTACCTCCTGGGCTCATGTCGTACTGATCCGCTGCGGTTGGCGCCGCGAAAAGGTGTGTCTGCAGCCGGTACTCCGTCAATCCATGCTGTTTTATTGCAAATAATATGGCATGTGGTGTTTCAGGGTGGCCAGCAGTCAGGGAAGTCAGGGAATTGTCAGGGGAAAAAATGCTTGTCAGGGAAGTCAGGGAATTTTCAGGGAATTTAACGCGCTGTCAGGGAAAATCACGAAAATCACGCCGCAAGCCCCTACTGATACTTTTTTTGACAAAATAAAATGACCATAAATTTCATATACCAGTGTGTATTCTGCGTATTTTGCTTCCTTTTGCCACCTCTTGCGGTTCAAATTTGTCAGTGAGAAATGGGTTTTGGTCAGGGAAAAGTCAGGGAAATGTCAGGGAATTTGACTTTTGTGATTTGCTGGCCACCCTGTGTTTGCTTTTTTATTTTACCATGTGTGTGTGTGGCGCGGTCAGAATTGGAGTGTACAAATAGATTAATTTTTTCGCTTTTAAAAATTAATGTATCTGGTTTTTGAAGGATTGTTATTTTTTGTGCGGATGTTCCTTTTTTTCTCTCTTTTTTTTTTTTTTGTTTGACTCCACCGATTTCGTTACTACAACTTTGTTGTCGTTGACTGTACTGCCGGCACGCCTGCGGCCTTCCCGGAGGAGTGAGTGCCGTGTCGTAGGTCAGGCCCGGGCCCCCGCGGCCCCCGCAGTCCCCCGCGGTGCGTGACAAAACCAGCGCGGATTCACACTGAAACGTCTAGGTAAATCCAAAGGGGGGGGGGGCAGAATAATAAATGGCTAAGCGACAAAAAGAAATCAGAAAAATCTAACAGAATCAAAAAGTAAAATTTACAACGCAAAATAGCTTTTTTTTTTTTCAAATCGCACAAGTCAAGCTTGGGCAGACACTGTCTTCAGTAGAAGAAAAAAATCGATTTGCCGTGTGGGAAACAAATCCTCCAAAATCAAAAGGATTAGCCGCATGGAAACAGCTCTCCTCTGAAGCATTTGGCTCACAGCTGGAACGCTCCCCTCTGTCGAGCCGATACTGCTCCTCGCTCGCTTCTCAATCCTATTATGTTTGAGTTTTCGCGCCCCGAAGTCGCGGCGGTTTTGTTTCTCTTGGCAGCAGCTCACATTTCTCGCCAATCTGAATACTTGTGGGCCGGGCACGGCCGGGCACGGCTGGGCAGAAGGTTTGTCACCGCGCCTTATCTCTGGCCGCGGCCGGGAGGCGCGCGCCGCCCGTCTCTCTCGCACCCACACCGCCAGTCCGCAGCGAGAGAGAGAGAGAGAGAGAGGTCCGAGATGCGGACGCAGCCCCGCGCAGCGCAGAAGCGCGACACTCTACCGCGACCGGCCTGGTGAGGGAGAGAGAAGGAGGAGGGGGGGGGGGAGGGAAGGGGAGGGGCCGACGAGTGGCCGCGAATTGGTTCTTCTGTCTCTCTCCCTCGCGGCATGGCAATGGGATCAACAGAGCAGTACTCTGTCAAAAAATGAAGTTGATTTTCGGGTCGTTGTTATGAGAGTATTCTCTATCGTTGTGAAGGTTTCGTGATTTATTTTTTTTCGGAAAATCTGGACCTTATTTTTGCAGTGGCCGCGCACGGCTAGGCTCCCGGCCGACTCGGCTCCCGCGGCTGTACTTCGAGCGGACTGTTTGCTCCGTCGGATGTGACCCGTCTGACCCGCGAGAAGCACACGGAAATCTTTGTGTCGGAGAGAGAAAGAGGAGCGAAGGGAAGCCGATTGTAACAACGCGCCCCGCTGTTGACACCGCCGCCGCGAACTTCCCCTGGAAATGTGCTGAAAAATCTTTTTTCTTTTTCACGATAGAGCTCTGTCGCTGTCTGATTTACTTGACCCGGGAAGTGGGAGATGGCTGTGATTGAAACAAATAATCCTCGTATTTGCGGTCGGGGCCGCCATTCAGACGGATTAATGTGCAGACGACTTTTGGACAGTGTTCGCGACGTCAACGCGTTGTGCGCGCGCCGGGCTGACCTTGGTACTACTTGAGTGCCGGCCGGGGCTCGCCTGGAGAGGGAGAGAGACGGAAACACATTTTTTCCCGTTTGTCTTTTCATTTTGCCCCTCCCCCCCCCCCCCCACATGTTTCTTTTCTCTTTTCATGTATATACCTATATATTGCAAGATAGAGACAGGCAGGCAGACAGAGTAGGAAAGAGGAAAGAGTGAGAGGGAGTCGGACCGAAGTATGTGGTGCGAGATGAGGCACCCCGGAGTCAAAACAAAGGGTTGTGCAGACATAGGAGAGAGAGAGAGAGAGAGAGAGAGAGAGAGAGAGAGAGAGAGAGAGAGAGAGAGAGAGAGAGAGAGAGACAGAGACACAGACAGACAGACAGAGAGGGGCAGTAATTATTGGCAACGTTTGTGTCCCTACCGTTCTTTATACAAGTGCGAAACGCATACATACGCATTGGTGTGACGTCAATGCCTTGTGCGGCTCAGCGCCACCTGTAACGCGCCGTGGTGCGAGAGAGAGAGAGAGAGAGACGGGGCGATGCACCCGCATTGCCGCTCTCTGTCCCCTCTCTGTAGGCGACCGAATCAAACCCATCCAGCTGGTACGCAAATCTCCCCTGTGTGTGTGTGTGTGTGTGTGTGTGTTGGTTATATTGTTTTTCTCGAACATGTCACACCCGCTGGCTGTGTCAGCACACCTGCGCGCTCGGGGGGGGGGGGGGGGGGGGGGGGGGGGGGGGGGGGTCTCTGGTGACTCACCCCCCCCCCCCCTCGACGTCCGTTTATGTGTCGATTCATTCATTTTTTTCACCCTCGTCCCGTCGTGAGACAGGCAGACAGACAGGTGCGGGAGAAATTGGAGCAAGCGGTGGTGAGAGCTGCTAGGTTCGGTGCACTATGGGCCGCCACCCTGCAATTTTTTTTTTTCGCGGTAAATTATAGCTTCATATTATGTCTGGCATCGAAAATCTGAAGGAAAGCCTGTCGTGATAAATAAGACCAAAATTAGGATCAGGTGTTTTAAAATTTGGTCCGTGGGAAGTGTATGTTTATCTACTAATTATGGAGCGCTCGGCCCTGGAGGCGCTTCCCGGCCTTCCCTGCTTAGCCGGGCACTTAAAATAAAACAGGAGCGATAGCGGTGTTGGACCCTCTCTCTCTGTCGGCGCGCATTGTCTTCGCTAAGAGCTCTGCATCATTGACAACGAGGCGAAAAATAGCTCTGCGTCGCTGGATTCGAACCCACGCACCGCAAGAGAACATGTAACCGCCGCCGCGCGCTAAATATATCCGACCGCACGCCGGGGTTATATTGTGTACAGATACGAATTCACATTCGTACAGCTTGTACAGGTGCGGCGCATGGAGCTCTGTTGGGGAGCAGCGCCCCTGTTGGCGCGGCTGCTCTGCTGCTTGTCGCATCTTACACAACGAAGTGTCCGTCTCTCTCCCTCCCTCTGCGCTGTGCGAGAGAGAGAGAGAGAGGGGGGGGGCAGAGAGGGGTGGTGGTTGCGTATAGGGCCTCCAGGACATGCGCCCAGCCACGTGACCCGGCACAAGGGGTGGGCCCGTCCCCAAAGTATTACGACGGTGGATACGGAAACAGACTGCTTGTCTGAGCTGAAATAACCGCTGAAAACTAGGAGATAATGGCGAGGAGCGAGAGATGCCTCGCACTCGTGATGCAAGTGTTACTGTCGAAATTTAATTTTTAGATTTCTCTTACTTTTTCTTATTTTCACTTTTTTACTTAATTTGTAATTTTTTTTTTGTTTATGTTTTTTTTTGCTACTTTCTGACCGTCAGAAAAGGTGATGTGACCCCACTTTTAAAATCCTGGCCCAAAGCGGATGATTCCAGCTCAGGTCCCACGACTCAAATGAAGCGACAAAGTTTTCGAAAGAGCCTTGCTCTCCAAGCCCTTCAAAATGCCGCGAAAATTTAAGGGTGATGGTTATGGCACCTGGTGCGGATGGCGTTACGGCGTGCAGCGGCAGCAGCGGCAGCAGCAGCGGCAGCAGCGGCAGCAGCGGCAGCAGCGGCAGCAGCGGCAGCAGCGGCAGCAGCGGCAGCAGCGGCAGCAGCGGCAGCAGCCGTGTGCATGGGGCTGACACCTGCGCGTGTCTTTGGCGGCGAGGCAACAGCGTGACAGCGTTAGCTAACGGCGGCAGCCGCAGTAAACACTACGAACGTCGTCAGTGTAACCCCTCCCTCCTAGAACACTCACAAATTAGAGTCGCGCTTCGCGCGTAGTCACAGTTACTTTTCAAAGACGCCATGGTAGGGTTGTCATTTCCTTTTTTCATTTTTTTCTATTTTTTTTTCCAAGTCCGCGTTTTTTTAACGAGGGAAGAAAATGTTTGATGCGCCTCGATTCTACCGCACGGCGCGCGTCGCCACGCCACCCGTACCCGATGCCACATGCCACCACTGTCCCGTTTGTTTCCGCCTTCCCGCCGCAGTTTTCCCGATTCTCGATCGATGGCGGAGACAACGGCAGCAGAGATGCATCGGTGGCTGCCCCCCCCCCCCCCCCCGCCTCCCGCGCGGCACGGGCTCCGTGCGGTATTTATTGAAAACTCCGCGCGCTCGCGTTGCAGCACCTCTACGGCGGCGAGTCACGGCCGCCTTTTGTTGTCGCGGAACATCTCTCTCCCTCTTCCGCCCATCTGCGCTCTCTCTTTCTCTCTCTCTTCGCTCTCTCTCTCTCTCTCTCTCTCTCTCTCTCTCTCCGTCTCTCCCCCTCCTGCCCCCGTGCCTGGCGGTGACGTCACCGGGGAGGCCCCTTAGCGCGGGGCTCCGGGGCCCGTCCGTGCGGCATGCCATAACATAGCATGAGCCCTGCCCCGTGCCCCGGCTACTGCTCCTGTCTCGGGGGAGTGCGCGGATAATGAAGCACCGACCGGTATTCGAACCCGCGACAGCGACGACAAGGGTGTGTGAGGCCGTGGGCAGGTCGGTGGGCCCCCAGAGGGGTGTGTGAGGCCGTGGGCAGGTCGGTGGGCAGGGGTGTGTGAGGCCGTGGGCAGGTCGGTGGGCCCCCAGAGGGGTGTGTGAGGCCGTGGGCAGGTCGGTGGGCCCCCAGAGGGGTGTGTGAGGCCGTGGGCAGGTCGGTGGGCCCCCAGAGGGGTGTGTGAGGCCGTGGGCAGGTCGGTGGGCCCCCAGAGGGGTGTGTGAGGCCGTGGGCAGGTCGGTGGGCCCCCAGAGGGGTGTGTGAGGCCGTGGGCAGGTCGGTGGGCTCCCAGAGGGGTGTGTGAGGCCGTGGGCAGGTCGGTGGGCCCCCAGAGGGGTGTGTGAGGCCGTAGGCAGGTCGGTGGGCCCCCAGAGGGGTGCGTGAGGCCGTAGGCAGGTCGGTGGGCCCCCAGAGGGGTGTGTGAGGCCGTGGGCAGGTCGGTGGGCCCCCAGAGGGGTGTGTGAGGCCGTGGGCAGGTCGGTGGGCCCCCAGAGGGGTGTGTGAGGCCGTGGGCAGGTCGGTGGGCCCCCAGAGGGGTGTGTGAGGCCGTGGGCAGGTCGGTGGGCCCGGCCCAGCTGGTCCCCGTTGCAGGAGGCCCACGCCGCACTTCGATCCACGCCCGGGTGGATCGGGTCAGGGTCGGCCATGTGTTGGTTTCCCAGCAGCGGTGCATCTGCCAACCCTTTTCCTTTTCCGCCCTTGCCGTCCCCGTCCCCGTCCGTCCCGGTCCTATGCGCTCGGCTCGCTGTCAGCCTGCCGTCGGCGGGGTAGGCACGCCCGCCGCACACCCGTGTGCTGCAGCAACCGGCATTGCCTACCCAACAGGCTGAGGCCTGAGCCTGCCATCATGCCTGGTGGAATTTTCTCTGGAGGACAAACGTAATTTTTATTTTTACTTTGGCAATCTCTCTCTCTCTCTCTCTCTCTCTCTCTCTCTCTCTCTCTCTCTCTCTCTCTCTCTCTCTCTCTCTCTCTCTCTCTCTCTCTCTCTCTCTCTCTCTCTCTTTCTCTGTCTCTGCCTCGCTCTGCAAATTTTTTAAATTAAAAAATAATTATAATTGTGAAACATTTCCTGTGTACGGTAAAAACGCCTATAGGACAAATTTCAATATTTTTCGTTTGAAATTTCGCCGGGGAAAAAAAAATTGTCTGTTTTTGCATTTGCACAGGCAGGAGCCAGCAGGAGCGTTGGGTCGGCGCGCGTGCAGCCTAGAACTTGTGGTGACTTTGCCGCAGTACTACCTGTCCTTTGTGCTCCCCGCTCTGAAGGCTACCTCCCCCTCTGCACACCCGTTTGACGTCAGCAAGCACGGCCCCTCCCCCTTCCCCCCTTTTTTTGCCTTTTTATCTCAACTACCCTTCTCTTTCCCACCCTACCGCTCTCTCTCTCTCTCCCACTACATCGTGCGCGCGGCGCGTTGGCGGGAAACGTTTTTATTTTCTGAATTACGCCGCGCGGCACGGAGTGAGATTTTCCCGCCGTGATCGCCAGCTCCGGTATCTGATTGTCCGTTTTCTCTGTTCTGTTGCAGGTGTGTGTTGAGGGCAGCGGTCCTGCAGGGCCGTACAGGCGGAGCGGTAAGCCGAGGGCAGGCGGTAAGCTGTGCGTACAGAGAGAGAGAGAGAGAGAGAGAGAGAGAGAGAGAGAGAGAGAGAGAGAGAGAGAGAGAGAGAGTAAGGGAGTCGTGAATTTCGGTGTATAAATTTTGAAGTTCCGGTGAATTATTCGGGGGCAACCTATGTGAGAACTTCGATGGTTTTCGTGAAATTGATGACGATTAAACTTATTTCGAGAGCTCTTAAGCTTTCACTGCCTAGTTCTCACTTGCTGTTGCTCCTAAATTTCTATTGTAGATTTTCAGAGACTAGTTTCACCCTCCATTTTTTACAAATTATTTTTACCACGGAGTCGGTTTTGCAAAACGAAACGACCACCATCCCACCCTTAGCTTCGCTGCTTTCTATAAGTTGCGCGGGCCTGTGTGCGCCCCCGCTCTAGAATTGAAAACCGCACGACTATAAAAAGAAGAGTATATTCGGTGTGCGTTGTCACACTGCGGTCGGCTTTGGATTTCATTTTCTCCTCGACCGGCGTGGCCTTTTCTCCGGCACGGCGCCGACGCACGGAGATGTACGGATACGTAGCCAAAGGGCGCGGCGGTGGGCAGTCCTGGAACAGCGGCCGGGGGCGGGGGCGGGGGTGGGGGCGGGGCGGGGGTTGTTGGCATCGAGGTCAAGGGGTGTAAGCGTGTGGGCTGGCCGAGCGTCACCGTGCTGGGCGGGCGAGGCGAGCGTGTCTGAGCGCTTCCGTTAGCCCCCGCCAGCTAGGCAGCGAGGGGGTAGTGTACGTCACGCCAACCCTGGCGGCGCCGCTCTGACGTCACGCGCTGCCGGACTCCCCCCCCCCCCCCCCCCCCTGACTGCGGTGTCGGCTGCCAGGACGGCGGCCGGGTTCGAATACCACTGTCCCTCTCAGAGGCGCCGCACGTCCATATTAGAGATCCCTACCTACACTTCCGTCGCCGACGAACGCACGGAGGCGCCTGCGAGCGCAGGGGTAGGCCAGCCCGCACGACACGCGTGCATGCCGCAGACGTACGATTGCCTACCCGGCAAGGCGCGCCCCTCAGACTGCAGGCTGTGTAGGTTTCCGCTGGGGACCGTGATTTGGCGCGGACTCACCCGGTGGTGGCTGGCAGGGGTTCGTGCGGGAGGGGTGTTTTACGCGCTTGTGTGTGTGTGCTTGTGTGTGTGTGTGTGTGTGTGAGTGAGTGAGTGAAAGGTGTGTTGCGGGAGGGGAGAGGGTTTACTCAGCCGTCACAAACGTGTGCGCGCGCTCCGGTGACGATCTGAGGCTGAGGCCCATGCCCTCTCCCCCCTCCTCCCCGCCGACGCGTCAAGCCGTACACACAGGCTGTGTGTGTGTGTGTGTGTGTGTGTGTGTGTGTGTGTCGGCGCGTGGGCGTTCGCGCGTGCCGCCAAAATCCTGTTTCGTGGAACCGGAACTGGACATTTCCACCCCTCTCCCCTTTGGTTTTCCTCCATCCCAGAGCCCTGGCGGCCCGACTAAGTGCCTCTAGGAAGCGGCCGGGCGTCGCTCATACCAAGCACGCTCGAAATGCTGCCCCCCCCCCCCCTCCTCCCCCCTCCCACCCCTCACCCTCCCCCAACACCGCTGTGGGAGCGCCTGGGATCTCCAGGGTAGGCCAGCCCGCACGACACGGGTGCACGGGCAGAGGCCGTGGTTGCCTACCCGGCAGGCGCTACCTGTTCCCGCGGATCAGACTCGAGCCAGGTGTTGGGTTCGTGCACATAGGGTCCCACACTCTAAGAAAATAAAAAGGCAATGTACACCCTCAGTAAAATCCTGATAAAGCAGGAAAAAGTTTTTTTTAAAAAACTTAATTAGAAATGAGTAAAGATCAACAATTCCAAATTTGATTGTAACCACGGCACGCTTGCATCACGCACGAGGACCCTTCTTGTACAACCCCCTACCCTAGCTCTGTCAGCGTACGCGGGTTCGAATCCTGGCGGCGGCGGTGGTAGTGGTGGTAGTGGTGCATCACGGGCCGGCTGTGCCGGGTGGCTGCTGCTGCTGCTGCTGCCGCTGCCGCCGCACCGTCCGTGCCGCGCACTATCTCTGGGTAATCTCACTCGTGGCGGTGGCGTGGCGGCGCTGCCCCAGTGCACCCGTCCGTTGGGACGGCAACAGACGGCATCAGCCCGTCCCCGTTGGCCCCCGTTGGTCCCCGTCTCTTTCCGCTGCCGAATGGTGTGCGGAGGTGGTCCCCGCTGGGCTTCCGCTAGGCGGGGCGCCGAGGCCGGGTAGGTGCTGCCGCTGCTGCTGCTGCTGCTGCTGCTGCTGCTGCTGCTGCTGCTGCTGCTGCTGCTGCTGCTGCCGCTGCCCGCTGCTGCTGCTGCCGCTGCTGCTGCCGCTGCCCTGTCCTGTCCTGTCTTCGGGGAACGAGTCGATACCAGATCGTGCCAGATTCGCGTCACTGTGACAAGAGCAAGCAGCAGTAGCAGCAACAGCACACGACCACTCCTTCTGTCATGATTTTGCGCGGGCTTCGGCAGCAGCAGCAAGGGTGGTGGTGATGATGATGATGATGATGATGATGATGACGATTCAGTACAGGGTGCCGATTGGGCGACGACGGTGCGACGCGTGCGGAAAACGATCAAAACATTTCATTAATTAATGCGGCCCCCCGCGATCCCTCTGCATTAATGGGTGGCGCTTAACGAGCGAGCAGGTGCGGATCCAGGGGGGGGGGGGGGCGACGGAGGATCGTTCTTAACCCCGAGAACAATGAATGAGAATAACCAACGGTCTGAAACTCTCTCCGAGACGTCTTGAAATAGGGGTTGAAAGTCGTCGACCGCGAGGCAGCAGCGGTGTCCCTGCGCCCTGTGTGTGTGTGTGTGTGTGTGTGTGTGTGTGTGTGTGTGTGTGGCGCCGAGAAGCGTCTCGCCTGCCGCCCCGCGCGGAACTTTCCGACCCGCCGTGGAGCCGAGAGTCCGTCCCATCCGTTTCGCAGAGCGCCGCCCCGGCCGCCGCCGCCACCACCACCGCCACCACCACCGCCACCACCATCGCCACCGCCACCGCCACCACCACCGCCACCACCACCGCCACCGCCACCACCACCGCCGGCGGGAAAATTTGGGGCGACAAAATCGTGTTTGAACGTTGGCACGCTCTTTGCGTTTCGGATCAGACTCTGTCGTCACGAGGGCGACCACGTGACACGGTATTCGAACCCGTGATCAGTTTGTGTGTGTGCGTGTGTGTGGGGGGGGGGGGGGGGGGGGGTTGCGCCGCAGCCCGTCTCGCGCCGCTGGTATTTGAACCCGCCAACTGACCGATACTGCCCAGCGCGGCATAATTTGCGGCCCGTTTCGCTCTCATTCGGCCGATCGTCAACACCAATTGGCGTGCGTACAAAGACAGAGAGGAGAGAGAGAGAGAGAGAGAGAGAGAGAGAGAGAGAGAGAGAGAGAGAGAGAGAGAGAGAGAGAGAGAGAGAGTCTGGCGGCCTGTAGCTGTACAGACAGAGGGTCGTTACTCCAAAGAAAAAAAATCAAATTTAAAAATCTGTCTCCCCCTTCTTTTTCTGTTCCTCCCACACGCATGCGACAGCAGTCGCTCTCTCTCTCTCTCTCTCTCTCTCTCTCTCTCTCTCTCTCTCTCTCTCTCTCTCTCTCTCTCTCTCTCTCTCTCTCTCTCTCTTCTCTCTCTCTCTCTAATTGTGCATGGCTTGTCCTTGCCTTGCACTCTCTGGGCCGGCGTGGCGTTGCGCGGCTGGTCAACGATCTGTACTGCTGGACACGCCCGGGACGCCCCTCCCCCCCCCCCTCGACTGGTTGGCCCGGCCTGCCGGCTGAGGAGGCAATGTTGTTGTGCCCTTGTCTGGCTCCCCCTCCTCCCTCCTTCCTTCCTCTCTTTTCTTTCCTACTCCCCCCCCCCTCTCTCTCTCTCTCTCTCTCTCTCTCTCTCTCTCTCTCTCTCTCTCTCTCTCTCTCTCTCTCTCTCTCTCTCTCTCTCTCTCTCTCTCTCTCTCTCTCTCTCTCTCTCTCTGTCCTCCGTGTGTGTGTACTTTCATCTCTCTCTCGCTCGCGCACAGCATACCACCACCCTTCCTCTACCGGTGCCCGCCGGACCGGTCGCGGGTCACATGGCCGGAGCGTGTGAGTGCGAGTGAGATGGGTGGCCGACAACGGTATGAGACTGCGCCCCGGGGCCCCGGGTGCGGGAATCACTCCGGTGGGCACGCCGTCCTCGAGCGCCGCGTTAAGGTTACGCGGTTTGTGGACGGCCCCCTTGCGGGACTCCGGGGTGGGGGGGGGGGGGACGTAATCTCCGTCTGCGAAATAGTGACCGACTGCCCCCCAGGCCGTGTCCTGGCCGTGGGGCCCCGCGTGGCCCTGTGGGGCACCTGCGGCGTGGGGCCTAACCGCCGCTGCTGATAACGAGCGCGAGAGCGATGCACCGCGAGCGCTGCGGGGGCCGTGGGGGCCGTGGGGGCCGCGGGGGCCGCGGGGGCCGCGGGGGCCGTGGGGGCCGCGGGGGCGCTGGCGTTATCTGGCGGAGTGGTCCGGCCCGTCACATCCAGCCCCTTTCCTCCCCTCCCTTGTACTCCCCCCCCCCCCCCGCTCACTATGAGAATGAAAGAATCGTGATCAACTGTGTCTGGGCGATAAAGGGACCTGAAGAGGCAGGTTTGAAAACTTGCCGATGTATTTGAAGATTTGAGAGCTGAGCTGGCACTTGCCTGCCTATTCCGCCCACTCGGACCTCTGCCCCGCCTGCACTTACCCGCTACCGCCCACACGGACCTCTGCCCCGCCTGCACTTACCCGCTATACCGCCCACACGGACCTCTGCCCCGCCTGCACTTACCCGCTACCGCCCACACGGACCTCTGCCCCGCCTGCACTTACCCGCTACCGCCCACACGGACCTCTGCCCCGCCTGCACTTACCCGCTACCGCCCACACGGACCTCTGCCCCGCCTGCACTTACCCGCTACCGCCCACACGGACCTCTGCCCCGCCTGCACTTACCCGCTACCGCCCACACGGACCTCTGCCCCGCCTGCACTTACCCGCTACCGCCCACACGGACCTCTGCCCCGCCTGCACTTACCCGCTACCGCCCACACGGACCTCTGCCCCGCCTGCACTTACCCGCTACCGCCCACACGGACCTCTGCCCCGCCTGCACTTACCCGCTACCGCCCACACGGACCTCTGCCCCGCCTGCACTTACCCGCTACCGCACACACGGACCTCTGCCCCGCCTGCACTTACCCGCTACCGCCCACACGGACCTCTGCCCCGCCTGCACTTACCCGCTACCGCCCACTCGGACCTCTGCCCCGCCTGCACTTACCCGCTTCCTCCCACACTTTACCTGCCCATGTTAGTCTGTCCTTTTGACCTTGTGAACTCCGTGGGCCTCCCTCTGTGTGCACGCGCCCTTCTCTGCTGCCCTGTGTCTCGCCTTGGTTTCGGTCGTTGTACCTGGCCTCTCCTCTTGGCGCTTCCTGTCCGTTCCCGGCACCCTCCCTCCCTCCCCCCACCCACCACCTCCACTCCCCCGCCGCATGCCGCATTGTCCATGTGTATATATACCCCGTTCCTCCCGCGTGAGGACGTCAGTCATGAGCTGCATCGGCCTGCCATAGGCCAGCCATAGGCCTGCCATTGCGCTCCTTTCGACTCCTGACGGGTGACATGTGTATATCCGTGCTGCACGCGGCTGCATGTAGAACCTGTTCCCTGTTCTGTTCAATGGTGGCAATGATTTATTCACTTCGCTCTAGGATTTTTTTTTTTGATGTGCCTCTTCCATGTCGCGTTTGAATATTCTGCCCGCTAATGCATTGTTAGTTATTGTTTATTTTTTCTTCTCTTTTCCAGGTTGCTATCAAAATTATAGACAAGACCAAATTAGATGAGGAGAATCTTAAAAAGATATTTAGGGAAATTCAAATTATGACAAAGTTACGGCATCCACATATCATAAGACTGTATCAGGTAAGACTTTTTGTACCGTCTGGCTGTCTTTGATGTATCTTTCATGGATTGTGTTTCTAATCCTCTGGTGAATCCTTCAGGTTATGGAGACTGACAAAATGATTTACCTTGTAACAGAATATGCAAGCGGTGGGGAAATATTTGGTATGTCTCTAGACCTTTAAGCAATGTCTAGTTTTTAATCTCTTCAAAGCCACTAAGTATCATCATTTTATTATCCTCCTCTTAGATTATTTAGTGACGCAGGGTAGAATGGATGAAGCTGAAGCTCGCAGAATATTTCACCAAATTGTTGAGGCTGTCCATTACTGTCATTCCCACAATATAGTCCATAGAGATTTAAAAGCTGAAAATCTCCTTTTAGATTCTAAAATGGATATAAAACTAGCAGGTAAGCGTGCTTTCATTTTTTTTGTCTTTTCTATCAAATAATTCTTGTCATTCTTGTCCTTCTCATTATTTCAAGTGATATTCTTGCCTTCTTTTAGACTTTGGTTTTAGTAATCACTTTAAAGAAGGGCAGATGATGTCCACGTGGTGTGGAAGTCCCCCTTATGCTGCTCCAGAATTATTTGAAGGAAGAGAATATGATGGTCCAAAGGCTGATGTTTGGGTGAGTGTGCCTAACTGTGTGTTGGTTTATTTAAGTGCTTCTTGTTCTTAGAACATTTTTAAAGATGACTTTTTCTTTCTTCCAGAGTCTCGGTGTAGTGCTGTATGTACTAGTTTGTGGTACACTTCCATTTGATGGTGATACTCTTCAAGCTCTTCGAGAAAAAGTAATTTCTGGAATGTTTAGGATACCTTTCTTTATGAGTATGGGTATGTATATCAATGAATTACCAATCTTCCAGCAATGACTTATATGTCTGTAAAAGTTAATGAAATGAAACTATTAATTTTTTTAATATTTTCAGATTGTGAAAATCTTATTAAACACATGTTAGTTTTGGAACCTGAAAAAAGATACAGCTTAAAACAGATATTTAGACATAAGTGGATGACAGAGGTAAAATAATTAATTCAGTTCAATGTTTGTCCTCATACCATCAGATTTTGAAACATTAGCAATAAAATGTATTTTTGATGTTAGGGTCAACCCTGCAATGGACTGCCATCTGAACCTGTAGCAGAATTAGATCCTGAACCTGAACCGCTGAATAAATTAGTTATGGATCATATGCTGCAGTTGCCTGGTCTGACCACTGAAATGGTTTTTAAGGTACCTCTACAAGTTAACTATTTCATTACATTTTCAGTGCTTCTGTGTCATCTGTTGTGCATTTTTAATTTATTTTTTGATTTGTCTTTTTGTCTGCATAGTCAGTACAAGAAAGAAGCTTTGATCATATCTATGCCATTTATCACCTTCTTGTGGACAAAATAGAACAACGTTCTCAAGGTGGAATGTCTAGACCTATGGGATTAATGCAGCGTAAGGCTAGCATAACAACAGGTATGAAGTGACTCTTTTCAGTTTGATGTGAGAGCAGAGTAAATAAAAAGTTATTTAACACATCTTTTTTGCCCTAGGTGTTGTGGATCGTAGTCCATTAAGTGAGTTTGAGTCATTTGCTCCCACAAATTCTCCCCTCATGTCAATGCCAACTATACCTGATGAATGTACATTTTCAAATTCTCAGCTGTTGGAGACGGTGCGTTGTCGATCATATCTATGTGCCCATCTTGCATTTGAAATTTCATGTCAGCTTAAGTCAACTGTTTCCTTGTTGCAGTTTGGTGATACAGACAGTTTACCAGAAGCGGACCAGGATCAGGATCAGTTGTATCCTCACCTTTCGTTGCGAAGGGGAAGTGCTGGCAGTTCAAGCAGTGGAGACAAGTACCACGCGACAAGGAGACACACTGTGGGCCCAGGCGACACTGCTCACGAGCAGGTGCTGGATGCCCACTACATACTGCCGTGTATGGGCCAGGGTCTCCAAGCTGGTCGGCCTTTCAGCATTTTACCCAACACAAATCTGCCCTTGAACTTACCTCTTGTGAAGAATCAGCCCCCACAGAACTTTACGTTTAAGGACCAGCACCTGTTGAAGCCTCCACCTGTGATGGGTGCAAGTAAGTTTGCCATTGCCTTGCTGTCTTCACCCTCATTTTATACTGATATGCTGATTTTTGAACTGTAATTTTCTTACAGTGGGTGGATTTGGAAGGAGAGCTTCTGATGGTGGTGCCAACCTTCAGATGTATTTTGATGGCTGGGGTCACCCTGAAAGCCAAGAACAGATTCAACTTGTAAGAATCAGATGTTGGATTGGTGGTTGCACTTCATACTATTTTTAATGCAATGTGTTACTGATCATGATCTGCTTTGTAGGTGCCTCCAGAATGCAGCCCACCTCATTCCCAAGGATCGCAGTCACTAACCACTTCCATACCCACTATCAGTGGTTCTGGGGAAGTGTCCCTGTCTGGTGTTGCAGGAGTTCTACCAGGTCTGATGCAGCTATCAGATGCTACATCAATGGAGGAACTTCCACATGATAGCTGTTCTGTATTAACGTAAGATTATCCACCTCTTCTCTCTTGTTGTTTTCTTCAAAGGGGCATGTTGTAACTATTTTTTGAAATATTGTCTTCTTGGGTTGACAATCTATAAATTTACCATTTCTAGGTACATGAAAAATAGAGGGTCATCAAAGCGTCACACATTGGCAATGGCCAGCCCGGAAGAAGCACAAGAAGCTCAACGTAAAATGCAATTACAGCAGCAGCAGCTTCATCAACAGCAGCTCCAGCAGCAGCATTTATTGCAGCACCAACAGTCATCACAACTGCAACAACAGTCATCGTCTCAGGCTCCTATGAGAACGAGAAGAACTGGTCTCCATGCTGTTACAATGGATCGTCCAGGTAAACCAAGTTTTCTTGATTCTTTTATTTACTTACCTGAACTTCTTAGTTGTGACACTTTTGAGTTTCTTAAATGTAGAATAGAATTTATGTAACCCGTATTCATGCTCCAAATAAATCTAGCAATATTTTGATTTTTTTAAAAAAGCTGACGCTTATAATATTAGTGTTACTGTATATCGTGCATGAATTAGCATGTCATGTTTTATATTTTTTAATTTCTTTGGCTATCATTTTCTTTATTCATGTCTTTTATTTAAAGGGCAGGTAGAAAAGCCCTCTTTCACTGTAAATACCATTTCTTTATTGTGAACACTACTGAGTAACCCAAAAGTTTTAATGTTTTAAATTTTATGTTTGTTTTTTTTTTTCTTGGAAGGAAGGGAATATGGATGGATGTTTGAAAATTTGTACATAATTTCTCTCTTTAAAGGGTCACGTGGATTTGTGTTGATTTTTATATTGTGTTTTGTTTGTTCCTTTAAGTGGTCTTCAGGTGCCTCGATTAACATGTTTACTTATTGTGTGGAGAATATTTGACAAAGAAGGGAAAACTTTTATCCTTGCAGTGAATGTGTTATTATGTTACTGAAGTACATTTCATAGCCAGTGGAATTTTGAATTGTGTGGAATGGATATCATGGATTTTCTTACTTTGAAGAATAAGAAATGCCATCTGTTTGATGGTCTGACAAATTCATCTCAACCAGACTGGTGGTGGTCTGTGCAGCTGCAATCATGGGCCAAAGACTTGCTATAATTTATGCTTCATGTCAAAGATTTCTGCTGAAAAAAGAAACTGCTTTTACTCTGTGGTGGCGACAAGTGCTGTGCACTGCAAGTCATATGGTTTTAAGTGCCTGGTCAAAGTTGTCCATTTCAACTGCACAGTCTGATTTACATTGATGGAAGGCCCTTGGTGTTAAATTATACATATTGTCTCAGTTCTTTATCGTATTTGTCCGTAATGCTTTATCGAAATTTTTGTAGTGAGTTATGCTTTGCTTTTGAGTTGTCCATTTGTCTTTTATGATTTGGTAATGTCAAGAGCCTTTCAAGAAGCAAATAGCTTTTTTTATTTCTCTTCACTGCTTGGATTAATTTTTGTTTTGTTTTCTCTCTTTTTTTATGTTTTGGTTTGTGCCTGGTTTGCATTTCGGTCTACACTTTGTGTTGCTCACTCGCACTTCTACGCATGATCCATCTACCTGCAGTTATTAGTCCAGAGCTGATAATGGAGGTGGAGGCGCGTATGAATCGTGCTCATGTGCCACCAACTCTAGTCAAATCGGCAACAACTCTTGTGCCCAACCGAGCCAAAGCATTTCATCATTCGCGGGCTAAAAAGGCACCTTCAGGCTTAGCCACTGTGCAAGAAGGAAGCAGAATAGGTAAATCGTCTTGATTTTTTCCCCATTAAGTAAAGATCTTCGCCTGAGAAAACTAATAATTATTGGCTTGAGTGGATTTAAAGACAAGCAGACTTAATAACTGTGGTGGGATCTTCTCTTAATTCAATTTTTGTTTCATATTATTGAGGTAAGTTCAGAATTTCTCTGTTGGGATTTTCTTACATTGTTTTTGTTTGTTTTGTTTTTAAATTTCTAACCTTTTGATGTAGCCAGGATATAAATATGGTTGGGTCTATTTTATTTTTAATTTCATGTATCATATCCTTGAAAGGTAAAGCTTTCTGTGATCAGATATTTACATTCAACTTGTCTTTTGCATACAAATTTGAAGCCCTCTCAAGCTTGTCATTGTATTTATACGCTGTTTGCATGGTGTGTCTTTTATTTGCGTCTCACTTTTTCTATGCACATTCTTGCTCTTTTTAGCTTTTAATGCAACGGACAATTAAGCTTTTGTTCACTCTTTTTTTTTTATTGTTTTGTTTTGGTGGTTGTTTCATGTTCATAAATTTCTCTGACCATGTTCAGTATACCTCTGACGTCTCTATTGTTCACTGTCATAATTGCTTGTGTGCTGCTGGTTTTTGGCAGTGGTTTGTTCTGCTTTTCTTCTCCCTCTGAAGGATTTGTAAAATCCATAGAATTTCAGTTGGTTTCACAAGCAAGTTACATGAATATTTATAAAGTCAATGAACAGAGCTTAATTCTTAGTGGTACTAGGATCTATTTGGGATTCAAGGAGGTGCTTGACTAATGTTTGGCTTTCAGGGAGGGACACTTTGAAAGAAGTGACATCATTACATCCACCTCAAGAAAGATACAGCCCTGTAAGGAGAGCAAGTGAGGGCTCTGCTGGAACCCTTGCAAGCCTTTCATATCATCGCACAAGTTCACCTGGAGATTGTGGGGAATCCAACTTACGATCCCTTCAACAGGAATACCAACAACTACAGGTATGTGTCATGCGCTAAAAAAAATTAAAAAAAAAAAAATGAAGTAGTTATGTGTTTTAGCTGATATGCCTTAATGAGTGTTGTTACTGTGTACTACAGCAAAAGCACAGTGTGGATGCTGGTGATGCTCACACTCAAGCTGAGCTGCAGAAGCTCCATTCATATCACATGCAGCAGAGATTAGGAAGCTCCCCATTGAGCAGCCCATCGCCTAGTCCCCCTGTACTTCCTTTAAGTCCATCTGGTAACTTTAACTTTCTATTACTTTAATGTTTATTTATAGGTTTTTTTGCAATGAGTACTCTTAGTCCTCAGGGCCTTTTCTTTTCTTTTAATGCTTGTAATTTGTTTTGTTAGGATCACCCAGCCACTTTCGTCTCCCCCGTTCAGACAGCAACAATTCAACTCTTACTCAGCACCTTCAGAGGTTACATCTTCAGCAACAGCAGCAAAGTCAAACATCACCGCAGCATTCACAGTCGTCGCAGTCGTCTCAGCAGGACTCCCCTCCATCATCACTACAACATATCTCTGCCGCTTGCGGACCCATCATCTCCCCAGCTTCATCTACAGCTAGCCTCACATCAATAACACAGGGTACAAGAACTTCTTAAACTGTTGGAACTGTTATTAGAATGGAAGAATGCAATTAATTTCATCATTTCAACTTTTTATTTTCCTCTTCTAGGTCTGAGTGGTCTTTCAACTGCATCTGGCTCTATTACTCAAGGCACTTCATCTCCAACTTCAGTCCATTTGGATTTGCGAGTTTCTCCAACTCTCTCACCACTGCACCATGTTGTCTCTCCATCAGCCTCTCCAAGTTTAGGCATGATCAGAGAAGAGATCAACGCCCCTGTGCACTTAGGGGAAAATGATTGTGATGGATTAGCCCTTACTGATGCTTGCACGAGGGCATGGGGACGCCGCCACAACTTTTTCCATCCTCAGATATCTGTCACAGATGAGATGGGTGGTCAAGTCACTCTTGTTACTTCTGCTTCTTCACGTGGATCTGCGTCATCATTGGACCTCACAGATCTTGAGAAGGATACCCCAGAAGTGGAAATGGATGAGTTGGGTGCATCTGAAGAATGTGATTTTCAGAGACCAACATCATTCCCTGAGCAGAGATTGAACTATCAGGACTCCAGCCAGTATGATAGTATGATGTATGAACCTGAAGACATGCCTTCAGACCCATTTATTGCGCCTACTCCTATCCTTCCATCCTTCATTGTGTCTCCTTGTGATCCTTCAAGGCCCTCAATTGTCCGAGGCATTGGAAAAGGACAGTGTTCGAATGAGAGCGGTGAAGACAATAGAGACATACTAGAGGGTGCTAATGTGGATACAGATGAGCACACAGAAAACCACAATATTTTCAGAACTGCTTCCCCTGCTTCCAGTGAGAGGAGAGAATCCTTTTCATTATCCAAAAATGCATCTTTAAGACGCACGTTTCCACCTTTCAATGGTGGTCTAGGCAGCAATGAGAATCCTTACCTTTTAGACTTTAACAATGTACTCAATAATAGTGTAGAGAATGGTAGAACTTTATCACATCATGCCCCATATAGAAATGTGTTTGCCTCCGACTTGATGCAAATCAGTGCAAGTGGTTCCTTTCAAGTAACTCTCTCTGATTCATGTGCCCAGTTGGCTACATCCGATGTCCTAGGTATTGTGAAAGACCTTATAGATCGAAGAACACCACGAGAATTCATTGTTGGTGGTTGTGGCGATAATGGTCTTAATCTAGAATACCCAGGTGGAGTTCAAATTGAGCTAAGGGTGTGTAAAGGTGAGCTCAAAATGAGACGCATCTCAGGTGATCACCATCAGTATAGTGAGTTGTGTCGGGAGCTCATTTCATGTATGACAGTGTAGCTTTAAACTCAAATAATTTTAGTGAATGTAAGAACTACTGTTTTGAAGGTTTGGTAGATGTATCATTATGCAATGCCTTCACACCAAGATAATGGCTTAGCCATTCAGTCATCTGTGATTACGGGGCAGTGTCCCAACAGTTCTTTTTATTCCTTTGTAACTAAGTGTACCTGTGCACTCTACTGTTTTTAGTTATATTATTCATCAAGATCTGCTCAAGTGATAGTTTCCGTTTCATCTTTACACGTTTTTTAAAAATGCCTTTTTGTTAGCATGTTATCTCAGTGTTCAGACGAGTAACAGCTGGTTTAGGGAATTGTTTCCTTGTATAGTATTTGTTCAAAAGAATGAAATGGCTTGTTGGTCACTCTTAATGAAATGTCTGAAGTTTCATTGGAAGAGTTCAGCGGTTTATTTAATTATTATGTCTTTCTTCCCCCTCAATAGTTTATTTCTTGCTGGCTCAATTTTATTGTTACGTAGTATCTCTGCCTTTGTTTTCTCTCTTTTGCTATTATACCATGTGTTAATTGTGTTGCCACTATGTGGGTTAATGTGTCAGTTTTCAGTCATTCCTCTGCAGAGCATTTTGAGATTTTCAGCTTTTGTTTTCCAGAATACTTAATCCTCATGCTCTCAATATCCAGGGAGTAGAAACTGATGAGTATAGTATTATGATAATGTTTGCCTTGTGATATGGTTGTTTTTGAGTGTGGCGTTTTCCCAGTCAATTAAAAAACAGAACCATCTTTTAGATTTCAGACGATTTTGTTACATCAACTGTCCAATTCTTTGTTTAAAAAAAAATATCATCTGCCACCGATGCTTTGGCTTTAGTAGTATTAGTTTATTCAACCAAATTTTTGTAATGTTCATTTGAACTAGTCCTTTCTAGTGCAAACAGGGTGCCATACAGTTTGGAAGACTTTGTTTAGTTTGAGAAGAAAAGTGTGAGCCTATAGTTCTCCTACTTGCTTGAAGTTGTTTAAGCTTGCTTGACCATGTTCAGACATTGCTAGTATTGTCAGGTTTAAAATGAAGTGACTGAAAAATTAATGCTACTCCCTTGTTTCCTCCATAGTCTGTTTCCATGCAAGTCTAAGAACTGGTCCCTGCGGACTTGCACATTTATGTCTTGTAGCCACCTGTCAAACTAGACAAGTTGAAGTGATACTTGAGTAACTATGGGATTACATCTTGAACCTGGCACCAAAATTATTTGGCATCCAGTATTAAAATTTACTGAGAAAATCAGTCAAAATTGAGAATACATGTAGTCTTCCAATGTTGGTTGAAGACATCTCTTCATAAACCTGTCTGTGATTCTTCCTTTTTAGGTAAATGTGTTCTTTATAGATAGTACTTTGTGTGTTATTGTGCATATTTATGTTTGTGTGTGTATATAAATGAATGGTGATGAATGAAGGACCACATGTACATATGTTCAGTTAAAATTGTGCTGATGTAAATTGGTGTGCAAATATGTGAAACTGTATATATTGGAACATTGTATTTTAGTGTTTTATTTAGTTTGTACAGTTTAACATTCATTCTTGATACAAAATTTCTTATGACAGTTTGTGTGGAACATTATATCCATTGTTGTCTGCTGAAGTAAAAGATTTTATGGCACATCTAATTGATAAAGTTCAAATTTTTATGAAGTAAAAAAAAAAAAGTGCTACTTTTTGGTTGTATTTGGATGTATTTCTTTTATAATGAAGCTTTTGATTCCTCATGATCAAGCAGCATCACACTTCAATTTTTTAAAATTAGTGCCATGTATGGTGTTGCACTAATTACTTCAAGTTGAGCCATCTTTCAATTGCCCAAAATAGTGTCATATACATATTGTTATTCAAAACTTTGAAATATTTTTTATATTCTTGTGTATAGATGTTTTGATTGAAAGCTGTAATCTTTCATTTCCTCTGTGATATGTAGTGATAAATTTATGTTAGCACAGGTGTGTTACAAAGCACCTGTTGATTGATTATCTTTGTGTATTTTATTTTTCAGCTCAAATAAGATTATGTGCACTCTTCTTGGTGTCTTGTCTGCTATCAGCATTTGAAAATTCCCACGAGTAGCAGAAAAGCAACTTCTTCATACTTTTAAGTAGCACAGAAGTTTCAGAATGAAGTGTGCTTGCTGTCTCTTGCTATCCCCTTTTGTTTCTCACTTCATGCTGACTTGTTAAATCTGATTGGCGAAGCATAATGACAAAGTGGTGGGGTTGGGTAGTGTGTTTTGGAACAGTGCAATATTCTTAAGAAAGCAGATTACATGAAGTTAGTGCTGTGATGGCTGGTTCTGTAACCAGGTACGGCCGCTTTGTGACCAAACCTACCATAGGACAGCCCAAAACTGTGTACAAAATAAAGGACACAGGAATTGAAAACTAACTTTTAGGGCGTGGTAAAAATTTAAAAGTTTGACATTGCTCCCTACCATTTTTGGTCTTGTACATCTGTTGTACCGTTATGTAACTAGTTAAGCTTTGGAAATGCAGGGTACCAACAAGATTTGATTTTGTGATAATGTGTGAGTTCATGTGGTTCAAATAATTTTGATGACTTATGTATTCTTACCTTTTGCATTGTTATCATTCCAGGTTGTTTATTGTGTGTTAAAACTGTCAGTTGTATTTCTTTTTTGTCAAAATTCAGTTACATGGTGGTCAAGGTGTAATATTTCCATAGAGTGACAGCACAAATGCTATTTTGTAGTGTACTTAATGCAAGATTGTCTGTTCTGTTAGTGTGCAGAGTGTATATAAATTTTTTAAAATAATGTTGAAAAATAAATTAAGACTGTTGAACTTTTTCAGTGTGCTTACATCTTTCTGCCTCCAATTATCTACCATTACATCCAATCCCGTTCTATCAATTGCACACCATCATAATCCAAATCTGGCACACTCAAGTTGCACTGCATGGTTTATGAAACACATGGGCAAGGGACCCTATAAATAATACAGTCCCTGTAGCTGGGTGAAATATAAGTATATTCGGTATTACCAATTAACAATTTTACATGTAGTAGATCACTTCATAATTTTGTGCTGCAGCAACATCGCACAGAGTACACTATAGTAATTAAAGTATTAAGTTTCCTCTTAAACCATAAAAACTTACAATATAAAGATAAGATAAAAATATAAACATGATATTCACAGCTTCTGCCATCACTGATAGTAAAGCTCCAGGTTCATTCCATCTCGGATTTCATCTGAATTTGCTATTAAGGAAAGTACACGAAAGTAAAACATGATGACGTCCAAGTGCTGAATACACTGAGTTCAGAATAAAGGATACAATCAGCTAGTTTAATGTGGTCCTTGAAGATGGTGTACCATTTCTTCAAGACAATTTTTTCCCAGTGGGTTCCAGTTTGGGCAGAAATAAGTTTTTTCAGGTCTCCAACGGTGTCATCAGGGTTACATTTCACACGTACCTTCTTCCCCAACCGATCATTGCACGTAACTTCAATCATTTCTGAAACTAAAGAAATCTGTCTTTAAACATAAATGCCATTTTAACAAGTGCCGAGAAGAAAATACATGTCACAAGAATATTGGAGAAGTAAGAAGGCAGAGAGGTTGGAGTGAACGTCAAAGTAACATGTTACTAAAGAACACAAAGACTAAAGTAAACAGCACATGACATCACATTACAGTACGAAAATTTCAATGTTACACAGACACAGAGCAAAATAGAGTACTCATCACAACACAAAATTAATTAAATTACCTTATTATCACACACAGACCAGCTTTAGGTTATAAACAGGTAGGACTGCCGCCTGTCGCCAACAACTGCGTAACGACCGACAACTGTCCGATCTCTGCTGTATGCCACATTAGCTGGGTGTTAACCTGTACCTCCCTTGACATTGGGCGTTGTGTTTTGGCTTTTGTTTTGGTTGAGTTTTGGTTTCAGTGTCGACTGTCGGCTTGATTTTCTATTTTCTGCAAGGATGTTTTCAATTGATCACTCAGGTTTCACAGAATCTGAAGCATTGCTTTGAATTTAAACGACTGTGCTAAAGTGGACAATTCTAGGTGCTCAATGGCGAACCTAAAAGAAATGCTCAGAAAGTGTTCAGGTAAGATTCATAAATTTTCACAAACATTTTGTTAAATTGTTGAATTAAAATATGAGTGTAGCAAATTTTGTTTGTGCCATTCTCCTGTATAGAAGGTAAAAAGAAGCCTGGAACTGTTAATGAAGAGGAACTTTTTTCAAAGTTTTATTCTGAGTGGAAGACAAAAGCTGGGCATGTGGATTCTTCGTACCGTACAATTCCTAGATTTTACTTCAAGGTATAAATGTTCTATGCAAGATAAGTTGAAATGTAACTCATTGCTGAAGTTTTTAATTCTATCATTTGATCTTATTGTCTCTCTTCTGCATTTCTTCAGTTGCCCAGTGAGGATGAAGTTCTGCCACAAAAATTGCGTGAGGAGGCTCGAGCAATGTTTCTACAGAGGAGAAGCCGTCAACTTTTAGATAACAATGAACTCAAAGTATGTTCCTAAACTGTTTGCATTTCAGCCCTTGTTCTTGCATATGCCACAACCTCTTTGAGAACCTTTGTTTCTTCAGGCCTTGTGGGTGCTTCTGGACAAGAACCACAGTCCACCTCATGCTGCTGATAAGCAACTTATCAATTATGAAGACTTTCTTAAAGTAGCTGCAGAAGCAGGGCCTAAGTGCAAGTATGTACCACACTCAAAGTCATGTATTAAGTTTTGCTTATTAAGTATTACTAATGATTTGTGTTTATGTACAGGAGCTACCTAACTCCTAGTGTCTTTGCCAAACTACAATTGAAAGAATCTCATGGAAGAATAAGTATTATGGCTCTTTTCAATTATGTGATGAGGAAAGTGTGGTTACATCAGACTAGAATTGGTCTTTCTCTTTATGACGTGACTGGTCAGGGTTATCTACGTGAATCAGTATGTGGTGCTACCTGGATTATTTTGTGAAATAACTGGCTCAATCTGTACATTCTTGAAATGTTCTATATTACTCTTGTTTCTATTCTCAGGATCTCGAAAATTATATTTTAGAATTAATTCCAACCTTACCACAGCTTGATGGTTTGGAAAAATCTTTCCACAGTTTCTATGTATGTACAGCAGTGAGAAAGTTTCTTTTCTTTTTAGATCCTTTGCACACTGGACGTGTGCGTATTCAGGATATCCTTGCTTGTAGTTTTCTTGATGATCTGTTAGAGGTATTGTATTAACTTTCTTCAAATCAGTTTACATGCATTAAATATTTTTGTTTGTCCATTTATTTAATTTTGTTTTTTCTTTTAGTTAAGAGATGAAGACTTGCCAAAAGACCTTCAAGAGGCCAATTGGTTTTCTGCTCCTTCTGCATTACGAGTATATGGGCAATACCTCAACCTTGACCGTGATCACAATGGAATGTTAAATAAGGAAGAACTAGCAGGGTCAGTCCCAGAAGAACATTTTTTGCCTTCATCTTAACACTATTTCTTTCTTACAACTTGGTTTTGAAATTATTTTTGCAGTTATGGAACAGGTACCTTGACATCTGTATTCCTAGAAAGAGTTTTTCAGGAATGTTTAACTTATGATGGTGAAATGGACTACAAAACCTACTTGGATTTTGTTTTGGCATTAGAAAATCGCCATGAGCCTCAGTCATTGCACTATTTGTTCAGGATACTAGACATAAACAACCAGGGATATCTGGACACATTCTGCTTAAATTTCTTCTTCCGAGTGAGTGTTTCTTTCCTTCTTGTTGTTTTCATTGTGTTGTTAATAAACCATGTAGGAAAGGAAAAGTTACAAATGTGTTCAATTTTCACCAGGCAATTCAAGAGCAAATGTCAGTTCATGGTCAGGAACCTGTGAATTTTGAAGATGTAAAGGATGAAATATTTGATATGGTGAAACCTCAAGACCCAACTAGGATTACTTTACAGGATCTTCTAAATTGGTAGTTAACGGGGCATATGAAATATATAATTCAGGTTCTGATTATGCTGATTCATTGTTCTGTATTATAATTTCATGTATATTTTTGCAGTGGCCAGGGTGATACTATGGTAAGCATTCTGATTGATCTCAATGGCTTTTGGACCTATGAAAATCGAGAAGCAATGGCAGCTGATACAACTGATGCATCAGATGAGGCTGCTGAGGTTTGAAACCCTCAAGTACATATAGGCTCTTTCGATTCTCATCATGTAAATATTTTAACTTTATGAACATTAATATTTTTTGTAAGGCAGACAAGAGACTTGGCAGTTGAGTGTTGTCTGTGCTAATGTGCATTGTGGTTCTATTTATTCTAAATTATGTATCAACTCAAAGAATGTTAAATCTTTTAATAAATTTCATATCTGGAGAGCATATGAGAGATTTGTGTCTTAATTGAACTGTGCTCCATATCTGGCACTTCTTCTTCCAAACATTACAATTAGCTTATTATTTTCAAGGTTAGAAAGAAGGTCACAAGGAATGTTGCAACAATTATATGCGTCAAGGTATATCAGAAATGGCAGAAGCTCATGCAAGTTACATAAATAACCCTGCCCCGTTAGTTGAGGTAAGTTGCTCATTCTGAGCGTTTGCAGCTGAGAACAGAACTGAAAAACACTGGCTACTCCAATGTCGGTTAGCAAGTGACAACTACTTATGTCCAGAGTTTCCAGCTTGCAGCATCTACAAAACATGCAGAATATGTAATTAGTTCATTTTCATAACATATTTCACACTATTTTTATTACAAATGTTGCTTACCTTATGCTTATTTCTTGTAATACCTCATCATTGAGATTGGGACAATTAAATAAGTCAAGTTGTTTGAGATACATGAATCTTGAATTGTAAATAAAATTAAGTAACCCAGATGTTGTTAATTGATGTGCTCGCCACAATTGAAGACTCTCCAGTTTACTCAAACTAAGGAGATTCAACAAATCTGTGTCAAAGATATTACAGCAATCTTCCAAAGTCAAATACTGCAGTCTGTGAAGCAAATGAAAGAGAAATCCAAACTAATCTCAAACTGCAATGAATACTTCTTATTGGATGATTATTTTTAAAGCAATCAAACCTTCTCTTTTCTCCTATGGCTCGCATAATATCTACATTTGGTGATATGTGGGCTCCCAGCTGCAGTATCTGTAAGCCATTTGGTAACAAGAGCAGCATTCTTTTAACTCCCTGCATCTGGCGACGATGATCCTCTGTTTGAAGGCAACTACACAAACGTAAAGTGGTCAAAGATGTGCATTCAACAGAGAGGAGCCCCATTGCCCATACACAACAGTCCTGTAATAAAAATTGGAACTCATAACAATGTTGCCAATATGCAAACATGAAAACCACACATACAGAAATGCAGTGCATCAAACAGATTCATCAGTAGTTTGAGAGTATTACTTTTCCACAAAAATTTTGGTTAACTTTGAAATTGGTGGACATCCAGTGTAAAACTAAGGATGGCGTCATTATTACAAAGGGGTCATTATTACTGCTCCCATTACTGGTTATTCCAAATAAAAGGAAAATCTGAGTTTGTCTCACTTACTGCTTTTAAAGTCAGTGATCTCAAGCTTTTAGCTAGATCTGATATAGCCATATACCAACTATTTTCAAGTTCCATTCCCTCAAGAGTGAGTGATTGAATGGATTCTTTGTAATGTCTATAACAGTCAGGAACCATTTAAATAAAAATAAATAAATAAATACAATCAAGGAGAAATTTGAAACCTTGCATTGATAAGTATTTACTTAGCTATATCTGCAAGGACCTGAGGGTCCATCTCTTCACCACTTATTACTAATTCTTGAATACTTGTGCAATTGCAAAACAGCATGGGCAATAGACAGTCTAAACTTGTGTTGTCTTTCAGTGTCAGCTTTCGAAATGCTGATGCAGTTTGAAACACTGATAATTCTTGTCGTCGACTTCTAGCACCTGCAAGGATGACAAATAAAATGTTCTTTGCGTAATTTAAACATCCCACAAAGACTAACAAATCCCATCATTTCATAGTGTTATGTTGTGGTGAAGCCACCTGTGATACTCCAGTATAAAATAATCTTCTTACCATCTACTACGTAATCCAAGCTCCTCCAGAGATGAAAAGCTCCAGAGTATTCTCTCCACAAAGTGCATACTTTCGCTGTATTGTGACTTAATTCTGTGGCTGATAGATATGAAAATATGTTGAGAGTTACTTCCTCTGGTAAATCGAGAATGTTCATATCATGCAGGCTACTATCTGAAATACCAAGTCATCAATACTCTTCAAGCACATTTCTAAAGGCATTCACATTGTGATAATCTTAGTTCGTTGTTTATAATTGATTTCTTACCGAGAGAAGTGGTATTAGCCATGACTCTACTCTAGCGACCGACGTTTTTTGGTTATAATTGTGTGTATGACAATCTAGAAGATGAGTTCAGCACTCCAGATAAAGAGAGTTCGACAAATTTTAACGTAATTGAAAGAAAACAACTAGTAAGGCAGAAGCCAATGGTTATTAAATAGACGCGCAACCGATATGCGCAACAGTGCGCAACAGCTGAAAGACAACAGCAGCCGACACAGGCCGCGCAGACGACATGCAGACGACGTACATAGTACCACCAGGCTAACTTCGGCCTGGCCTAGATTGATGTAAGAGTGGCAGTACGGTTGGTTCTTTCTAGAGAGACTCTGAGACTCTCTAGTTCTTTCCCTTCTCTTTTCCTAGCATCCTACTACTTTAGGGATTGGTTCACGTGTCTTGACGTGACGTATTGACTGTGGTATGAACCAGAATTGAACAGGAAATCGGTAGTTCCACAATTGTATGTTTGTTATGCAGATGAACTTCAGTAGGATATTAAAAGACATTTCTCCAGCATAATTCCTTTATTTATCACAACCATTCTGTTGGATTTCATGAACGCTTCAAAACTAAGAAAATAATAATTTAAACCTAGGAAAATAGTGGAACCTTCGCCATGAAGCTAACTTCAAAAAGCATGACAACCTTCTAGTACGGTTCTCTTAATCTCAGTCATCTATATTAATATTGTAAATAACAAAACTAATTTTTTAAAAAGAAAAAAAAAATAGACAAATTTTGATATAAGCCGTGAGTAATTGAAGAAGCATCTCTTGGTTTGTGAGCACTGCTCCATAGACAAACCAGTTAAATATTAATCCAAGAAAAAAAATTGGCAACAGGCTTTCATGTAATTATGAAAGGGCAAGTAAGGGCAGCTAAAGTTTTATTTCCATTACATTATTTCCAATACAGTTCAGTCAGTCTTGAACAACTTTGTAGTTTGAAACAAATATGACTAACCATCAGGTAACCATGGACAAAAATTGAAGAAAATACAACAATATAAAATGATAAATACAAAATTTTAAAGCACATGCGTTTCATGGCTTTGGGCAATAACTAGAAAGTCAAAACTGAAGAAGAAAGAATGGAAAAAAAGGGACACAAAAACCCAGAAGAAAAATTTAACAAACCCTTCACAACATGACAGAGACTTGCTATGAGATAAAAACACAATATTTTAAAACCCTTTGGGAAACAATAATGCATACCAATGCTTGACATGTAGTACATGATAAAAGTATATGTAAAGTTAGCAAACATGTTCGATCGAGTGTTCGATGATGGCAATAACAAGTCCTTCCTAAGTACCAAATTCAACTCCAATGTTTTCATCAAGGTGCAAATTTTAAGAGACATCCTGCTTACAGTTTTGGAGAAACACTTAGAATTGACAACACATACATGTAACGTTTGAAGGCCAATAAACAAGTCAATTCACAACTAGCACTTCCACATTTAACAGAAATAAAAATATAGAGCAACAACACTTGCTTTTTCCAATGGCATAAAATAAAATAACCTTCACTTCTCACAACACTTGCCCCAAATATTCAGCAGTTCCTAATCTCCTGGTAGGAACAAGGACACTCCTTTCCAATTTAGACACTGTATACTACTCTCCAAAACAAGTTGATGAAGTTTAGAGATTTCAGTGCATATTATAAGAGAATACAGTGCCACATAGAAAGATTCAGAGAGCCTACAATCATGCATATCTGCTGATTTTGAAAAAGTGCCTATGATTCATGTTCCATTTTTTTTTTGTAAATGGGTCCAGTCATTATATACACAATTGCACACAATATGTCACAGTCATTCATATCCTTGATTCAAGGAAGAAAACATTCCACTTAAGTCAGATTATCACAAACAGAAAACTGTAACTGAAGGGGACAGCATTTTCACTGACATGTTTGTATTTTGCTTTCATCTGACAACATTCCCTCTACTTTAACATAACAATCAGTTCTGAGTCAAAACCACACCATTGAGTCCATAACAAATCTTCGTACAAAACAATGCGTTCTTCACCACTTCTTCTTATGTTCATCCATTGACACTCCACCAGGTCCCAATGACACTATCATGAGCAGGCCTCCAATCACAGATAGGGTCTGCAAACAAAGAGCATTTACTAAGGTTATTTCCACTTTAAACTTAAAAAACAACTAACAAAAAGAGAAGACAAGTATCTATACCTGGAAGAAATCATATTTCAGGAAGTCTCTGAGTGGTCTGTGGGTGGGAATGGTCCACCACGCATTGTGGTAAACATTGAGCAAAGATAACAGAAGGACAAGGATTAGAGCAGACAGCTTTGTCTTATAACCAATGGTGACAAGAACCATCAGAACAGAACCCAAAATGTCCTGGACAATCTGCAACAAAAGAGCATGCCACATAAAATCAACTAAGATATTTAAAGCTTAACAGTTCGAGATTGCAAACACATCAGAACTCAACAAACCTGAAGGAATGAAATTTCAAAGCGCAGTAGAGTAATAAACATAAAAGCTATGAGGATGCGTCCAGTCAACTGCAGATAGTTCTTGGGCTTGTTGTCACCTGAAAATTGAAATTACATAACAAATAAAAAATAAGTTTACCATTTATTTTTTATTAAAATGTCAAATACATTTAATCATTGACTCACCAAGAGAGGGGACTCCAGCAAATAAACTTCTTGATTCCACTCTACTTTCAGCGAGGACAAGCAGCAATGCACCGATAAGTGCCAAATTTCGGAACAAGAACTGAAGATCCCACAAGATGCTATAAGCAAAGGTCTAAAAGAAAAAGGTGAAAAAGAAAAAGATTAAAACACAGGACAATTTTTTATTAAAAGCAGAATAATCTTGAAAGAAACAGAAAGCATTTTTACCTGGAGAACAACAATGAAGAACAGCACACCACAAGCGATGGGTACCTTGTAGCGGCCCAAAACCATCACACAACCACCAAGCTGCCCCAAAAGATTGATGAGAACAAATAAAGTTGCCAGGAACTTTCCACAGCCCCATGACATATCCATGTAATCCTTCTGCTCGTTCCATTGAAACCACATCCGTAATCCATCTTCAAGGAATGTAGAAATCAAGCACAACCGCGCTATGGTAGGTAAAACACTTTTATACCTCAAAACCTGGAAAAGAAAAATGTCATGCATAAGTTCAAGCAGGATAACAAATTTGATCTCCTAATATACCAGGTACTTATACCAGAAACATATGGTCACAAAGTTGAATTGTTAAATAATAAGATGAGGGTTTCCAAGACATGTAGCCAAGAAAACAGATGGGCTTTCATTTAGAACTTTGTTAAAAGTACGGGAACTTCCTTAATAGTGAAGCTGTAATTATTTTATTGCAGCTAATCAAAAATGAGAAAATATATGTGCCAAGAATTACCCCAGCGGATCATTCCAGATGATCAGAGGTAAGTGCCAAGTCACCAGTGTCATGATACACACCTGACGTTTACCAGAGTGATTGCCAATACTGACAATCAGCATGGATACTAAAATGTTAAAAACAAGTGCTGATGGCAGTTTTTACTGGCCATAACTTCCAATATTTTGGCATAGCAAAAGGTAAATAACAGCAAATTGACAAGTGCACTCCGGAGGGAAATCTTCGTTTGCGGAATGCTACAGAGAGGAATGAAGTAAGAGCCACAGGAGATTTTACGGGGAGGTTAAAAATTCATAAAAGCAGAGGTTTCGGCACCTTCTAGAAACATTTTCCCCCAAAAAACTACCACTAACCCACTTATGTTTAGCGGTCCTCCAGAGACAGCTGGGAGATGACACAGATGTGTCGGTAGTAATGAATTAAGGCACACCCCATAACAACTCCAACACTAAAGCACCAACTTACAGACGAGAATATTCTAAATACAGCGACAGGTGTGGTAAATACTTACTTGATCTGCAATATCTTCTGCTTTCGCCACAATATCATTTGGAACGATCGCCATGTCTGCAGCGCGTTGTACGTGGAGGCTGACAAATGAAAGTGAGCTGCGGTTTCTAAATGTGAACCGCTTATTCGCAGCTAGACAAGCGCTGAATCTCAATGTGAATGTTTTACGAAAGCACTGCACCACGAAAAATCAATCAGAATCAATGGTAGCATTTACTTTTCGTTGGACAGAAAATGCTGCACATCATAGCGATTGAAATAATTTCTATACGTAAATTTAATTTTGCACCGGGAATAGTCAACTGCACTGAGCAGGAAGGTAAGATCCACCGCATCCACTGATTCGCTGTTGGCGGCCTTGTTTAGTTCTGGGCGCTTCCAGTTTGAAGAGGGCGGTGAAGCTCATGGCCTTCCTGTTCGTGCCAACATAACATCTCGGCTCGCGGCTCGCTCGGATCCCGATCCGATCTCGTCTCGTCTCGGAGTCGATTCAGTGTGTTTCAAGACGTACTTGGGGAGGGACGTACGTGTGTAGTGGGTGGGGATACCCTATTTTGTTTGTTTATTTTTAGTTTTCCCGTTCCTTTTGTTTTGAACTCGGACCGTCCGTTGTGATCGAAAATGTCGTTAAATCGAGACAGTGGTGAGAAACAGCAGGAGGTGGTGGTGGAACGGGACACGGAGAGCGAGTTACAGGCCCTGTTCGAAATAGTGCTCAAGCCCGACTCCAAGAGGCCCCTGCAGAAGCCCATGTCCATGCGCAAGCTGCCAGTGTCGTTCTTCAACCCGCCGTCCACAGGCTCCAAGTCACCGTCTGTGTCGCACAGCCGGGAAAACTCGGCCGACTCAGCGTTCGGCACCGCCCTGAACCCGGTGCCAGGCCCTGTCCCCGGGGGCCCCGGCCCCGTACCCGGGGGCCCTCCGGTACCCGGGGTGGCCCAGCCGCCCCCGTCGCCCAGCGGGCTCCCCGTCAACCACCCCCGTCACCACAGCTCGCCCGCGTCGCTGCAGCAGACCTACGCCCACGGACAGCCGCCGCCCGCCGTCAGCTCGCCGTCGCCGTCCCAGGGCCCCGGCAGCCCCGTGCGCCCCATCCAGCACATCAAGGCCCGCAGCTACGACATGACCCAGGTGGACGAGCTGGGCCCGCTGCCGCCGGGCTGGGAGAAGGCGCACACCATCGAGGGACAGGTCTACTTTCTCAAGTGAGTGTCCTTTCTGTCCCCGTCCTGTCCTTTCCGCGAAGACGTACGTGGCCGGCCGTGGTGGCCGAGCCGAGCTGAGCTGCACGAGCTGCGCTGGGCTGGTGTGCGCCTCCAGCAGGTGCGTCTCCTCACCGCCCTGTCCCGTCCCCGGCCTCCGGCTCCGAAGCAACAGGTTGCTGTGCTGCGCCGGGAGGGCCTGGGAGGCGGGGGCAGGGGGCGGCGGGGGCGGGCAGGGAGGGGTGGCCGTGGGCTGGCGTTGGGGTAGGCCGCCTCGGCAGTGTCGTGCCCTCCGTTCTGTGTGCGTGTGTGTGTGTGTGTGTGTGTGTGCCGGGAGGGGCGAATGGTCTGTGTGAATCAGAGGGGTGACCCCGTATTGTGCGGCACCGTCTGGATGAATGGACGGAATCAACAGGTGCGGCAGTGGTGGCTGTGGTTGGTGGCCTTCAGTGCTAGGGGCGGTTTTATCGGGGGGAGGACAATCGGCTGGCCCCATACCCTCACAGGTTTGGAGGTCCCCTGAGAGGTAGACAGTGAGTCACACAGAACCCCTGTCGGTAGGCAATCCGCGAGACTTCGCAGCCGACCTTAAAACCACCCCGTGGCCGTGTGGTCTGGTAAACGAACCGCATTGCTCCTGTACTATCATACTACCGAATGTGGTGTCTTGTTATGAAAGATGAACTTTGTATGTAAAAATTGTAATGTGATAAAATATATATCTGTATCCATCAAAATATCTCTCAATGTCTCCATCTCTACTTTTTTCCCCAGAATAAAATTAACAAACAGGAAGGATACTTTCAACATGTTAAAATGTCTGACATGTTATGCTGTTCGAGAAAATAATCACAACAATTTTGTATTGTATTCTGTGGCCAGTGCACTCTGTCTGGACGGTGAATTGTTTAGTAACTTGGCCTACATACCTGCCTATGATGGTAACAGGTGCATTTGCATAAACGAAAGGGGGCATTAATTAATCCCCGGCTAGGTCCGGGCAGCCAATGGGAAGAGGCCGCCATCCAGGGGCTGTGAGATAAGACAATATTGGGCCGCACTCGTCGCGCACATGAGGTGCTGTGCACCGCAGGCCTGGCAATTTCACTCCAAATCGAGGACATTCATTGTTAATCCGACGGCATTTGTACGGAATGTTTGACCTGAAACTCCCAAGAAGTCGGAGAAAAAGTTTTGGCAATTTTCGCGCGATTTCTGCATGAGCATCTGTACTGTAGGCCTATCAACACAAAATTCGCTTTGCTGAAGTCCTCAGGGAGTGTGCGGGCTGCATCGCCGCGGGTGAGAAGAGCGGTGCACTGTGCTCACTCCGTTGCAGCGGCAACAGGTGGGGGGCAAACACCGAGCCGGCCTCTGCTCCGAAGCCTGGAGCCCTGCGCTGCCGCCCTCAGGATTCCTTGTAAAGCCCAACTCGTTTATAAAGGAGTGCGAGATTTTTGCTCCAATTCCCGCAGGGACGCCACCGCCACCACTGACCCCCCTCCCAGGGGGCTGGGCTGGCCTCTCCAAGGCGCTCCCCAAGCGGCTCACCGAGGGAAGGGACGGGTTCCGTACAAGGAATCTTAACTGCCAAAACTACCTTATTTTTAAGGCAGTCGCTATGAATGGCTTTTAACAGCCGTTTGTCCAGTTACATATTGAAGTTTCTGAGGATTAATGTTTCAGGGCGAAAAGTTTTACATTTCCCCGCAGACTTGCTCTCTGTAAAATTCCGGTACGTAGAAGAAAACGCGACCGACGCCAGATGAGAAAATGCACCCCTGCCGTGTGAGGCGCTCTCTCGGTACCATGTGATCGACACCCCCCGCAGCGTTTTAAATTTATATACGTCGGGCAAAATTGTGAATTACGGTGGCGTGTAAGCACCTGACCTGACCTACCCCAAAGCGCGACTCAGGGGACAGAAATAGCCTGGTTTATTGCGGCGTCCACCCTTACAGGTGTGCTGACACAGAGAGAGAGAGAGAGAGAGAGAGAGAGAGAGAGAGAGAGAGAGAGAGAGAGAGAGAGAGAGAGAGAGAGAGAGAGAGAGAGAGAGAGAGAGAGAGACAGAGAGTGACAGAGAGATTGACTGTGAGACTGGCTGAATGTGAGACTGACCGACTGAAACTGACGGGCTGACTGAGAGACTGGCTGACTGACTGAGAGACTGGCAGACAGAGATACTTGCTGACAGAGATGCTGGCTGACTGACTCAGAAACAGGCTGAGACAGACCCCCTGTGGGCCCCGCGCAGGTGGGGGTGACTGTGTGACTCCCAACCAAGACGCCATGTTTTCACGTTATAAATTATCGCACCGCGAATTTGTCGCCAGGGGCTTTTCCTCCGCTGCTGGTGCTGCTGCCGTTGAGAAATCCGCCGTGGCCCTCTTCTTCTGTCTCACTCGCTCTTCCCCGAACCCGCACATTTAATCTCTCTGTCTCCGTAAATCGAGGCCCCCCTGCGCTGCTCTTTGCACTGTAATTTGTCATCACGAGATCCACCACTCATCATAACAGGTGCTGTCTCTCAAATGTTGCAACTACATAGTAGTACTTATCGCTTTTTTCCCCCTGCCTTTTTTTTTTCCTTTTTCTTTGGTGCTGCTACTTTCTTTGCTCCTCTCGCGGCATGTGCCAGAGTCGGCGCGTGACATCGCGCCATATTGATAAGTTTGCAGTGTCTGCGTCTCTCTCTCTCTCTCTCTCTCTCTCTCTCTCTCTCTCTCTCTCTCTCTCTCTCTCTCTCTCTCTCTCTCTCTCTCTCTCTCTCTCTCTCTCTCTCCCCCCCCCTCCCTCGGGAACCACTAGGGTTTTAAATGCCGGAAAAATTCCCGGAAAGATTGGAAATATTTCATGAATTTTTCCGCCTTACTAGTGTAAATGTGATCAGAACCTTTTACACTAGTAAGGCGGAAAAATTCATGAAATATTTCCAATCTTCCCGGGAATTTTACCGGCATTTAAAACCCTAGGAACCTCTCTGTGTGAGAGCAAGAGAGACCGTCGGTGACGCCTCGGCTAGGTGCCTGCCGTTTTCCGGGATGGTATCCAGGTTCGGTCACCGAGTCTGTGCGCATCCCACCCAGCTGGATTCTGGACTGGAGTTGAGTTTGACATGACGGCTCTGGCTGCACCGCCGTCTCTGTCCCGATGACGGGGCCTGACAGGAACGCGGTTGTTTCAGTTTCTTTTTCGTTTTTATTTTCCCCGAGACCAAACTCTCCGCAAACGTCGCCGTGACACCGGCACGTTCAAAGCGATACAGCTCCGACGGCCCTCCACCTGCCGCCGCCGGTGTTTGAACCCGGACCCGTCCCATTCTCCTTGGTTAGCACATGGTATTTCCACGGATGGCGTGGTAACCATGGTACAGTACGAAAAGGTCGGGGTGGACATGGTAGTTTACCCGGTTGGGTTCGATTCTGTTAAAAATTGTTTTTTTTGGAAATTAGTTTGTGGGAACATTTTTTTGTGCCATGGTTTTCGCAGGTAAAAAATGCCAGTTTACCCAAGGAACCTCAAAATCACCCCTCTGCACTCCGTTCTATGGGCGGTTCCGGCCGTAACGTCCACAGCACAACATTTCCCTGGCGTAATTACGAGCACTTGCACTTTATAACTTGACGGTGCGTGCGATGCCCCGCCAGTGTGTCTCGGCCCCCTGCCCCCTCTCACTCCCACTCATGGCGACGCCGCCCCCGCGCATGCGTGCGTGGAGGAGGATTTAATTCGTGTGTGTTTCGATATTGGTCTCATTGATTGGCCCACGTTAGAGCGGCCGCCGTGGACTACTAATCCACAAGGCGGTGACTTTTTGTTACTTTCAGTCGGCAGTGTGTTGTGTCGGGAACAACGGCTATCTTGGGTCCACTTTTGGAGACGCACCACGTCGCGCGATTAGATTTAGCTGTTGGCGCCAGAATTACTGTAAAAAATAAAATTTTAAAAAATGGGGTCACGCACCCTTTGAGATAGAAAACAACGAAGTTTTCAGCGGCAGGTAGCATCGTGGCCACCAAATCCTAGCATCTTACACAGTTTCCTGAGTTTCATGACTGACAATAAAAGAGTCACAGTCGTTCGCCCAGGTCTTAGGTGATGAGGGACTCGGAACAGAGGCTGATCTGAAAACTTGCCACATTACAATTCAGACATGAGACGTGAGCGAACCCGAGTCAGACCCTGCTGTTGGTGTCAGGATTTTGAAAACGGGCTCCCATGACCTTTCCTGCTAGGAAATGCGAACGACATGAGTTGGGGTGGCTGCGTTCAGTCCGGCCACGTACTCCTCATTTCCCAGGTCGTGTGACCCCATTTCTGCATAATGTCCCTGGCGCCTCGTCCTGCTCAAATAAGCTTTCAAGAAAGCCTCTTGAAGTCCCTGCTTTATTATCGCCCAGAATTGCCCGAAGCTCACGACGATTCATTCATTCCCGGTGTCATCGCTCGCCCGAAGTTGGGCCACATACGGTGATGACTCACGCACCTGCACTTGCAGAGGCGGCAGAGCCTACCAGAGCCTCGCCAGCAGGGAGTTCTCCTCCCTGGCTCCGCTGGCTCCGCTGGCTGTTCGCCGCCCGCTGTGGTGACTTTAGAGGTTTTGTCCGTGTTGTGCGCGGAGCATTTATTTTGGGCGCTGCCCGTCCACGTGCCTGCAGGCGCGGGGGAGGCGGGGCGGGGCGGGGGGAGCGGCCCTCTGGGGGGGGGGGGGGGGGCGGCGCCATTCGGCGCACGGGGTAATCCGCGCCTCGCCCGCTCAAGTCAAGACGCCCTCCCGTCCCGTACCGCCCGCACTCCACAGTATATCGGCATCGGCTCTGCTCTCTAGCTTGACCAGTACACACGCTACCAGCGCTGCGGCGGGGCGGGGGAGGGGAGGGGGGGGAAGGGAAGGGGGGGGGGGAGAAGGGGCGTATACGCGCTCTGTTGCGGGGCCGTGCGGCGAGCGCGCTGCTCAATGTTTCAAGGTGCGCCGCGCCAACGCCGCGCCACGCCGCTCGAGGCGGTTTGTGTGTGTGTGTGTGTGTGTGTGCGTGCGCGTGTGTGTGTGCGTACGTGTGTATGATCGCGTCGCAGAGTCCCAGCCAAACACGTTTGACGATGGAACCAGAACCGCGCTGCTGGCACCGATGCCGTCCGGGGCCGCGGGCCGGCGGGCGGGCGGTACCGACCGGCGGGCACCGGAGGGACGTGAGCGGTGCCTCATGGCGGAGGCGATGGTACCTCATGACGAAGGCGGTGGTACGGCGGCGGTCTGCAATGGTGCCGTACATGATGGCGGAGCGACGTTTTCTCATGACGGCGACATGGTGTCTCATGGTGCCTCAGGATGGCGACATGGTGTCTCATGGTGCCTCATGATGGCGACATGGTGTCTCATGGTGCCTCATGACGGCGACATGGTGTCTCATGGTGCCTCATGATGGCGACATGGTGTCTCATGGTGCCTCATGACGGCGACATGGTGTCTCATGGTGCCTCATGATGGCGACATGGTGTCTTATGGTGCCTCATGACGGCGCTGGCGCTCCGTCTTGTGCCTGGCAGTGTGGTCAGGCCTCTCTGGCTTGCATGTCCCGCATCGGGGTGAGTCTTTTGTTTCTACCAAAATCCGTTCCTACCCGCTGAAATCGTCAAATCGTGAAGTGATGCCGCCAATATTTTTGGAATTGTGTTCTACCAACGTGATATTGTCGCGTGGATTCGCGGAATTATTCCGCTAATGTCGCGTGGATTCGCGGAATTATTCCGCAAGCGCATTTCATTTTACGCGCAGCAAAAGAAATAATTACGGAAATGCTTCGCCAGACTCGGTGCTTTTGTGGGTTCTACCGAAGTGATAATGTCGCGTGGAGTCGCGAAATTATTCCACAAGCGCATCTCATTCTACGCGCAGCAAAAGAGCTAATTACGGAAATGCTGCGCAGACATAGTTCTTATTTTTTTCTACCGGGAGAATAATGTCGCGGAGGTTTTCGTGGACACTAACTGCGCAAGGTATAATGTCATTTTATTTCGGAGTAGATTTCAAATTGCCGCGTGTCTCCGCCCCAGGCCTTCTGTCAGGCTACGAGCATGAAGCCCTTCTGTGAGGCTAGAAGTGGTCGGCGCTTTATTTCTCATAGTGCAAGTTTCGGAGTTGGGTGGACAGCAGACGACAACATACCTGTGCCGGCTGTCGGATATGAGAAAATCGTCGCTACTTTCCCGTAGCCTCACAGCGGGCCACTGACATGCGGCCCGAATGATGAACTGGGTGACGCGTCCAGCGGCATTTTACGAACTACGGTCAGACAGGGACTAACGTTCCAAACCATGAAAGAGTGCACCACTGTCGCTCGAACGGTGACCGCGACATTATTCTTCCGGTAGGAAATAATAAGAACCGTGTCTGCGCAGCATTTCCGTAATTATTTCTTTTGCTGCGCGTAAAATGAGATGCGCTTGTGGAATAATTTCGCGACTCCACGCGACATTATCACTTCGGTAGAACCCACAAAAGCACCGAGTCTGGCGAAGCATTTCCGTAATTATTTCTTTTGCTGCGCGTAAAATGAAATGCGCTTGCGGAATAATTCCACGACTCCACGCGACATTAGCGGAATAATTCCGCGAATCCACGCGACATTATCCTTTTGGTAGAACACAATTCCAAAAATATTGGCGGCATTACTTCACGATTTGACGATTTCAGCGGGTAGGAACGGATTTTGGTAGAAACAAAAGCGGTCCCCCTCCCGCATCCTTATCCCCCAATCAATGGAACCGAACCGAACAGACCGAACGGTCCACCGGCAGCGGCAGCAGGCGGCAGCAGCCGGCGCACCCAGAGAGCTTTTGCAACGTGCGCGGAGTTGCATGCAGTTGTTGGGCGCACTGTGTGCACCGTCAGCCCTTCCCTTCCCTCTCCCCCTCCTTCTCTCTCCTGCCCCCCCCCCCCTTCCACACACACTCACATTTTCCTTTCAGCTCGCGTATGGAAAAGTTTTAGAGTAGTTGATAGACCGTAGGATGGTGGTTAGGCCGCCCCGTGCCCCCTACCATCCTTCCCCCAGAGAGACCGCAGACTGTAATAATGTCACAGTTGGCAACAAGCGTCACTGGTGGACTGTCTGTGTGTGTTTGCTCTTCCGGCCTGACGTGTGTGTGTGTGTGTGTGTGTGTGTTCGCACCCTCGCACCTGGGAGTCACTGCTGAGGAAGTCCCAGCGGGTTCAAGCACCTTGCTGCAGTGTGTGTTCTGTTTTTCGAACCTGACTGTACCGTGCGTGCGTGTGTGTGTGTGTGTGTGTGTGTGTGTGTGCGCGCGCGCGCACTGCGTCCTGTGTGAAGGAACCTCCTGTTTCCAGTGATAAGGGCCTGCCGGATGCGGACAGAATTGTGTATAGTAATAATAACATTTGATGACGCGCCGTCGGGTGTGTGCAGTCGGCCGGCTCGGGTATCGGAAGCAGTGCTCAGTGGGTGAGCTCAGATTGTGCGCACGGAGGCAGCCGGTACATGTGCTTGGGTTAGCACCGGAACCTGCTCTCCGACATCAGAGCGGCCCCGGTGAACTGCCACTCTGTCCCAGGGTTGACATCCTCTGACCGGGGCTCGTGCTGGCTCTTATTCAGGGCTTTACGGGAAAGGGGAGGTAGAACATGGGGACGGGAGCGCTTTGTGGCATGAGGACTTTGTGACATCAGAACTTACGGACATGAGGGCTTGATTACTTGATAACATGGTTTCTCGAGGACTTGATTCCTTGAGTGAGGACATGATTACTTTACACGAAGACTTGGGTGCCTACATGATTACTTCTTCAGCACATGATGACTGAGTGACATGATGGCTTGAGGACAATGAATGGAGGGCGTGACTTGACAACATGATGACCTATGGACGTGATGATGGCCTGAGGACATGATGATGACCTAAGGACATGATGATGGCCTAAGGACATGATGATGGCCTGAGGACATGATGATGGCCTGAGGACATGATGATGGCCTAAGGACATGATGATGACCTGAGGACATGATGATGGCCTAAGGACATGATGACCTGAGGACATGATGATGACTTGAGGACATGATGATGATCTGATAGGACATGATGATGATCTGATAGGACATGATGGTGATCTGAGGACATGATGACTTGAGGACATGTATTCGGACATGGAAAGGAGAGGTGAAGGACATGACAAAGACAGTGGGAGGGGAATATGCTGCTGGCTGTGCAGTTTAGCTGACCGCAACACAGGCTGGCGCGCGCTGCGCTCCCTGGCATCGGGTCCTCTGGCTGCCGTATGCCCGCTGCGGTGCACTGCGGTGCACTGCGGTATGGCGGCTCTGCACTTGTGTTTCGGGCCGTGCGGTGTGCGGCACTGCTCGTAAAGCCTGCAGGGAGTCAAGCGCAGCATAGCGCAGCCGTGTGCTTGCGGTGGTGCACCTGTACGTACGCATGGCTGCCAACGGCTGCCGACCACCGCCGCCAACATTGCGAAAAATTGAAGCAAAAAATTAAACACAAATTCCTCCGGAGGACACGGGCGCCGGGGCAAGCGAGCGACGTTTGTTCATTTCGGCCGCGTCGCGGTATACAACAGTAACGGACAGCTGGTCAGCGAGAATTCGAGGGGGGCCAATCAGGGCGCGCGGTGTTCGGCTTACCTGATTGGCCGCGCTCTCTGGCCGACGTCATCCCGCCGGGCCGCGCCTCCGATCGCCGATAACAGCCCCGGCGCCGCTGTTCACTCGGCCGCCCCTGCCGGGTAGGCAACCGGAGGGCTCCCGTGCGGCCGGGGCGGCCTACCCACGGCCCCGCGGGGGTTTCCCCCGGCGCTCCATCCATCCCTGACCTCTCCCCTGCCATCACTCCGCGACGCGGCTTCCTGTTTTCACTCGGCCGCAATTAGTCGGACAACAAGTGCCGCTAACTAGTGTGTGCTGTGTCACCTTCGCCGCTCTCCCTCGGAGTACGCACGGCGTAGGGCCGGGCCCCCGCGGCCCCCGCCGGCCCCACACACGTCCCGTCCGCATGAATGGCGCGGCCGGGCGCCGCCTTTGTCTGTGATAAGCGTTATCAGAGGCGTTGTTGATAAGGCGCCGTGTGAGCCGACGGCGCGAACTGCAGCGGCTGCGGCGGCGTCGCGCGGCCTATACGGACTTAACTTACGTGTCGGCGTGCACAGCATTATCTTGCTACTCTACACTGCCACGGCCTGGGCGGGGCGGGGCGGGGCGGGGCGTGGCCAAGGGTCTGCAACTTCTAAAATTACCGTACCAAGAATATATTCTCATTAAGAATTACTTGATAAAAATTCTCGGAATACCGTCTCAATCTGAAGATAAATCACGTAATATATCTGTTTTTGTAGCTATAGTTCTCATTTTCGAGAATATTGCGAATACTATTCCTGAGAATACCATGAGATTACCATTGGAATACTTGGAGGGCGTACCAAGAATACCGAAGTTGCATACCCTTGGGCGGGGCGGGGCGGGCGGTAACCGGGGGCTGCGAGGGGTCCCACTGCGAACTATACAATCACTTCAAACCAATTGATTAGTTTCGACTGGTGTGACTGCAATGACCTATTCGTCGACTTGTGACTATGGTGATGAATTTCGAACTCTTTTTCGGACTGCTTTGACTTTTTTGTGACCAATTTGAGTGTAAATTAAATGGCGAACTGTTGTGACTTGCGTGATTTCTCACTAACTGTAGTGACTTTTTCGTGACTTTTTGAACTCGTTGAATTTTTTTGACGTAGTTTTTGAATTTTATTTCTGAGTTTTTGGTGTTTGTACAATTCCTGCTAAGGGACCCCCGGGATGGGCTCGGGCACCGGGTAACCGGGCCCCGCCGCGTCCAAAGAGTATATATCGTTTCTCTGGAATTCCTAATCGCTTTCTGCCCGAACGGCCGCGCGCCACCTCAAGGGGCTCATCGCCGACCTGCTGCCGAAAGGGTTCGGGTGCGCGGCCGGGGTTTTATGTGAGACTCGAATGAGACGCCTTCAAAAGCATTCCGGTCAGCGTTACGTAACGCGCGGGTCCGCGTGACACGGCGGCAGTTGGGTGGATCTGGTCACGCGAAAGCGTTACTATTTTCAGCGTACCGGTATCGCGGGGGCGTTTAGAACGGCGGACCGAAATATCTCGCCACCCCTCCTCCTCCCCTCCCCCGGGAAACTGCGCCGCGTACGTCATAAGCCCCTCGTGAGTGTGTGAGTGTGTGTGTGTGTGTGTGTGTGTGTGTGTGTGTCAACCCGTTGGTGTACGTGCACGCACGGCCGGAGCCTGCTGACGTCACGCTGTCGAAAAAAATAACTCGTTGGAGAGATTGCCGAGCTAAAAGTCTCCGACAAATTTTGGAAAAAAAAATTGTATGATTAACGCATAGCTACCGTTTTCTGTGGATTTTGCATATGTAGATACGGTCTGTTTTGATTTTGTAACTAATATGCCATAGGTATTCAATTTTTATTTCCTGAAAATTTTTGTGAAGTCATCCGGTTGGTAGGATTTTTTTTTTTTAATTTTTTTCTGAAAATTTTCGGGTGAAACTTGTGTCGGATGCGCGCACGCTCTCTTCCTCGGTTAGCCTTTATGGTTATAATTCCCGCCCCTCAAATCGGCAGCAGCCCGGGTTCGAATACCGCACGCTCATTCTCGCACGTCCCTTTCACCTTGACAAGGCGCTGCTTATGTTCGCCTCCGCCTCCCTGGCCGTTATCGTGCTTTACTGCTGGTCCCGGGCCCCAGCGGGGGCGCGGGGCCCCGGCCTCACCAGTGACACGGAGCACTTGTGGCTGCGCGTTACACTGGGAATGAAATATGATCGTCCAGTTTTGGTCGAGAAAGGGGCTCGTTGAGGATTTTGTGGGAACGTTACATTCCAGGGCTGGCACCTGAGTCCTGAGCTGAACCAAGCTTAGCACTCGCGGATTCCATCCCCATGTTTTCCCACCAGACTAGAAAAGGTCATGTGGAAGCCTAACTCGAGTCGAACTCGAACCTCTCAAGCCTTGAATGTTTGGCCAAGTTGTTAAAACAGCCTCCGAGTTCCATATCGCCCCAAATTGGACAACGATCATGAGTTGTCACTCTCGGTGTTTGCGTCCCCCGCGCCGTCCACACACAGACAGGCAGACAGACGCTTCTTCTGTCACGTTCGCATACATATCAAGTCTCTTGTCCTCTTTCAGTTAAGTGGAAAGCTGAGTTTGCGAAAACGTGTATGTACACTCCAAATTTCAAGGGAACAGTTTTGTCCCGGAGCCGTTTACAGGATTTGGTTTCGAACATATCTAAAAACCATTCATCATCATTTTAAATCTTTTCCCTATTGCACTGGGGGAAATGAATTCGATGAAGCTTTCTGCACGCGCGCGGCGAGTTTGTTCCTCCTTGGCTCGCCTATCTCTGGTCAGTGACTGATGCACTGGGGGGGGGGGGGGGGAGGCACCGCGGGGCACTGCGGGGCACTGCGGGGCCCACGTGCCGCAGTCATGCACGGAAGACACTTTCGCGTTTCTTTCAGTGGAATATGAAACGGGAGACGGGCGGTGGGTGTGCAGTGTGCCGGTGAGCGGACCGGTGGGTGCTGCGCGGCTGTGGCGGCCGTCGGCACGACTAGCCTAGCCTAGCCTAGCCTAGCCTGGCCTAGCCTGGCCTAGCCTAGCGTGGCCTAGGCGAGAACAGCGGCAGTCCAGTGATTATAACTTGCGGGGCTCGGTACACATGCGGCAGGAGAGGAGGGAGGGGGAGTAGTAACTCCGAGTACTTTTAGTATCCATTGTGACAGCACTGATTTGTTTTTAAAAGTCACAATATACTAATCATCGAAAATCCAAACTCGAAATTCACCGACAGTAGTTTGAAAGAGCAAATGAAGTTCACAAGGGCGTCGTGTACCTCAAAGTTCTTTCCCCTCAGGTTGTGCTGCATTATGTGCAGGGATGGGAGAGGAAGTTGTGTGAATTGACGACAGTGAGATGATTTTGCGATTCCTAGCCTATCCCCTCCCCCCCCCCCAAAAAAAAAAACTAGAAAGAAATTACGGAGTTAACGGGTGCACTGGTGCAAATGCAGCGCGATGCACCTCAAGCTGCTGTCGTTGGTGGCATTAGTGTACATGTACATCGAAACACAAAGCGCCACCCGCCTGAGCTGCTGAACCGGATGCCCGTGACAATAATGTAGGTAGTATCCCGCTGTGTGGTCAAGCGAAAACACACACACACACACACACACACACACACGCCAGCCTATCCCATACATATGGGTGGGAAGACATATCATCTCGCCCTACCAAAAAAAAAAAAAAAAAAAAAAGAGAGAGAGAGCCAAAAACAGGGGAGGAAGCTGAAGAAGGTCTTTGCCAAAAAGTTTAAGCAGGGGTGGTTGGTGGGGTGCGAAAAGATGAAGGAAGGCGGGGCTGTGGGCGGCGCGCGGCGCTTCGGGGAAGACATGGTCAATTTGCCCTGCCGCCGGCCACCACACGACTTCCGGGTGGTTTATGCATCTGTGTGTGTGTGTGTGTGTGTGTGTGTGTGTGTGTGTGTGTCACACTGGTGGCGGTCTTCCCCAAGTCACAGAGAAACCCCGGGGATGGGCAACACCACTTTCTGGCACCGGGCCTGCCGTGGGCCTGCCGTGGGTCTCGTTGGCGCTTCAGCTGCCCGTTTGGCTCCCCGTTTTGGCGTTTGTGAGTCGTGTGACAAATTACTTGTACGCCGCCAAACGGCGGCGCCTCAACGGCGGCAAACGGCCGGCGGCGCGGGTTCCGGGAAGCGTTATTTCAAAATATGGGCGGGGGCAGGCGGTGTGGAGGCGTCGGGAGGGGGAGGGGGTGTAACTCGAGCCCGGCCCGGAAGTCTGACGGTGTACACGATTGGAAATTGGTTGGGGGGGGGGCGTTCTTAAAGAATTTAGTGCATTTTGGAAAACTTTTAACAGTTTTCGGAAGAAATTTAATAAGGTTTAGAAGATTTCATTGGATCTTGCTTAAAATTTCTTCGAATTTTGATGAATGTAGGTCACAGTAACGCTTGGCATTGGGCCGAATCTCGCGAATCTGGAATGAATTATGTTTTAATATTCAGCATGTTGTGTAAGTTTTTCTTGAAATTCGGGGGGACTTTTGGCGAGCACAGTTTTTATTGCTGAGCGAAGCGAAGCTCACTGTGGGCTTCTGCAAAGAAGAAAAATTACGATCCCCCCCGGATACCTATAGTTAAGCATAGGTATCTTACTATTACTATATGTCTTCATCCTATCTTTGGCTTGCATAACAAACAATTACTGGTAAGGATTCATAAACGCATTTTAAAAAAAATTGAAAATGGGCAGCCGCTATTGCCGCGAGAACAATACTACCGAATGTAGCACATGTCTGTCCCTCTTTGATCGGGCCTGCATCGAATGGTAACGCTGCTAAAATTCACAATGACGGTGGCGCTATCCTACAAAATGGCTGAACAAAAACTGTCAGGGGGTATCCCCAAAGCTACTTATACACTTTATAAGTGCACGACCAACAGGGACCACCTTAAGTTTTTGCAAAACACTTGCATAACATACAATTACTGCAAAAGATTCTGGCAGCCGCATATCTATTAGCACATGTCTGTCCCTCTTTTATCGGGCCGCAGCTGCGAGCGCAGCATTAGGCACGACGGGCCCTGGCTAGTAAACCTGATTTTCCCTTTGCCCACCACAGAGGCTGCCACAGGGAGCCCCTCCCCTCCCCCGTGCCACAGCTACAACACCCTGTGTAAAAACGACAACAAAGGTGTGCTTCCCCCTCCCCCTCCCACCTGTGTGTGTGGTGGGCAGTGGGGAGGGGGGAGGGGGAGGCCTTGATAGCGGTGAGGACTCTGGCCAGACAGGTTGCCTGCCGATCGCCCGGAGTGGGAGGGGGGGGGGAGGAGGAGGGAGGACATCGACATCAACACGAACGGCACAGGGCTGCAGAGAGCTTTGGAAGATGTTAGGAAGGAGGGCGACGATGTTGAGGACGACGGCCACGACGCGTTGACGGGGGTTCTGCGGCGCCTTCGACGAGTGAGGGAGCGCGCGCGGTGACGGTGAAGACGACCGCGATGGTGTTGACGGAGAGCCTTGGTGGTGGCCCCCAGGAGCGGGGAGACAGACGAGTCCGGCGGCAAGTCTGCAGGCTCACGCTCTGGGCAGGGCCCTGCCGGGGGCCGGCGGGGGCTGCGGGGGGCGGCAGGGGGGCGGCCAGCAGCACAGGTTGCCCCCGCGGCCCCCGGCAGGCAGTGGCCGGCAGCCCCCAGCCCCCAGCCCGGCAGTGTAAACAATGGCGGCCGCGGCTAGCGCTGTGCTCGGCTCGGCCCGGCTCGGCTCGGCCCGGCTCGGCTCGGCTCGGCTCGGCCCGGCCCGGCCCCGGCTCGGACTGATGCAGCAACCGCTTGTGTCATAGAGGTTTCTAATGAGACTTGGGAACGGAAGGTGAAGATCAAAACACCTCCAGAGCGGGTATGGAAAATATTGATGCACAGGGGACGCGCCAAATATGGGAAATGACCTCCAAAATTCAGTCAAAGCACCATTCAAGTTTCTCGTGCTTGCCCTGGAGAGTTTCCGGCCTGGTTTTGTGTTGTTCAGCTTCCGTTTTGAAGTCTCATTGGAAACCTCTATATCCCGCAGGCCCCGCACCGGCAGGTGATGTTGGTGATCCGCGTGAATCAAACGAGAGGCGGCTCCCGAGTGGCGCGGCGGTGGGTTTCTCGAGTGATTCGCGGGGATTGTGAATCAGTGGCGTAGTGCCCCTCCCCTACCACCAGTATAGCACTTCCGCTGCGTTGAGACTTTCGCGGGGGCCGGAGGCTGTAGGATCCGTCGGTTCAGAATCCGTCGGTTCAGAATCCGTCGGTTCAGGATCCGTCGGCTGTAGGATCTTTCGGCTGCACGATCTGTCGGCTGCGGAGGCCGTCCGTGACCCAACCAGTTATAGAGCAGCCAGCCGGTGGGAATTAATATATTGTTTATTATGATTGGCTGAGGCCCTTTAAACTCAGGCTATAAGTTCCTCTTTAACTGCGAAGCCCTTATAGGCAGGCAAGAAAGCGACCCCACCGATCCGATCGCAACAGCTCTCTGAGGGTAGGGCCAACAGCACAAAACAAAGAGACGACATTGTTTCTTCGCACTTTTACAAATTAACGACCAGAAATGGTCAAGGCATTATAACCAGGTAAAAATATAATCATCAAAATATTGCAACGACAAATTAACCAACTTTACCGCTGCTCTTTCTTTATTACATGTCTGAAAGATGTCTTTGTGTGGTGGCTAACCTGGAAGCTCGCAATGTATGAGAAATTGGAAGAGGTAAACAGAGGTGATAGCGGGTGATAGCATGTTCACGAGAGAGGTGAAACTTGAAAGAGGAACCTGAAACTCAAACTAAAATTGAAACCTTAACTGCAAGTCAACGCTGAAAGCCGGGATAGTAAACATAGTGAATCACCCACATGTTGCGGTACTGAATGCATGAGAATGGTGACTTATTAGGGCCATAGAACTATGTCTCAAACTTAAAAGTGGAACCTGAAACTCAAACTAAAATTGAAACTTAAACTGCGAGTCAATGTTGAAAGCCGGGAGAGTCAATCACCCACATGTGGCATGCCGGAACAGCTCCAGGTCTCAGTTTTCGTCCCCAGCGGGTTAAAAAACATTTGAAAAAAATTATGGTATGAAATTTTAGGCTCAGCCTTAAGTGTAAACTTTACCTAGTTATGATATTTATTATTATGAATTCCGGGGGAAGACTCCCGCCTCCCTTCGGCTCTGCTCCTGTTGCGCATCGTGGAGCCGAACAGCGTCGTCTGCTGTGTGAGGCGGGGGCCGCCGGGGCCGTCGAGGCGTGGTGCTGAATACGCAGGCAGTGCATTGCAGCGCAGTGCGGGTGGTTGCAGTGCCCGCGATGACGCACTCGATTGTGCCGAGACGAGCAGAGGACGCTGAGAGCAAGATGTTTCGCACCATTATCAAACGAGCTCCGGGATTACACCGCACGCACCGACCCGGAAAAGTGGAGTAGAGGGCAGGGGGGAGGCTCGGTTAACATTTTTTCTGCCCGCCGCCGCTGCTGCTGCCGCTACCCTTCGTTGATGTGGTGATGGTGAAGGAACCCTTATTAAACTTGTTATTAGGCGAGCTGAACCCGTTTGGGCCGGGCCGTGGCCTCCGGGGGCGGTGCCAGGGCGGTGCCCCCAGCGCCGCCGGGCCAGCGGCCCCCGGGGTCATTTGTTTTGATCCTTTTTTGGGGGGAGTTCGTATGAATATTTTGGTGGAAGGGGTTGGAAGGGGAGGCGCCTGGAGTGTCGGTGGATGGCGGTGGCGGCTGGAGCTGGAGCTCTGGGAGGCCGTGAGCTGCCGGCTCCAGCAGACAGACGGCTGTGAAAGGTCAAGCTCACACAAGACGCGAGGGAGTGTAGATAACTCGAACGCTTTTTCAACTCGTGTCGAATCTCTTCCTTTCGCTCATTGGTTGCGGCGGCTCGTGCCGAGCTACGCGCTACGCGTTGCCAGCTCCGCCCTGATGGTCACGGCCCTGTACTGGCCGTGCTCCAGCGTTACGTGACATGTGAACGCCCCCCGCCGCACTGTCATTCATCATTTTCTGCGAACTTGGACTACTTGAGCACCGGTGTCACACATGTCACACACGTGACACCTCTATCGGGGCGCCGTCACGTCACACTCGTCACAGCCGTTGTTGTCACGGCCAATGACAGCACAGCCCTATGCGGCCGGTGCTGCCTGCCTGCCTGCCTGCTACTCGCGGTCCGCGGACTGACTTGGCTGGCTGGCTTGCTGACTGGCCGCCTGGCCGGCCGGCTGCTGGCTGGCTGCTGCGGCTGGCCGCGCTCTGCTGGCTGGGCTGGGCTGCTGGCTTCTCCTCGCTGCGAGCCGGCTCGGGCTCGGCCGCTGCCGCCGCCGCCGCTGCCGCTGGGCCCCTGGCTTGCTTACAGCGGGCAGCGTTGCCACGTTTGCCACCTGAGTGCGGGGCTACACCACGGCGGCGAGGCCCCCGCAGCCCCCCCCCCCCCCCCCCCAGCCCCGCCCTGCAACTCCTTACATCGTAAACTGGACATGATTTCCCGAGGTGCATTGGCCGGCAAGAGGATGATGCGTTGACCGTGGCAGTTCCCCGTCAGTTCCCCGTCAGGTCCCCGTCAGGTCCCCGTCAGGTCCCGGTCAGGTCCCCGTCAGGTCCCCGTCAGAGAGGACCCCGTTGGTCCCGGACAGAGCCGGCCAACCCGCTGGCGCTGCCCGCGCAGTTGTAGTTGCCGGCCGCGCCGTCAGCCGGCCACACCTGCGGCGCGCGGTGGTTGGCCGCGACGCCTCATTGAACACGAAAAGAAAGATTTTTGTACGCGGACAACGGAGGGCGTTATGGTGTGGAGTACACCATCTCGGCGACCATCGTGCTGTGCCCTCGTCTTCGTCCTCCCCGTGATCCTGCCGAGAGGACGAGGTGATTGAGGAGGAGGAGGAGGAGGAGGAGGAGGAGGATGGAGGAGAGCAGAGAGGGAAGTGGAGAGCATGCCTCCTGCCTCCACCTGAGGGGTATTGGGGGGGGGGGTGGGGGGCTGTGAGTCAGCCCTGCCTGCCCGGAGGAGGTCGCACGGAGGACGTGTCGGAAGGTCCTTCGTGTGTGTGTGTGTGTGTGTGTGTGTGTGTGTGTGTCAGACAGACAGACATGGATGGATCTGGAAAGTGGGGGGAGGGGAGGGGGGGGGCTCCGGACTCCGGTAGAAGGGCGCAGCCTGATCATTGTGTTATTCAAGGGATCGGTTTACAATATATTGCAGAGTGAACAGAGGGGAGCCCGGCCTCCAGCCCGGCCTCTCTGGGATGGTCCTGTTGCCTTTCGGTGACTCTGGGGCTGCGCCCCTGGAGATGTACATTTTCAGAAAAGCATTAGCGTATCTGACTTAAAATTCTCGTGAAATGTTTTATTTCCTGGTGACCTAAACGGCCTAAACCTTTGATGCAAATTTCCACTGATGATTTTCAATTTTTCGATGAAACAACTCTTCTCTTGCATATCTCTCTCTCTCTCTCTCTCTCTCTCTCTCTCTCTCTCTCTCTCTCTCTCTCTCTCTCTCTCTCTCTCTCTCCCCCCCCCCCCCCCCCCCCGGTCCGGCCGGCGCTGCTGGTCCAGACCGTGTGAACGTGTGAATGGGGAAATGGGTTTGCTGAATCAGTGCAGACGCCCTATCGCCTTTCATTGTCATAATGGGAAGCGTTCGGGCCCTCCGGGTCCCACGCTGCGGTGCGTGGAGGAGGAAGAGAGAGAGAGAGAGAGAGACGAGAGCGTTGTTTGTGTTTTGGCTGATGGACGAGGAGCGAAATACAACTAGCGAAGTGGGATGGACCTATGAATGGATTGCCAAAATGGCGGAGCGTTAGCGTTATTCACGTATTCTGTGTGTCTGTGTGTGCGTGTGTGTGTGAGAGAGTGTGAGTGTGTGTGTGAGAGAGACAGAGCCAGTAGGCGGACGCTTCTGGAGCGGCGTCTACTGCGTATTTACTGGCGAACAACCTGTTGATGAAGTCATCACCATTTCACCGAAAAGAAACGCGATCCGTTGGGCGCGACCTCGAGTGTGTCTGCCTAGAGCCAAGTCTAGCGTACTAGATCCACCTCGAGTGTGTCTGCCTAGAGCGAAGTCTAGCGTACTAGATCCACCTCGAGTGTGTCTGCCTAGAGCCAAGTCCCAATGTATCGAATGTCGAACCTGTAGGAGCGCGGATCAGTAATTTTTTGAAACAGTGCTTTTTGGAGGTCTCAACCTCCTCCCCAGTTAGACTTGTATCTCCTGTTACCCTTCGAGTCGAAGCTGAAGCGGACCTGGGCCTGTATCGATCGAATGTAGTATGCAGATGTTTGGAGGAAGAGTTAAGCAGCATTTTAAGGTCTTTAGAGTCGAATCTCAGGAGACCCCGGTCCGCTCCTATGATTTTCCCCGTGACGCATGACGTGGTGGGTGTCCTGGCTGCACCCACGGGGACCCACGGGGACCCACGGGGACTCACGGGGACCCACGGGGACTCATGGGGACCGATACCGGTGTCCCGTTTGTTGTGTCCACGCGGGACGGGACGGGACGCCAGGCTCAATGGCCCGTGGCGGGGCTGGGCAGGAGGGGGGGGCAGGGGCGGGACGGGCGGGGCGTCGCGGCCCGCGGAGTGTATATATCCACCATAGACTATACCTCTCTCTCTCTCTGTCTCTCTCTCTGTCTCTCTTTCTCTCTCTCTTTCTCTCTCTCTTTCTCTCTCTCTTTCTCTCTCTCTTTCTCTCTCTCTCTCTCTCTCTCTCTCTCTCTCTTTCTCTCTCTCTCTCTCTCTCTCTCTCTCTCTCTCTCTCTCTCTCTCTCTCTCTCTCTCTCTCTCTCTCTCTCTCTCTCTCTCTCTCTCTCTCTCTCTCTCTCTCTGTCGCTCGCTCTCTGTCGCACCCGTGCGGCCGCTGCTCTGTGAGGGACGGAGACGGAGCGACATCTTGTTGTGGACACATGAGATGTCCCCCCCTCCCCCCCCCCCTCCGTCACCGTCGTCGGCTTCCTTGAGATAAACACGGCACCGCTTTCTGAACACGTTTTTGACTTCGACGGAAAAGCGTCTCGCGTTGGCTTTCAGGTCCGGGGTGGTCCGGGGGCCGCGGCGGCTGCCTACGCCACTGTCTGGCTGCCGGGGTGCAGCCGCGGTCTGCTGTATTGCGGCGCTGCGGCGGGCCGGGGCTGTTCGCGTGTCTAAAATGAGCCGAGAGGTCGGGTTGGCGTGGCCGCGCACCACGGCGAAGAAGCGTCTTCGCGCAGCCACGTCGGGGGAGCGGTGCGGGGTGGGGCCGCGGGGGCCGCGGGGGCCGCGGGGGCGGGAAGGGCACGGCTGGCGCCGCCGACGGACAGGTGAGGGGCGCCGGCGCCAGCGACCCTTCTATGGCCGGACCTGGGGACCATGTGGGGACCCCGGGTTCGAATCCCACCGCCGGCTGCACCGGCACTCACACACAGCACACACATGTTGGCAGCGGTTGGATGGTTCACTACGCCGCTGGACAGGCGGGCAGGCCCGGGGCCTGACTGGGCCGGTCAGACCGCGCGCTGAGCCGGGCGTGGCGGGGCGTGGCGGGGCGTGGCGGGGCAGCAGCGGGACTGTGAGGGAGCGCGGGCGCGGCGGGCGCGGCGCGGAGCGGCGAAGTTCAGCGGACGGCCTTCAAGCCCAAGCGGCTGCGGCTGAGGCTGCGTCCGTGATGTCTTCTCTGTCCCGTTCTACCGCTCTGCCCGGCACAACCCGCCACTACCCGCCCCGGCAGCGGCAGCGGCAGCGGCGGGTAGGGGCCGCGGTGCACGCGGACGCACTCGCCGCGCCGCGCCACGCCACGCCACGCCACGCCACGCCACGCCACGCCACGCCACGCCACGCCACGCCACGCCAGACCAGACACAGACCCACCGCGCCAGCGGCATAAGCACGGCTAGGCGCCCCGACCTCTTGGTTAGTGCTGTCCGCGCCTGCGGGGCGGGGCGGGGCGGGGCGTGGCGGGCAGAGCGGAGCGGGGCGGGGCGGGGCGGGGCAGGGCAGGACTGGATAGGGCACAGGGCGCGACACGGCAGTGTACCCTCAAATCTATAAAGAATTTTAAGACAAGAAAACATAATGGAAAGTCGTGGAAAGAATATGTGATTTTTGAAAAGACATGAACATGGTCATGGAGGTTTTGAAGTTTGTGTCTGGAAAATAATGGAAAAGGCCTTGGGAAAAATTTGTGGGAACCCTGCATGTAGTAATGCTTAGCATGGTGCCACGGGTTGGCCCTTGCTGTCATCAAAATCTTACAACAATTCTGGAAAAGGAAAGAAAAGTATAAAGGATGTGGATGCGGTGAGAAACTGTTTGCTGAGATTTGTACAGAGGCCAATGAATCTTACTGGAGAAATTTTGCTCTTAAAGTTTACAAGCAGAGGTGTCACTTTCTGCAAAGGGACTTGCTGTTCAAATGTTTCAACAACGTTTTATTTGTCTGATTCCAGCCATACAACACAAACAACTACTTGGGAGGATCCTCGCAAGTCTCTGGCTGCCCAGGCTCAGCGACAGCAACAGCGCAGCGCAGAACTTCTGTCAACACCAGCTGCTCCCTTATTGGCACATCCCCACCCTGCAGCCTCACCACTACCAAAACCAGGTAAGTAGGATGTGTGGTGTCCACCTTTTCTCCCCCTGCCTCCTTGCCCCCAAGCCTTTATTCATGAAGTTCACCATGAAAATTCACCTCATATGTGGGTAGTTGGTTAATTTACTTTCTCTCCCGTTTATTTGCAGTCAGCACATCTAAACCGGCCTCCCCCGCTCCAAATGATCTTGGCCCACTTCCTGATGGCTGGGAGGAAGCGGCCACCCCAGAAGGCGAGATCTACTACATAGACCACAAGACACACAGCACATCATGGTTTGACCCAAGGATACCAAGCCACCTGCAGAGAGTCCCAGGCAGTGGCAGCACCCTCGCCACATGGCAGTCATTGGCACAATCACAGACATTACAGTCATTGCAGACTGATCAGCGGCTGCAGTCACTGCACCTTGAATGTGAAAAGTTGAAGCAGCGGCAACAGGAAATTATGCGTCAGGTGAGTTGTGTAAGCTTGACAGAAAATTAACAGCTTTAAAAACTTTCTTGTGTAGCTTTCTGCTTCACGGTCTAGCACACATAAGGTACCAAAAAATTCAAGAGGTTCTTCTTTTAGATTTTTCTTTGAAGTCTCAGGAGCCTCCATTGCCATTGTTTCAAAAAGTTTGCAGTATTGAAACTAAAATGAGGCTTTGAATGTTGTGAGGTCTTTTTCCCATTGGTCACTCTTTGTCCATGTTGCTCTGTGACATGTGATTCAGACATGGTGCCCCTCTGTCATCAGGCTGTCCTGTTAATCATGAATGGACAAAGGTTACTTATGTTCCAAAGTCCAACCCATCTCAATTTCTTTGTCATGTTGGTTTCAGTTTCACTCGGTTTCACTTGGTCCACCAATCTGACTTTATCTCTCTGCATTCACTTCTATTTCTTATTATGTGTTGTGAGATGTGCCTCCCAACATGATAGCAGATGTAGCAAAAACTTTCTTACCTCATTTGCAGTTCACTGTTGGCCATCTACATTAGTGACTTATCATTCCTCATAGCCTCCTGGTTTCAGATGAATTATTAATTATTATGTGTTACTATTTCACTAATTGTCTCTCTAAATATTCCCATATTAATTGTTTTTTTTTTCTTCTTTGTTTGTTTTCTTTTACTTGACATTTTAGCAGGAGCTGATGCGTCAGCATGCCAATGATATTGCAACTTCAGGCATGGACCCATTCCTTGGCTTAGCAGACCACTCTCGACAGGAATCGAACGATAGTGGGCTGGGATTGGGCCCCCTTCCACACACTCCAGACTTTACATACAGCATGGAAGACAATATGGATGGTGTGAGCGGTAAGCAGATGCATTTTTCATTGGTATTTAATCGTGAGGCCAATAGCAAACCTTCTAGATGATTTTTGTAATATTTTTTATTTTATTTCAGAGGGTGTCAGTGGCTCATTAGATACTCCAGATCTCAGCTCCCTTGATCCCAGTGATGACTTAGTAGCAACTCTCCAGGTAAGACTTGTCTCTGAATTTCTACTGTTATATTCTGTTGAGCAAAGGTTCTCCTCCCTCCTTATAAATGTGAATAAGAGCATCTTGACTCACTATAATCTGGTTATTCCCACCTAACAAAGTATTGTGAATTTGTTTTCAATTTTTAAACCTCTCTTAATTTCTTTGAAACTCGGGTTTCAGTGAACTGCCCTGTGACACCTAACTAATTCTACACAGAACTCAGTCTTTATTTGTAAATGAAGGAGTTATTGAGGTCGAGGCACACCAGGCATTCCATTTCTAAATTTATTGGCATGGCTGCCCAATTCACTTATTTTTAAAGATTGCCATTTCTTGGCCCTGGCTCAACACTTCTCTTTACTATCCAAAGCTGCAGACATTCTTTTACCATTATGTTATGTTTCCAGTTTCAAGAAGATCTGCTAAACGAGGATCATTGGAGTGGATTCTGAGCAGGTGAAAAGTTTTCCTTTGTTAGGATTATTATACCTAAAAAAATATTGGCTGTGGCGGTGTTTATTTTGGGTTGTTTCTTCTGTAGTTAAACACGGTATTCTTTTAGTTCTGTGAAGCAGTGTAGTTTGTCTTTTCAGTGAAACTTCACATATTTAATGTTTCCTGAAAATCTATCATTTGACTCTTTCATCCATGGAATCGCCTGGCTAACGTGTCTTCATATTTTTTTCTCTTGCTTGAACTTCTAAAATCTTTTCTTCAATTCATGTAAAACTATTTAACTCTAAAATTTGAAGTTGATATTTACTTAGAAATTTACTTACCCTCTGCTGCCTGACTTGTTCTACGCTTGGTTGTACTCTTCTTTTACTGGAGCTGAAACGCAATATAATATTGTTTTCCACATTACCAGAGTTCCTCTGTTTTCACCTAAGTTTGAAGTGCTGGTTTTGGGTGATTACTGAGCTGTACTGAACCAGTTTCAAGGAAATTGTGATTGTAACTCCCTTCTCCCCTCCTAGCCTGGTGATACATTAACACCCTGTCTTCCCTTGTTCATTCCAGATGTGACTGTATATTGGTTTAACTAATTTTGAACATAATTTTTCAGCTGTCTAATTTTGTCTTTTCTTTCTTTCTGTTTCAGCTGAGTGAGCACCTCAGTGATGATTTTTTACAAGATGTACAAGCCCTTATAAATCCCCTCAACCCAACTAGCAAAACTGATAATGTTTTGACATGGCTGTAGGCTGAACTCTCAGCTCATTAGCTACCTGCTTACTATGTGTGCTACCGCGTGTGCTGCCAATGAAATTGGGAAGCTCAAGAGGTTATTGTGTAACTAACAACTTCTAGTTAAAACCTTTGTGCATTTAATCCTCTTCTAAAGTACAGTTCTGGCAAGTCTTGGCAAGTAGATGAGACTTGGGCAAGAAGTATATTTTATTGTTGAGTTTCAGAATTTTGTTATACATGGTTAAAAGCTTACTCTGAATGAGGATTGGGGCATATTTTGTTGTATTGTGGTATTTAAGTTATCTGGTTTTTGGACTAGGTGTAAGGCTATAAAACTTGCCAAGAGTTGATTTCATTATCCAATATCTTCATTTTTCCCATTTTATAACACATTGGGAATTTGCACATATTTGTTTGGTATGACATAATTATTAATTCATGGGAACATTCTAGAAAGAGCGTTAAATGCACAAGGTTTCCTGTTTCAGGCCTATATCACACATGCAGTGAGCAGGTGACTAATGCAGGTGGCTATTGTCAAACGGCTCAACTCTAGAGTGCCAAATATGCTACTGAAGATCACTTATATTATGTAAATAATTTGCCTGAAACCAGGTTTTATATAGGAAATATTGTGCCTTTTTGTAATACAAAGAAACAAATTGTAAGAATAATTTTATTTGTTTATATGTTGTAGGTTTTCAACTTTGTAACTTTATTTAGTTGTTTGTGTGCTCCAGTGGTTGCCCAGTTGGCAAGAGTACTCTTTTCTGTGAGGCATTCTGACCAACCTTTCTCTGTCCTGTTTGGTGTTGTCATATGTATTCAAATCTTTAAAACATAAGTCTAATGGAGAGATTTGTTTAAATTTTCAGAGGTATTTTGTGTTGATGATGTTTTTCTAATTGGTACTTAAATTAGACTGATCAACCTTGTTACAGTGGGTTGCTTTTATTTGCAGTTTATGTCTATGAATTATATTACAGTTTATCATTTTTACTATTTTAACTAGTATTAATCATGTGAAATAAGCTTTGTTTGGTGGGAATCATCCACAAGCACTGTAATTTTCTGTTACAGTAAGAGCTTCAGTGCAAACTTTTGGATATATAAAATCTTTCAAAAAGTAGATTTCCTAGAAATTATCTTTTGATCAGCTGAGCGAGTTAAACAGTAGCAGATGACAGAAGTAAAAAGGAAGTAAACCACTGGACAGAGTTTGGGAGGTCTGGAGTTCTGCCTTCACAGCAATCCGTCCTGCTCTGAAGACTGGTGCCACCGAGCGTGACTGAGCATGTTAAAGTGGATGAGTTATGCTTCTTACTGTTTATTAGTATTCAATGTTTGTATGAATGTTAAAAAGGTTTTATAGCAAATGACTTTGATATTCTTTTACAACTTTTGGACTTAAATGAGCACCTTTGACTGTCTGAAACCTGAGCACTTATTTTTCAGGTTGAAGTGTTGTACCGTATATCTGTTTTTTGAACAGTCTTTCAAAGAGAGTATATCTATATGATAGGACTTTTATAGGAAATTTTGTAGTTTAATCAGAGAACTCCATTTTAAGATGCCAACCTGCATTTTGTCGTACCATGCTGTTAGTGCATGCTATTTCTCATCAGGAACTAAGGTTCATACTACTGAAGGCAACTCAATCGAACCACACATCTATGTTTTATTCTTTACTTAACTTATGATGAAAGTTCAGTTATATTTTTTCCTTTCACAAGCACACATAAAAAGCTCTGAACTCTTTTTCCAATGCTTTGTATTTCATTTGCTGCATTGTTACTGATCTTCAGTTGATACCTTTTTCATATAGGCAGACCATGGTTAGATTGAGTTGCTTTGCAGGCTGGTTGCTTGTTGGTTTTTTTGGCTATTTGCATGTCACCCCATTTGTTTTTCACTGAGACTTTAAAGACCTGATTCAGTTTGTTGTTGTGTGTGATTGTTGTTAAGAATCATTGAACAATTTATTTTTCTAACCTGTTGATATTGGTAAGTGTTTAGAATACTTGGTATAGTGTTATCTTCTATTGTATGGCTGATTTGGACCCAATATTATAGCAGCTAAAATGTGATAGACCTACTAGAATGTAATTCACATTTTTCATTGTATCTATATTTTTCTGAATCCCAGATATTTAGCATGGCGCACAAAATCTTGAATCATGGGAGCGTTTTCTGTCTAGGGATACCTTCTCAAAATTTATTTATCAAATTGTTGACCCAAATGCTATGTAGTTTTTAAAGTTTTTCAGAGTTCTCTGTTTGTTCATAGTAAAGTTGACAGTGCAGTGATGGGCGAAAGTGACTGCATCCTCCGCTGACCATAGAGCAGCGGATGTTGTTGCAGTCAAGCGATCACTGCCTCGACAGTCACTCTTTCCACTGTTGTCTCTGCACCCTTTCAATCTTGGCAATCATTGTGATAAAATATTTGGTACTTTATTTCATGTACTTAAATAAGAGGAACAATTATTTATGTGCTTGTGTTCTATTGCCAATACTTAATTGTTTATCTTTTCTTTGATCCCCAAAAGAGAGCTTTGCTACATTTTCTGCTTTTTGTTCAAACTGAAAAGGGCTGCCGAAGACGAAATCAGTTGGTTGCAGTTGGTAGAGTGAGCTGATAAGGAACGTAAACAATAATTTTGTGATATACATTGTAGATGTTGGTCTTGCAGGATCCTCTATTTGGCTTTTCTCAAGTATGTAATGTTTTTCACATTTCAAAAGAGCCTGTGATTATAAAATTAGTTGACTGCTTTTAATGGTGGCATGCAATTGAGCCTTACATTTGTTGTTCTAACAATTAAGACCCATCAGTGAGTATTCTAATCATGAACTGCCGTCCATTTTTATTGTGTAAGACGCAAAATGCGATCAGTAGAAATAGGTATGTACTATGGCCTTGTTGCTTTAAGGACCTGTTGTCAGTTTAAATCTACTTTGTATTTTAATGGAAGTCACAGGGCTTCCATATTTATTGTGTTAATTTAATCATCAGTTTCAAAATGTTGCTGGAAAATTTGTATCTCTCAATAGGTTTACATTTTCCAACCCTTCTTGGAAATCTACAACCTTAAAGTTCCTTAAACATTCAGTATTCCCTGTGGGTTCTTGCTATGGAAAAGATATACATATTCATCTTTCTACTGCCTTTTCACCAATGGAAATATGACTGAAGAATGAAAAACTGACAACCGTCCACATGAATTGGCATTACTTAATCTTCTGCTTTTTGGAGTAAATGCCTGTAGTACCTACTGTGCTTGTGATTGGAAATACTTTCACATTGACAATTGCCTTTAGACCCATGAAAGTGAACTATGATATTGTGTTATGTTTATTATGTTGCTAATTTGATTCTTATTATTAAGATTGTTGTCTTTTTTAAGTTTTACTTTTATAAAAAAAATAAAGAAATGTGATGAACGAAGAGGTGGCACTGTTTCTACCTGTTTTAAATTGTAGGTATTTTATTTTAATTGCATGCTTGCATGCGTGCTCAGTTCTGTGCCTTGCCTGTGCTACTGTTCGTAGTTGAAATTAACTTTTTGGCCTTTTGGCATTTTAATTGTTGCCCTGTTGTCAGTATACATACTACTTTACTGAACTGGCTGTAAATTTGTTTCAGGAAAGTATATCCTGATCTATTTTGAACATGAAATGCTAATTCTTACCACAGGTCTTCCTCTTTTACTTCTAATGAACTCTTGCCATCTGTATTTGCATTGTTTATATTTCAGATGGCCAATTTGAGGCCAATTTGGCTCATGATATTAGCAATAATAGTTATTTTGAATAGAAATTTTATGGTAAATATCAGAGTTTTACTTTTACATGTTATGTATGTACAGATCAATTTCTTAGCTGTTTGTGATGAACTTGTGTATATGATTATTGTTATACTATCTGTTAGTGGTACCATTTGGTGCTTGCCAGGAGGAATTTTGCCCTTGATCCTGAAGTCTGTTGTCTTCAGTTTTGGGAAAGCATGAACTCCCTCCTGCACCTCCCTTATATGTGATTTCAAAAATAAAAGGCAGCACTGATTCATTTCTTTTTTTGAACCAATCATGGTTGTCTTCTTATTTTGACCTACTTAACAAGGTGCTGTTGCACACTGGTTCAGAGATGCATATGCATATAGATGATTTCAAAAATTGCTTTTGTTTAAAATGTTGATTTTCCTTTTCTTTAGTTTTGCATTTATGATGTATTGAATCAGTTTGTTTTATCTGCTGTTGACTAAGCTGCAAAATTAAATAATTTTGGAAATTTGGAGGATGCAGTCTGCTGGTTCAGTCTGTTATCCAACCATTTACATATCATTTACACATCTTTTTTTGAAAACTTATATGTTGCCTGTTGATGAATGTTATTCAATGGTTCGGTCAGGAAACCTTGCCAAACATGTTTGTGTTTAGCTTCATTTTATGATGGTCGACTATTTGTGTCCGTTTTCAGTATTTGTGTTGGTCAGTGGTTTGCCAGCATTCAATGTATCTACTCACCGAGTCAGTGTGAAGGTGAGCGTTTGAATGATGTTGTTTTTTTGTTGGTGTGGTTATCGAAAGTGTTAAATGTTAACTATGAGATTGGAGCGGCAGGTTTTCTATGCCCATAGAAATGTGACTTAAAACACCTTCCCTGTATCAGGCGTTTTTGTAGTGCATGTTGTGTTTACTTTGTTACCGCATGTGTATCATCAGCAACCTTCATTACCTGTGTACTTTGTCCTTTAATGTGTATGTTTTATTATATTTATGTATAATAAGCTGATACTAAAAATATTGCTTTGCAATAATAATATTTACCCAATAAAAATTTTCCATTAAGTCTTGTGTTCCATTATTTAAAAAATAAAATAAGAAAAAAGACAAAAAGAAGTATCCTTTGCCATCAAAGAAACTGACACTTGTAAAAAAGGAGAGAGAGAAAATCTTAAAAGAGAAGGACCAGTCAGGCGGGCGCCCGTCGAAATGCAGGCCTGAAGTCTCGTGAGATAGGCTTGGCAATGCGAGCACTATTCGAAATGAAAGATGGACCGTTGTAAAGAAGATGAACTGGCCTTTCAAGCGGTGTACATGTGTTTTTGTTCCTAAATTTCCTAGTTTGAAAATACTCTGCCTAAATTCGAGGCTCCACTCGCGTGGCACCCGTGGGTCCAGAACCAGGCCGGGGGAGCTGTCAAACAATTTGATCTACCCAGGTCAGCAAGGCCCTCGCGCGCCGCCAGCAGCCGGGGGCAAACCCGCCTTGCACTGATTCGTAGCACGTTGCCTATCCTGCGTTCCGCAGGCGTCATATAGTGACAGTTGAAGCACGGTGTTACTTTGGAGGATCATACGGGGACACAACGCAATAAGACACAAATTTGGGGTCTAGATTTTTTTTTATTACATTAGCAGATTACGCGAGATCACGAGATTGGGTCGATCTTTGATGAGCAGCTAAGTGCAGCGGGCGCGGCACAGGGTCAGTCAAGTTAGCGGGAAGAGGCGGGGGCGGCGGTGGTGGACTCGGAGGAGGAACCGGCGCCGGGGAAGTTGGGGATCTGGGAGATGACCCCGCTGACCTGGCTGGGGACGGCGCCTTCGGGGACCGTGGGGATCACGCCGGCGGGGACGAAGGAGCCACCGGGGACCTTGTCTGTAAACATTATGGGAAAGAGGCGAATTAGCGAACACCGACGAGATCTCTGGGAATGAAAGGGTCGTGATCAACGGTCAGGGAACTCGAAGAGGCTCCCTTGAAAACTGGACAATGCAGTTCAGGTTTGAGACCTGAGAGACTCTTACAAAAAAAAGTTTCGTTGACAAATGGTCATGTGACAGCAGGGATCACCTTCCACGGTACTCACTAATGCAGTTGTTGGGGTTGTTGGCGCACTCCTGGGCGATCTGCTGGGGGTTCAGGCCGCTGGGGATGTTGGGGAGGTTGGTGGGGATGTTGGGGAGGTTGGTGGGGATGGAGGGGATGCCACTGCTGCTGCCGCTGGAGGAGGATTCTTCAGCGATGGCGGCGGCGACCAGAAGGGCGAAGACGGCGAGGACCTTCATGTTGTCGGGGTTGGGGTTGGCTGGGCAACGAGGTGAAAGATCTGCAGGGCCACAGAGAGGAATCGGGATTAAGACTCGAATTGACACAGACTACGATGCCAGCAGCTGAGCGGAGGCTATGGAACTGGCACACGAAAACAAAGAGACAATGCTGGCACTGGACACTTGTGGAGGTTGGCACCATTGGCACACTCCCCAGACTCCCCCTGATGCCGGCCGGTGCCCACTTACCTGGAAGCGCTGAGTGAAGCGACTGATGTGCCGACAGAAGTGCCGGTCCCTTTTTATATTCCGACGGCGGGCAGTGCGTAAGTGTGGATGCGTGAGTGTGTGTAAGGAGGGGGAGGGGGGAGGCGTGTGTGTGTGTGCGCGCGCGCGGAGGGAATGTGCCCCTCCCGAAAACTAGCCTAGGCGACTAGTAATTTACGATAAGCTAGGAAGGGACGCCTCGCGTAGTGGTTCGGTCCCCCAACTTGACTCCCCCTCCCCTCCTCCCCTGGCCCCCGGCCCCCGGCCCCCGGCCCTCTGATGTCCCCGCGGCCATATCGGCCAAACATCGCCCAAACTCGTTTTCGGCCTTTCGGCTCCCGGTCGGGAGTTGAACCCACGTAAGTGGACGTCGGGCGTGCGTCAGCTGCCAGGACATCCTCCACGCATTGGCGACGCGTTTTGTCCCCTGACGCCGTGCCGTGCCGTGCCGTGCCGTGCCGTGCCGTGCCGTGCCGTGCCGTGCCGTGCCGTGCCATGCCGTGCCGTGCCGTGCCGTGCCGTGCCGTGCCGTGCCGTGCCGTGCCGTGCCGTGCCGTGCCGTGCCGTGCCGTGCCGTGCCGTGCCGTGCCGTGCCGTGCCAAGGTACCGTGACCGAATCCGCTCGGGTGATAAAAAGTTGGACTGTGCAGTTCCCACCGACTCGCTAATCCACGGGGACTGAGCTGCGCTCTCCTTCAAACTGCTCAGTAATCGTGTACCGTACCACTGACAATCATATCATGATCAGCGCCTAGTTCTGGGTGACAAGAGGAGAGGAAGAGATTAAAAAACTTGCCATTATGTATACATTTGACATTTGAGACTAGAATTAGACTGAGCTTGGCGCTGAGCTTGGCGCTAGGGCTTCAAAAATGGGGTCACATGACATTTTCTGGTTCGAAATGAGCAAGTCGGTGGTATGCCCGGGACCACCTCGACTCATATCTTACCGTATCTTACGCATTCAGAAAATATCACGTGTTCCTGATTTTGGAATCCTGCGGTGCCTGGCTGAGTCTAACGCTGGTCTAAAAGTTTGAATGTAATGTCAAGTTTTCAAAACAACCTCTTCAAGCCCCTTAATGCTAAACATTGGTCTCTTTCACTCTCAGTATGGCAACGTGTGTCATGTGTATGCATATGCCGAAATTTGAAGAAAATTCTAATAAACTTGCACACAGGTGGATGATGTGCAGCATTAAAACAAGCACAAGGGTTAGTGCTGGTATTTGAACCCGAGGCAGTCATGGCTGACTCACATGACAGCTCGTTTGAGGTAGTCACTTAACTGGTTGAGCCTGCCCCACATTCTGGACCAGGGTTCAAGCACCTCGAATAGAAAATTCGCAAAAAAATCCAGGCGATCGGTAAAAGATGGAATTGTTAAAAAATTCTCGCAAATAGTGACTTATATTAGTAATAATTTTGCAATATACTGATAATTTGTAACAAATGTCTCGACTTCACTGTTTTTTTTTTTTAATTTTTTTTTTGTGTGCAACAGTATTGCAAACCGTTTGCAATAACGGGCTCCTTATTGCTAATGACAGTGTATCACTATTTCTCTGCAATAACGATTTATCGCAAATTTTAATCATGCGTATTGCAATTCCATATACGGTGTTTTAGTTCGGAACCAGAGTGAATTGATTCTGAAGCCCGTCTGAATGGCGGCCGGTGGCCGGTGGCCCGACTAACAGTTCCATTCTGTTGTGGGTTCTGGTCAGTGACCCGCGTGTCGACGGCACAAGGCACTGGCTAGGCTGCTATAAATTTATATCCCGTTTCAGTTCCTAGCTGTCGTGTCCTTCTAGACCGCTCTCCGCAGGGCGACGATGAGCAAAGAAATGATAGTAAGTCGGATACGCATTGTTTTTATTTGTTTTCTCAGTAAAATTACATTTATTGCTGTACACTGTGCGCGGTAAGTCGGCGTGAAAGGGCTCTGCGATGCAGTCCGTCTGGAGGGCCGATGACGCCCAGAGAGGCCATTACAGCGAATCGGCGAGGTTCGATGTATCGACATGCCATTTCGATTGCCACGCAGTGAGGGAGCGGAGGTGGGTTGGACTGGGCAGTCGAGGCAGAAACCTCGTCTCACACTCTAGTAAGGACCCCTGGGCTTGAACGACAGGAATACCTCTTTGCCTGAAAACGAACGAAAGAGAGGGAAAATATTTAAAAATAATCCAAGTGAGTTGCGAGACTTGTCGATCGCAGGCGCCTGGCACCCGCGACAGGTAGGCAACACGCGAACACAAGTGCGTGCAGGTTGCCTACCCGCCTCTCTGCAGGCGGCACAGCCGGGTGCTGCCACTCACACTTCTTGTAGTTGCAGGACTCCTTGCAGAGCTTGAACATCCTGACGTAGGCGTCGTAGTAGTCGGCGGGGTTGGTGGGGTAGCCGCCTGGGGGGATGGGGACGGGGTAGGCACCTCCGGCACCCCCGGAGCCGCCGCCGATGCCGCCGCCGACGCCGCCGCCGCCGCCGCCGATGGGGACGGGGTAGTGGCCGCCGGAGCCACCGGAGCCGCCGGAGCCGCCGATGATGGAGATGCCGGAGCCGCCAAGGCCGGAGCCGCCACCGGATCCGCCGATGCCGGAACCGGATCCACCGATGCCGGAACCGGATCCGCCGATGCCGGTGCCGGATCCACCGAAACCGGATCCGCCGGAGCCCGAGGAGCCGGATCCGCCGATGCCGGTGCCGGATCCACCCGAGCCGGAGCCAGATCCGCCGATGCCGGTGCCGGAGCCGCCGATGCTGCCGCCGGAGCCGCCGATGCTGCCACTGATGCTGCCAAGACCGCCGCCGATGCCGCCGCCACCGGAGCCCGTACCGGAGCCCGTACCGGAGCCCGTACCGGAGCCCGTACCGGAGCCCGTACCGGAGCCCGTGCCGGAGCCCGTTCCGTCGTCGGTTCCCGGTTCCGGTATCGGTGCGATGGTGACCTCCCCCTCTCCGCCGTAGCCGTCGTTCTGTGGGTCCGCCGGCATGGCGGCCACCAGCGATAGTGCCAGTGCCAGGGCGGTGAGCAGCAGCTTCATGGTGGATGCTGGGGAAGCCAAAGTACCTCAGGTTACTGCAGCCGTCAACAAATCTTACCACTCTCCACCTCCGCCTTTTCAGAACAATTCAGAGAATTTCTGGGTGCAGCCGACTAAAATTGCAGACACCTTCAGAGAATTTTCAGGCTTCAAGTAAAAAAAATTTCAGGCTTCAAATTTAACCCCCAAAAAATCGGAATTCAAATTTTCAGGCTACTTCACAGTAGAATCTTTGGTCGCTTTGACTGTTTTTGTATGTTTTCCGAGAGTGTTGAACGCGAAAGCCATTGAAAAGCAGTAAAAAGTACTAACTGGGGTGGTAAATGCCGGATGAGACACTCGGAAGGGGGGCGGAGGTGCGACTGACGACACTCGAGCCGTCGGCACGGCTTTTAAGGACAATTTTTTGCGACAATGCCGAGACATCTGTGTGTCGGACATGACAGCTGGACGATAATATTTTGAGCGATAATGTATGAGGTGCCCGTAGCCCTCACACACCCGTCCCGCCCTCACCACGCATACTTCATACTCCTTTGTGTGTGTGTGTGTGTGTGTGTGTGTGTGTGTGTGACGTCGAAAACACGGAGTTGCCTGGAACAGAGCTCACCAATCGGCTTACTCAGCCCAGCCGCCCGGCCCAGCCAGGTCAGAGATGATTGTCACAAACATTCTCCGCTCAGCACTGCATCGACAGTTTACGCTTCGAAAACAAAGCTTTTAAATTCAAGGGAAAGTTAGGCTCTTTCAGTAAAGGTTTTCACCAAAAGGATTTTAATTAGGTTAAGAACGTTCGCTGAAACGCTAAGAATGTTCAACAGAACGTTTAAAAAATCGTTCACTGAAAAGTTGAAAGTGTTCAATAAAAATGTGTATTTAAAATATATAAAAATATCCAAAGTTTAAAAACGTTCACCGACAAAGTCTATGACTATCAAGGAATGCTGCAGTAATAAACAAATATTGTCTTCCCCTTTAAGATTTTATTTCCTGAGCATCGCCGGCATGAGCCAGAGCTGCTCACAACCTCGGTCCCCGCTGGTTCACCCTCCCCTCCCACGAGGACCGCCCCAGGACTTGGAACTTTGTGGGCCGAGCATCTTATCCGCCCAACCCTTTCCGCAGTCCTATTGTTCACCCCGATCCCTGATTAGCACTATCATCTCGCATAATATTGATCTACCGACGGATAATGGATTTGGCGAAGCGCTGGAAAACGCCGACGCGCCACCGCTCTTCAAAATGCGTAAAGCGGAGCGAGCACGAGAGAGATGGACGGGAAAGGGAGAGAGGGAGAGAAGGAGAAAGACAGAGAGGGAGGAGAGAGAGAGGTGCGTGTTTATGACTGCACTCCGCGGTGGGGTCGTGGTAACGCTGCCGTTGTTCATCCAATGCCCAGCACTGCTGGTAAAGTAATTCACCCCAAATGTTTACATCTGCATATAACGAGTCACCGTTCTCCGCACTTGACGTGTCATGCACACCGTGGAAGTACATTTCCCCCTTTTCTTCTACTCCCCCACGTTTTCCACTTTTCCAAAGAGCCTTTGCCCTCTTTACTCCGCCCATTTCCTCATTCGGTGATGGAAGTGTACGATGCGTTGAAATTAAAAATAAAATGATTTCTGATTTTTTAATGATTTTTAGTTGTTTCTATCTATGTTTTAATGCATTTTCTTAAGTTTTTTCCTGACCTTTTTTATGATTTTTTTTTGGGGGGGGGGGGCTGTACACACTGTTTGTTTGTTTTTAAGCCCTTGCCACGCCTCCACTTTGCCTTCTCCTTCTAGCTGACACGTGGTGTCACTGCTCGATGAGGGACTGTGAGCGGACACGCCAACTAGAAACTAGACTCGGCTCTAATGTGCGCCGCGCACCGCGCTAGACACCGTAGCACGACACCTGCACCGGGCCGCCTGCCCTACTCCGCTTGTCAGAATTTTCAATTATTCTAACGATAACGTCACAAGAAATACAAATCTATTTAGACCAGTTTTACATCAGCGCACGTAGCGCCTGGTGGGTAGGCAATTCCGACTTGTGCCAAGCACGGGTGTCGTGCGGGCTGGCCTACCCTAGCATTCGCAGGCGCTCCGCGTCTACGTTAGACAGTCATGGCAACGAGAAAATTCCAATCACACTTTATGCACATCTTCATTGTACATCGGACCTCAACAAAATTTCTGTTTTGTACTCAAACAAAAATTTTAAAGCGTGATTTGCGCTATATGTACTGATTTTGTAATTAATATACCCAGTAATGCCATCTAAAATCATGTCTCACGGACATGGAAGATAAGCGGTATTTGAACCCGGTATTGTAATAGTTGTTGAATTCGGGACGCTGATGCTCCAGAGCCCGTTGTTTGGATCGATCCGGCTCCCGCCAACAGAGACCGGGCGACGAGCGAGGAGGATTTTATACTCTGGGGTCAGCGACCTCTCCAGGGCGGGAGTGTGTGAGTGAGTGAGTGAGTGAGTGAGTGAGTGAGTGAGTGAGTGAGTGAGTGTGAGTGTGTGTGTGTGTGTGTGTGTGTGTGTGTGTGTGTGTGTGTGTGCGCGCGCGCGCGCGCGCGTTTGTGAGTGAGAGATTTTGCCGCAAAGTAAATTATTCATTCTTTCATAATTAAACATTTCACGCCTTCATTTCACCCTACGTTCACTTCTGCATTTACCCTTGAGGAAGTGGCGGGAATACGAGTGTTGGGTCGGCTTGTCCCGCCCAGGCCTTGACACCTGCCAGAGCACACCTGCTTATCTGTCGTGTGGGCCAGACGCGAGCCGGTTCGGCACAGGTCCCGGCCGCCCGCAATCGGCAACGGAAATTCGTAAATGTCCGTCCGGGCCAAGTGTCTCCGCCTTGCCTTCCCCCCTCGCCCATGTGGGCCCATGCTGGTGCCCTGCAGAGGCCAGAAGCCCTTGGGCCTTCGGGGACATCCAGTTGGCCGGAGACATCCTCGCTGTCAAACCAAAGCAGACGGCACATGTCGTGCAGACCTGGGACTGTGGGGGCGCCTTCCAGAAGTAAGTAAACCCTCGCCAACAGGGCATCACTTTTTGAGGGCTGTGATTGACCAATTTCAATCATAAAGTTCGAATATGCTCATGCAATTGTAGTATTCACAATCCTAAACGGGTGAGTAACACAGCTGAGTACACACATTGAATGTTAAAGGACAGTTTTGTACAAATTTTTGAGTTCTTTTGTTCACAACGGAACTTGCGGCACGAATTGTTCAGCACTTCAGAAAATAAGGCACCCTTTACAGTGCGTCGGCTGAGTCCCGCAGGGACCAGTGCTGCTAGCACTGCTAGCACTGCTAGCACCCAGCCTCAAGCCGAGACTTGGGCGACCTCCGCAAGTTGGGTGGGTAGCGCAGCGCGTCCCTGCTGGCCGAGCTTGACCTTCTGCGTGGAAACTGGGCAGCAGGGAGAATGTAAGTATAAAATCACCCGCGAAAGCCCGAATAACGATGCAGTGAAGAGGGAATCATCCAGTCAGCATAATAGAGGTTTCCAGCGCGGCTCAGAAGCGGAAGCTGAAGAACAAAAACACTTCCAGATCGGAAACTCTCGATAGCAGGTATGAGAAATATTGATGGGCAAAGACCGCGCCAAATATGGGAAAATATCCACCGAATTCACTGAAAACGCCATTCAGGTTTCTCATACCTGCCCTCGGGAGTTTCCGATATGGAAGTGTTTTTGTTCTTCAGCTTCCGTTTCCAAGTCTCATTGGAAACGTCTATTAAATTCCACCTCTAGTCCTCAGCCGCTCTGCTTGGAATGTCAGAGCATTCGACTGAGACGCTCCGGCGCTGTGTAGCTAGGCTGCCCAAACGACGCCTGTCTGCATACGGCCATGCTGCAGTGCAAATCCGACCGTCCGTGATACCTTTATCTTCCCTGCGATTTAGATCAGGCTCAGATCCGGTGGCGCACTCTCCGATCGGTTCGAGTCATTGTCAGGATACAATTTGGGGCACAGTCCGGAACCCGTGATCTTGAAGCTGACGTTCACGCCGGAAGGGTAGGCAGCCTATCTGCCGCCTCCTAAACGAGTTTCCTGTTCGGTCTCCTGAACACGCTCCTGTCGGGCCCCCGCCAACCCGTGGAATTGGGGACTGGAAGCATTTCCGCTCGCACTTCTTTTTCGCACATTATAGCGGGAAAATGACATTCGCGACCTCTCGCCGGCGCTAATGGGAATACGCACGGTTTGTCACTGTCAGTCAGCAGCAGCAGCAGCAGCAGCATCGACAAGCAGACGAAGCAGAAGGCCTAACTCAGCGGCCCCAACTTTGCATGCAGTGATTTATAGCGAGAAGGCGAGTCCGAATCGAGCCACGCCTCCGTATGTGCAGCACGGCTGGAGATGTGAGGAAAAAAATAACCTAAAACGCGATTTGGTGACGCCAAGTGCCTGAGAGGGCTAGGGTAGGCCGGCCCGCACTACACGCGTGCACGCAGAAGTCGAGTTTGCCTACCCGGCAGGCGATATTAGGTTTTACCCTAGCGACAAAAGGCAGCGTTTCATACGTGCGGGTCGGAGGTGGTGCTGGAGCAAACTGTCGTTGGCGCAGGCCTGAGTCTCCCTGAGACTTCAGGCTTGGTGGGTTCGATTCCCACAGACGGCTCCACGCACTTCCTCGAGTCCAAAATTACTGAAATACCTCGATAACTTGTCTTGAGGTTCCTAACCTTCTTCCTCTTCTTCTTCGCGCTCTTCTTACATGGTCGGCGATGAGATGCGGCCAAGGAAATCTAGTCAGGTGTGATAAGCGCAATGTGCCGCGAGTGTCTTGTTGAGCACTCCTAGAAACGCAATGCTAAATAGGATTTTGAGTAAAACATTGTCTTTTTTGTGTTTAGTGCCAGCGGCTAATTCAAAAGTCTATTGAAGCCTCAAGATTCAGACCCTGCAAATAAAAAATACAACAACAACAAAAAACGGCAAAAATGGGTGGGTCCTACCTCGTCCCAGACTTCCGTCCGGAACCGTTCCTGCTTAACTTCGGTGTTCGGATGGGAACCGGTGTCGGAAGTGACATGGGTTCTAGGGGCATAAAGAGGCTGTTTTTAACTTGCGGATTGGCGGCAGGTTTTCACCAGACTTCCGAGTTCCTTGACCGCCGCTAAGACACAGGCACGACGCAGCCACCTTGGTAGGCAGGCTTCCGCAACGGCCAACATCGCCCCTTCCGCTGACCAGATTTCAGGAGTCAACCCCCTTCGACCAGCCAGTTGGTCTGTGGCCGTGAGGCCACTCCCTCGCGGATTGAGAGGGAGGTAGGATGCCCAGATCGTACACGGCCGAAGCCGATTGTACTCTACCCAGCAAGCCTAACCCGAGGCAGGACCGGCCGAGTAGGTGTTGCCCGATTACTCCAGATTCCGAGGCCTTACGCTTGAAAAATGTAGAAGGCCGAACCCTAGGCCTCTACATTTAACTTCTGCCGAGTCTTGGCAAGCACCATTCCCCTGCTTGGGCGTCGAACCACTGTTCCTCAGCAGTGTATTCAACCTCCGGGGAATGGCCGCGGCCCAACGTCCGCGGTCACTCAGACAACACACTTTGAACACGTTCTTTTGATATATTTTACCCACCATCCTCGGTCGGCAGACTTCAGAAAAATTTTTGCCCCGGCAAAGAGTTGAACCCCGGACCTTGCGGTCCCCGACCGGTCCGCTAGCCCACTACGCCACGGAGCTATGGTGGAGAGATGCAGCGTGCCCTTGATACTCTAGCCACTGTTGTCCTGCGCTATTGATACTCTAGCCACTGTTTTCCCGCAGAGAGCAGAACCGTTAGCTCGCGCAGGGTGCTCTGTCCGCGCGCTGAGCCTGGCCAGCCACCTCGTCCCATCCGCCATTCGCTGCTGTCTCTCGGACAGCGCCGGATTTGCGCGCGGTGTGCTCCGTCTGCGCTCAGGGTCTGGTCAGCCCCATGGTCCCGGTGCGGTTTGGACGGTGCTTGGCTTGGGGGCCACTAACTCGGCTCATCCGCGCCGTGAAATACAGGAAGTGGTACGCCGTGCGCAAATCCTGCCCCCCCCCCACACACACACTAAAAACATCAATCAAAATAAACGAGAAGGCCGTGGCCGGGGGCGGAGAGAGTTGACAGCTTTCATCATATTGACACCGATCACGGCCGTCATCCTCCTCACACGGAAGCAATTGATTATGCCGAGTCGTCATTTCGCACTTTTAGGGTGTTTTCACGTCGCCCAGGGCTGCGTACCTTCCCGGTGCACTTGCTTTTCGAGTGTAAAGTATACTTCCAGCTCCTCCCCCCGTGGCACATCCCTTGGAAGTGCAGCGGCAGCATCAGCGGCAGCAGCAGCGGCAGCAGCGCAGCGGTGGCCCGGTCGTCGTCGGATCATAAATCCTCATCCGACGTCACACGTAAGGCGTGACGCCGTGAGTATAACGTTAGCGTAACGCCACGGCAAACGTTAACGTGCGGCCCCGGCCCAGAGGCGCCGTGTTTGACAGCGGGCCTCATTCGGCCTGACGTATGGATTCGATATCCCCTATCCGAGTTTTACGGTCCCGTGCCCACGTGCACACTCACACACTCACTCACACACACACTCACACACACACACACACACACACACACTCACACACACACTCACACACACTCACTCACACACACTCAGAGCGGCCGCCGAGGCGGGGGCGCGAGGCCCTTATTATGCCCTTACCCCCCCCCCCCCCCTTGTGCTGCCCTTCTCCTCCCCTACCCTCTTCCCCTACCCCCTCTGTCCTCCCTCCCTTCCCCACGCACCTGCTCATTTTGGGAATACGATAGAAAATACAGAGGTATTGCACTATCGCACGGCTAGCGGGGGCTCGCGTTTGAACCCCCAATGTGTGTGAGAGAGAGAGAGAGAGAGAGAGAGAGAGAGAGAGAGAGAGAGAGAGAGAGAGAGAGAGAGAGAGAGAGAGAGAGAGAGAGAACATCCATGTTGCCAGAAAAATACAATATACCATTCTGATATTTTTTAAATTAAAAACCACATTTAATGTGCAGAACATCCCTTTCTAGTAGGTCAACCTCATAAAATGTAAACTTTTCTGGTTCTGATATTTCCACGAAAAGTTTTGGGAAAATCCGTAACAATTCGTGCTGCATGGAACAGGAGTGAAGGGGGGGGGGGGGTAAGCCTCATGTCATGTATCACCGTCGTGAAACCACTGCACGCCACGCACCGCTCCTCCCCCCCCCCCCTCACCTGGCCGCTCCACCCTACTCCCCCCCGGTGTGCCGGCGGCAGGCTTTAAATGGGTACGTCACAATCATTCCGCACCGGTAAGCGCCTAGCGGCGCCAATCTACTTCACGCCAGTCGACGTTTGGTGACTACACAGGGCACAGCACCTCCGCCCCTGTCCGCCCTTCGTTCGCGTGAAGTTGAGTATGCGACTTGTATGAGACTTGTATGAGACTTTTACGTCAACTTTTGTGTCGCTTCTATGCAGGATGTTCTCGTCTCTCTGTGTGCCGCGACAACATCGTCTACGGCGTTGTCAGACAGCCGCGGCGTCTTCCGGAAAAAAAAAAAAGGATTGGTGATCGCAACTAATGTTTCAGTTGATTTCCAGACAAGCAAGTAAATTTGGTTGCACTGTTTGTTGGTTGCACTAACGAAAAGCTAGCAGCTCCAACAAATAGGTTTGCAAAGTACATTTTTCCTTCTGCAACGAACCTTTTCGTTGGAGCAACTAACTTTTTGTTGGCTCGACTAACAAACAATTTTCCCCAGCGAAAATTCAATTCTCTGAACAAAAAATTACTGCTTGTCTGAAAATTAACTAGGAAATAGTTGCGGCCACTAATCTTCGCCCTCCGTGCCGTCCTCCACATGTGCGGCCTGCACGTCGGCCCCGCGCCGCCCCCCCGCGCCGCCCCCCCGCGCCGCCCCCGCGCCGCCCCCGCGCCGCCCCCGCGCCGCCCCCGTCCCGCCCCCGCCCACGCTTCACTCGCGCTGCTCCCGGTGGCGGGCCGCCGCGGGCCCCCACGACGTCGCTGTAATTGGCCGCCCCCCTGTAATTTCGGTCACGTTATGACGACACACGCGCGCACCGCGCCGCTCACCGCCCCCTTCTCATCACCGCATGCCTTTCTTTCTGTTTTCTTTACACAAGGCGGCGCCGCGGTGGAGCGGGCCTCGTGGGCTCGTCGGGGTGGCAGTGGCGGAGCGCCTCGCTCTCTGGGGCCGTGGTTAACCAGGCGCGGATCCAGGAGGGCGGAGGGGGAAAGGGATAGGGTGTTCCGGAGAAACTCAAAGAGGAAGTTTCTCACATTCTCCGGAATAACCTATTGCGCACCCAGCCTATCACTGTGGCAAGAGCCGTCGGCAAAAGGAAAATTACCTATACACGGAGAAAAAAAAATTAGTGGTCGCAACTAATTTTTCAGTTGATTTTTAGACAAACAGGAAATGTTAGTTCTGCGAACCAAAAATTTGTTGAGGGAACTATTTGTTAGGTGAACCAACGAAAAAGTCATTCGCTGCAACAAAAAATAATAGTTTTGCTCCGGCAATACACCTATTTGTTGGAGCAACTATCTTTTCGTTAGTGTCACTAACACAGTAGTTCTTCAAACAAAATTTTAGTTCTCAGAACCAAATTTACTGCTTGCCTGGAAATCAACTGAAACATTAGTTGTGGACACTAATCTTTAGCACCCTGCGAGTCCTGCCGCCACGGCAGTAGGTCCGCTAACAGTGACTGGCGGCCCCTCCCTAGAGGTTCCTGCCGGAGGTAATGTCACGCTCTGAGTAGTCAACATTTTGATTCGTGGTTGTCCGGCCCATCTGCAGCACGCCATGCGCCCCGCTGGTGTGGCTCCGTGTCAAACCCTTCATGGATTCGCGGGTTCGATCCCCGTGGGCGGCGTCGTTTCTGGGCTGTGACATAAGTTTTTCTTCTTGTTCAAATTAAAACATCCCGCACGCGTTCCGTCACCGCCCCCGCGAAGGGTGCATTCGTGTCGGGGGGCGGGCCGTCTGGGGGTGGTGGGAGCGCGAGTGGAGGGGACGGCGGGGCCACCTGTTGGCGCGGGCGGCGGGGGGCGGGCGGGGGCGGGCGGGGGCGGGGCGTCCAGAAGCCAGGAGTCTCCCCGAGGCCCGACTCCATCCCGCCAGTCTACAAGTACCGCTCCAGCACGCCAGGCGAGCCGACCCGACCCGGTGCACCCCACTGAGTGCCTCGTCGGCCGCCCCCTGTCCTCGGCGTCCTGAGCGAGGACCCCGACGGTCGCGTCACGTCCGCGTCACACCGTGACCAACCGGCGCGCCCCGTCCCCACCGGCCCCGGCCCCATGTGACGGGACTGTCCAAGACCACAGCCGAGCGACGCCGAAATGTAAGTCTGCGCCTGCAGGGTAGGCAACGGGAGGGGCCCGCAGAGCAGCGCAGCAGGAGGGGTGGCCTATCCGAGACTCCCAGGGGCTACTGCGGCGTGCGGGCTACCCCGACTACCATCCTTCTCTCTCTCTCACTCACCTTGCCCAGCGCGCGCGCACACACACACACACACACACACACACACACACACACACACACACACGCGCGCGCACGCACACACACTCTACAAAAATTCTGCGAATAAAACTGCATCTCTGAGTCAAGAACTTTCTGTAGTCCACTTTTGGAATGACTGGGGTTCGAATACCACCGCCGCCGCATCGTTTTAGCAATGACAACCGTGAAGTGAAGGCGGTGCCTCTGCACAGCGCCGTGGTGTTATGTGATGTGGTCCTTACAGTGTTATGGACAGCAGTTCAGTTACCGAAGTGGCTGGCTGCCGTGTCAGCGCTGATTCCGTAAGGCGGCGCCTCGGTGCCAATAAGATGTCGCCATAATCATTCCAGATTCGTCGTCTTGGTGTCCATTCCTATGTTGCCTCTGTCTCTGCTTACCTGAATACGACATCCTGGAATACACGCAGGCACGAACGATATACGGTCGCCCCTTAAATTTGGGGGGGGGGGGGGGAGAACGGGTAAAACGATGAATTAGCTTAGGTCCTTCAAAAACCAAAACTGTTCAGTCTAGACGGACGCCAAAAAAAAAAAACAAAAAAAACACAGAGAAGCTGTTCCAACTAATTTGTTAGTTAATTTCGAGGACAAGCAGTAAATTTTCGTTTTTTTTCGCGTGCGGAAGGTATTTCATTTTAAGAAAAGTGTTTCGGTAATCCTCCATCCGTTAGACCGCTCCAATTTCAGTTCCATCCTGAACACCGTATCACATCACAAGAAGTGTGATGTGATTCGGGGTTTGCTGAAGCGGGATGCGCAATGAAAATATTTTCCGCAACCTGCTTTAAACCATTCAGAGCGCCAGCCTTTTTTTTTGTTGTTTATTTTTTTCTTTCATTTTTGTAATCCCAATAAGAAACTTTCCTTGTAAGCGTTTATTTGAGCGGAGTAAACTCGACGATACTCCGTTTTTCCGCGCCGCTGATGGGATCTCCGGCCGCGGGCTGATGCCGGCTGAGGGCAGCTGAGGGCGGCTGAGGGCGGCTGGAGGCGGCTGAGGGCGGCTGAGGGCGGCTGAGGGCGGCTGAGGGCGGCTGAGGGCGGCTGAGGGCGGCTGAGGGCAGCTGAGGGCGGCTGAGGGCGGCTGAGGGCGGCTGGAGGGCGGCTGGAGGCCTTTGCGGCCTCCTTGTCTCACATTTAATGCATATTGACGCACCGGTCCGATGCTGGCCGGAGTTTACCTTAGGTGGTGTCTCTTGGGCTGGTCCTTCAGGTCCTTCAGGTCCTTCAGGTCCTTCAGGTCCTTCAGGTCCTTCAGGTCCTTCAGGTCCTTCAGGTCCTTCAGGTCCTTCAGGTCCTCACTCTTCCCCTCCTTCCCACCTTAAGTAAACCACCCCGATGTGTCAAGTCCGGATGGCGGCGAGACGCCACTGCCTTCAAAATAAAGGGAACGATTTCCATAATCCCTGCCAAGGGTCTTTATGACGTCCTGATGGATCGGCTCAGCTCAAAAACCGTTTTCTACAAAACGATTTTGAAAAAACGTGATTTTTTGCCACCACTCCGAAAAAAAAAGGAATAAAAAATGGGGGTAGTGTCGCAGCGTGGTCAGTTCAGCCCTAAAGTGTACCCTGTTTGTGTCCATTGCTGCAACTAATTTTCAGGAAATTTGAAATGTAAGTCTCTTAATGGCGTTTTGTGACCCTTTTCAGCTCTAAATGTAGCTTCAAAATCTACTTCTACCTCTACAACCTACAGTTTATGAAGATTTTTAATGGATGATTGTGTTGATTATATCAAGATGCGTACACTGATTGTCTCAAGTGACCATCCGATCTCCAAACTTCTTGAAACTGTGACGTCACGCGGAGTGTTGCGCATTGTCCGCCCTTTCAGCGTCAAAAGTCGTAAAATGGCGATGTAAATTTTAGCCGCTGCGTGCGGCGCTGCTGTAGCCGGCCCAGAAGAAGTGGAGCACGTCGCATGAAAGATAAACACGGCGGGGGGCGGGGTTAGAGTCGGGTGAGCCCCCCCCCCCCCCCCTCACTATGAGGCAACTTAGAATTTGGGTGGTTCGTCAAGTAAACACCTGGATGGGTCCGGCAGCCCGCAACCCGGCAGGCTACACCTGCACTGGCGGTTACGGGGTTTCGAAGCCACACCTCCGGCATATCGTTTTACATCTGTGCCCCCCCCCTCCCCCCCCCCCCCAGGCCCAGGACGGGACACTATCCACTGCGCGCACCACCTGCGCCTCCCGCACGGGGGTGGACGGGATGCGGCTAACTTCGACTCGCGCGGCAACGCCAAACTTGAAATGGGTCTGACTGACGTCAGCGAGCCGGGTTCAAATCCCCTCACGCACCTGTTTGTGCCATTCCCATCTGGCATTGTTCGTTTCCAAACGGTGATTCTATTTTCCTCCCAATTTCGTCACCCTTCAAAGAGGGGTGCGATTGAGTGAAAACCGTTGAATTACTGGGACATTACTGACGTGTGGTTGGCAGCACACGCAGGAAATACATGATTAGTGCTCGCAACAGATTTGGTGGTTGGTTCTGGGACAAGCAACACTTTTAGTTGTGAGATTTTTTTTTTTTTTTTTTTGGGGGGGGGGGGGGGGGACACAGAAAAGTCAGTTATCGGAAAGTCACTTTTTTGCGTTTTTCGCTGAAGCCACTGACTTGTTGTTGCCCCTATAAAATCTTACTTCATGTTGCTGTATTGTACATATTTGTTGTGACCTCCTATAATTTTTCTTCGCGCAGTGTAGGCCGCGGACTTGGAACGATCACACGCGGCAGAAGGCGCCGACCCGCGCCTCAATTAAAACCACAAGACACCTCCTTATCCACACAGCCTCACCGGGCCCCACCCCGTCCCGAACTCGGTCAAATCTCTCTCTCTCTCTCTCTCTCTCTCTCTCTCTCTCTCTCTCTCTCTCTCTCTCTCTCTCTCTCTCTCTCTCTCTCTCTCTCTCTCTCTCTCTCTCTCTCTCTCTCTCCCCTCCCCCTTTCCCTGCCTGAAGCTCTGCTATCCCCCCATCTCTCTCCCCCAACCAGCCCTGATACCCCCCGGCCGCTTCGCACGCCACCTTTCGGATGACTGAAGGGAAAGAGCCTTCTGCACTTGCCAACTTCAAATTGAATCCAATACAGACCTTCACCGGCCGGCCCCACAGCCGCCGCTGTCTTCTCATTCGCGCACCCGCGGCTTTAAGTGGAATGGGTAGATACGGAGGTCAGAGCGGCGAAACCGATCAGACGGACCCCAACGTGTTTGCGGCGCTGGGTGTTCGGGAGAGGCTAGTTTAACAGAAAACTGAAACTTTTTCTTTCTTTCGAAAATTATATACGTATATATATTATATTTATATATAATTAAAAAATGCCTTTTCGTACTTTCAAAACAAAATCGAGGAATTAATGAAAGAAGGTGAACCTACGGCTCCCGGCCCTGGGTATTCCCGCAAGGGCTCTCCAAGGTTGTGCCATCCGGGAGACACCGCTGTGATTGAAACAAATAACTGAAATTTTGTGATTGTAGCATAATAAGTTCTTGAATATTTATCGATTAATAAAAATCAAGCGAGCGAGCGACGCGAATTTTGTACCCCTTAAAGGAGTAAAACTACCACTACGAAACAGGTGACACAAATTCGCCCGCGATTGGCCTTGGGCAGCCATTTTCCATTTTTTAAATGTTTTTTTTTTAATTTTTTGCTCTTGGCTTTTCCCCCCTGACGAAATAACTTTTTCCTCGAGCAGTGGTGGGCGGTGGGCCCCAGGTAGCCCCAGGACAAGAGCGCCCAATGAGTCCCAGCCCGGGCTGAGGCGTCTAGAGACCCACCTTGTCCGACTGCCCACTGCCGGCGCTCTGATTATCTGCAGCACAGCGTCCTTCTGCTTAATCCGGGCTTATTGGCAGGCATACCTTTTCTGTGAATAGGCGAGTTTTAAGGGAGAGGGAAGGGGGGGGGGGTGTACCTGTCGAGGGGTCGGAGCAGGTAGAGTGCATTCGGCGTGAACCCCGCGGTACACGTGCCCTTTGGCTATGCCGTCATGCTGATGACGTCATACGCGCCCACGCCATCCGTGTGCGGTGCCAGCGGTGCCCGGGCACTGAGAATGAAAAAAAAAAGGCAATCGGCCAATTATTTGGATAAAAAGGGAATCGAAGTGAAAAATTTTTTCCCGCATATTTCAGATTTGGGACCTGAGGCTTTTCTGATAGAAAATACGGAAGACATGCGTAGGGATGACCAACTTATTTCCCCAATTCTCAGCAGAAAATACCATATCTGACCGGAATCTTCTCGTTACTATTCCCCGTTTGTTTCTTTTAAAATTTTTCTTCTGGGTAGTGGTAGTGACCACACAGTCTGGTTGAGGAAGTGTGACCCTGGAGGGGGGGGGGGGCGTGCCTCCGGGCCTACCGTGGAAGTGCTGCATTTCGGACCCGGCTGCGAATCTTATCCAGCCAGGAGAACCAAGGTAAAAGGGGGGGGGGGGGGAGGAGATTGTAGGGGGGTAGACAGTAGGAGATTGAGGACACTAGGAGATGAAGGGCATCCAAGAGGCCCCGGGGGGCGGTGATCATTTTCATCCTTTTCATTAGGGGAGATGATACAGAAAAAGGAAAAATGCCTGATCACTTTCATCATCCGCAGTGATTGTTGTATTACACGCGGGGGAGTCGGGGAGTCACCGGGAATAAGTCACGTGATGTAATGTCGGGGGAGGGAGGGGGAGGGAGGGGGAGGGGTGGGGGGTGTTGGTGAGCGGTGCTGTATGGGGGAGCGGATTTAAGGGGCCGTGGAATTACATTTCCCATGTAAATCACTTCGGGAGCGGCGCTAGCGCCTTGTCAGTCTCTTGACGGTGAGCCATAGCCAGCCGTCGGGGGCCACGCCCCGCCACGCCACGCACCGCCACGCCCCGCCACGCTTCGTCACGCCCCGCCACGCCCCGCCCCGCCCCGCCACGCCACGCCACGCCACGCCCGCCCCGCCACGCCACGGTGGTGGCGCAGGAAAACGCGGGAGCACCCTTGATACGAAATGAATAGGGAGCCGGAGGGAAGTAGTAGCAAGAGGCGACGCTACGCGCCGGTGTGTTGGAAGGGCACGGGGAGACAGAGAGAGGGAGAGAGAGAGAGAGAGAGAGAGAGAGAGAGAGAGAGAGAGAGAGAGAGAGAGAGAGAGAGAGAGAGAGAGAGAGAGAGAGAGAGAGAGAGAGAGAGAGAGAGAGAGAGAGAGAGAGAGAGAGAGAGAGAGAGATAGACTGAATGAGAGAGAGTTGGTGATTGGTTAGCAGCTGCAGGTGACACCAGCTCGGCAAGTGAATGCGACGCGCTGTCGGGGATTTCAAACACGTCAAAAGCGCCGCCGCCCCCTAGATCCTAACTCTGATGACACGCGAACAAGAATCGCCATCACAGCTCAGCCCCACGGCCCACCACAGCCGCCTGCACCGCTCACCACCTCCACCGCCGCCTTCGCATCTGAGTTCGCTTTTGTTTTTCGCGCGGCGCGACTCCAGCTGACCGTGACTCGGTGTCACGTGTTGAGAGCGGGGCGTTTTGTTCCGTTTTTTTGCTCTCTGTCTGCCCGCTGATCGGGGGGGTGCGGTGAGACACCCACCCCCAGGGCGTATGACGTGATCTGCCCCTGCCGTATTATATCACGGCTGCGTCAGAAGCAGAGCGGCGCGCGCACGTTTTCCGGGTGCATCCCACCATCTTATCGCACACAAATTTTTGTATTTAAAAAAAAATGAAATTTGGGGATTTTTTTTTTTGACGTTTTGTGGCCCGAGACGACTTTTTTGTCACAATCGATTCTTTCAATTTTTTTTAAAAAAGGCTTTGACTGGTTGTTTGTTGCTTGCGTTTCTTGGAACATTTCTGGGAAAATCTTGAAATTCTAATGTGGAAAGACAGGAATGGGAAGTTTTGAACCGACAACGCGCTCAGATGTGACATCCTGAGGTGAGGCCACATCCCGCAGGGACCGCCATGGAGAAGCATGGAATACCGCACTTATCCAGACCTTCAAAGCAGGTGGGCACGCATGCCTGCTCCCGCGCAAACTCACACACACGCACACACACACACACACACACACACGTGTGCGCACACCCGCGCCGGGGTCTCTTTACCTCGTCAAACCCCCTAAACGTTATCTCTTTTCAAAATTGTTTCCCTTGTCCCGCGCCGCGGCGTCTGGTGTTTACGGCGCTGTAAGTCGCGGTGGTGGTATACCGCCACGTGCATGACGAAAATGCCACTGTCACCGCACGAGGGAGGGAGTGAAAGAGAGAGAGAGCGAGAGAGAGAGAGAGAGAGAGAGAGAGAGAGAGAGAGAGAGAGAGAGAGAGAGAGAGAGAGAGAGAGAGAGAGAGAGAGAGAGAGAGAGAGAGAGAGAGAGAGAGACCCAACGCCCCGTAAACGAACCGCGGTAATTCGCCAGCCCGTTCCCCTCGCCAGCCTTTGCTCATGCATAGCCCACGGGGGTGGTGCGCCTGTGAGATGCAGGATAGGCAGCCCGCACGCGCACAAGTGGGCGTGCTTGCCTACCTACTCGGGCGCTCTCCCGCTCGACCAAAATAAAAAAAAAACAATGTTGATTTCAAAGAAAATGCATAGTTTACTCCTTGTCTTTCGATATGATGGTATAGAGTAGTATGGTTTACAAATTTATTTCGTCTGGATTTAAAACCTAGGGTCAAATTGGGAAACGAGCGAACGAAAGAAACCTAATTTCTGCTGGAGCGTAAGCCTGTCGGTCTGCGTGAAAGTTCTCATTTCTCATTTTCATTTTTATTTCGAGCCGCGAACGGCTATAGTTTGTGAACAAGCTCCCAAATTCATTACAGCGATAACTCTTCTTTTCTTTGCTGATGAAGGTTGGAGTTGGAGCTGGACTGCCCCAGTCCCGGACATTGACCTTAACACCCGCACTCTGACAGCTGAGTCTTTTAAAAACAGTCGAAGTTTGCAATTCAGGCAATATTTCGACTGAGTTGTCGGTCAGAGTGACAAAGTTTCGGTGAAATCGACGAAAATTTTCAACTTCAGACATAAGTGCACTTATCGTAAGTTTTTTAAATCATTCTGATTTTCTCAGTTGCGCTCTGACTGCATTTGCTACATTCTGCTGAGAGTGCACGGCTCCTTACCTTAACATGAAAGGTCAGGACGGGTAAAAAAAACAACAACAACAAGAACACACAACAACACACACACACACACAGAAACCTGGACCATGAAGATCGAAAGAGGTATTTGAACCTTGGAGAACGGAGACTGAGACGGAGGAGTGATCGCGAGGGAAATTCTCCCAACTCGCATAGAACTTGGTCCACATTCCGGCGCCTACGAGTTACGAGGTTTGTGCGGACCCTGGACCCTCTCCGTGCCGCCGTCTCTGCGCTTGCTAAATTCATATTAATGATGGCGTCCAGCACATCCAAGATTGATCAACGACGCCTTCAGCACCCAGACAGCTCCTCTGTCCAGCCGCCCCCTGTCCAAAGGGATCCCCGGTTCCTATCCGGGAGCCCCTGGCGACCCGACGACACCCCGGCACTCTCGGTGTCCTCGGTGCATTAGCGAGAGACAAGGAGGCCCTTACCGCACCGCCCCCCCCCCCCCCGCGCCCGCCCGCCGAACCCTTTGTCCAGCACCGGAGGCTCCAGCCGGCTCCAGCCGGCTCCAGCTCCAACAACCAATCCGAGCCGAGGTGCGGCAGCGGCAGCGGCGCGGCGAAGGAGAACGGCAGCGTCACTGCCCGACCCCGAGGAGAAGAATGCGCTGCTGCTGCAGTTTGGAGGGACGCCGGTCACAAATTACCTAAACCTGATTGAACCACTGACCTTTCTAGCGCGTTTCCAACACTACCAACTCAGCTATCGAATTACACATGACGTACTTGATAGTGGTGGGCTATTTTCCCGGCTGAAGCCGAACCCATGGTGGCCCACACCATGGGATTCTCGGCTTCTCATGGAAAGACCATGACGTTTTCCCATAGAAAAAATGGTACCCATGAGTGTGGAGACGTGACCTCAGATACGAATGAGGAAATTTTTCAAATAACTTTTCCAGGAATTTTCGGTTTTTTTACTGGCTGTATGGGTAATATTTCACGAAAAATTTAAAAAAATCACTAAAATTTTCAGTCGAATTTTTGTATTTTTCGCAAAATTTACATTTTTACACGTGACCACCATGTGAACCCTAGCCTGGGCACACGCTTGCTCACACCGGCCAGGTCAAGTGGCGGCAGCACCAGCAGCAGGGCCCAAAGACCTTTTGTAACCGATCGTGCCTCTGGCGGTGGGGCACCATGGGCTCCATGGCGGCTGGACTGGAAGGTGTCAGGTCCACATCAAAGAGACTGCGGACGGCGCGGGGAGGCAAAGCACGGCAAGGAGTCATGTCAGGCTGCCACGTGCCCCGTGCCTTACCTCTGTGAAACCTGCTGTTCCCTCAGTTCCGCTGCGCTCCATGACCAGCCAGGATTAGACTGTCGAAACGATATCGAGTCGATTCGATACATAATCGATGACAAAAATCGACAAATTTCGACACCATCGATATTGAATTGTCGAAATTGTAGCAAAAATAGTGCCGGAATTTTGTCGAAGCTTGATTCGATATATCGTAGGTGCGCCGCTAGGTGCGCAGGCTCGGCGCTGCTGTCGCTTCAGACTCGCAGCTCCGCGCCGCGCTGCTCACTGGATGGGAGAGTTGTTAAAACCGTACCACACTCCGCCCGCCCCGCCCCCGCCTCCGTCGGCACAACTTTCTCACTTTTGGCGAGGCGGGACGGAACGGGAAGGACAGAGAGGGACCGACCCAGCAGCCTAGCGCAACCTGGTGGTGCCACTCCCAGGAATTGAATTGGTTCCACCACACGAATCAAAACACGACAGGGCTTTGTTGTTCGGCTGGTACAAGGCGGGGAAGATCCCGCCGGCCCCACTCCAACTACCCACGCTTCAAAGTATACGCCCCTCAAAGTGCGCTGGTGTATCCCTGTGGCCGTGCTGCGGAGGTGTCCCAGACTAGTGAGTGCTGGCGCAGGGGGGAGTTGAACCCCGGCCCTCTCGACTCCGCGCTGTGCACCTGTTGATATGATGTGATGTATCTACTGTGTGAGATACGAGACCAGGCCGCCACTTGAACGCGCGGGGATTTGATTCGGGGTTGTCTCGGGTTCAAGTACCCGCTCTGGTAGGAAATAATTTTTCTTCTTTGGCATTTTCATGTGCATCACATCTGCCAGGCGACTTCTCCTCCACCGGAAATAAAAATATTCCCGATTGCTGGCCAATTTTGAACGAGGTTCAACACTTGACTTAGACTCAGCTTGGAGCCGCAGCATTTCGAAGTTGGGGCCTCATAAACTTTTCTGACATCCTATCAAGAAAGTTCGCGAATCCTGGCGCCTTCAGCTTCAAGTCTCAAATTTTAAAAGCAATGCGGCAATTTTTCATACCGGACTCTTTGAGCCCAAAATTGGACGATAATCATGATTCACTTCATTCTCGTGTTCACCTCCCTAGCAACCATTTCCCTTCCACCCGACGGGAGAGGGGAGAGGGGAGAGGATCCCATGAAGTGTCGTACCGAGAGGGGAGAGTGGGGGAGGGGTGGGGGAAGGGAGGCATTCCTCCCCGTCTGATATTTGTCTCTCTGTCTCGCACACCGCGGGGGTGCTCTCCTGGCGTGTCCTCGCCGTAAAGTTAAGAGGATCGTTGCGTGTGACAAAGTGTGTGCGGGTGCGTTGGCGCGCCCACGGAGACAGACGCTTCCAGACCACAGCCTAGCCAACCGCACTGCAGGACAAGACGAGGAAAATTGAATCGACTTGAAGAGAGCTCTTTTCGGGATGTTCATTTCGTTTTTTAATCCATTTTTTCTGAGAGCGCGCAGATTGCAGTGTTTTATTTATTGGAAAATGTTTTCTTCGGCCTACCGATAGGTGATCCGACGGGAGAAAACTCCGCTGTGTGTTCATAGCACAGACTTTACTACACGGAGAAGGCAGCTCCGATGATGATCGAAAGTATTACTCCTAAAGCACACCGAGACCATGGGGCTGACCAGACCCTGAGAGACCACACCGCGCGCTATTCCGGCTGACCGAGGGACAGCGGCTGAGCGCGAGGCGGCTGGCCAGGGTCAGCGCGCGGACAGAGCACCCTGCGCGAGCTAACGGTTTCGCTCTCTGCGGGACAACAGTGGCTAAAGTATCAATAGCGCGCTGCTCCTCCCTATCACTGCTCCGTAGCGTAGTGGGCTAGCGGGCCGGTCGACGATCGCAAGGTTCGGGGTTCAACTCTTTGCCGGAGTAAAAATTTTTCTGAAGTCTGCCGACCGAGGATGGTGGGTAAAATATATCAAAAGAACGTGTTCAAAGTGTGTTGTCTGAGTGACCGCGGACGTTGGGCCGCGGCCATTCCCCGGAGGTTGAATACACTGCTGAGGAACAGTGGTTCGACGCCCAAGCAGGGGAATGGTGCTTGCCAAGACTCGGCAGAAGTTAAATGTAGAGGCCTAGGGTTCGGCCTTCTACATTTTTCAAGCGTAAGGCCTCGGAATCTGGAGTAATCGGGCAACACCTACTCGGCCGGTCCTGCCTCGGGTTAGGCTTGCTGGGTAGAGTACAATCGGCTTCGGCCGTGTACGATCTGGGCATCCTACCTCCCTCTCAATCCGCGAGGGAGTGGCCTCAGGGCCACAGACCAACTGGCTGGTCGAAGGGGGTTGACTCCTGAAATCTGGTCAGCGGAAGGGGCGATGTTGGCCGTTGCGGAAGCCTGCCTACCAAGGTGGCTGCGTCGTGCCTGTGTCTTAGCGGCGGTCAACTCCTGGTACACCGGTTCCCATCCGAACACCGAAGTTAAGCAGGAACGGTTCCGGACGGAAGTCTGGGACGAGGTAGGACCCACCCATTTTTTTCAATTTTTTTTTTCGGTGTGAACCTATTTTTGAAAACCTGCCGCCAATCTAAGTCTAGCAAGTTTTAAAAACAGCCTCTTTATGCCCCTAGAACTGGGAGACGCTTATGTCACTTCTGTTCTCGATACGGCGTGGGGCCCATGGCGGCGGGGTTGTCGGCGCCCCCCCCCCCCCCACCCCCCGCCCCGATCCCAAGGGTCTGCGACTAGATTTATGGAGGCATAGGGTATACGAACGCATAATACACGTACGGGAATGGGGATGGAGCTGCCGACTGAATGCCAATCGACAATTAGCATAGCGGAAGTCAGAAGAACGTCACAGAGAGGAGGGGGCTGTGGGCGTAGCAGGCGGGTAAGAAACGGGGCTGGATAGGTGAATAAAGGGCACGAGGAAGGGCTGAAAACATCGACGGGGGTTTACAGAGATAACAGTCGAAAATGGTAAGGGGTGAAAAATCGGGGGAAGGGTCCATGGCGGGGGCCGGCAGCGGTTGCGGGGGCGGCGGGGGCGGCGGTAGCGGCGGTGGCGTTGGACGGAGCGCGCTCGTTTCCGAGCCATTAGCCCTCGGTCCGCCACCGCTGCCGCGCTAATCAAATTACCGGGCCAAACACTGCATCGTTGAGGATGGGAAAGTCCTGATCATGGCCTTATTTCGGGCAATTAGGAGTTTGAAGAGGATGTTTTGACATGGCCTTTTACAGAATCAAGGTTTGAGACCTGTGTTAGACTCATCTTGGCGCCAGGGTTTCCAAAACTACGGTTGCATGGGCCTTTTCTGAAGGGGAATATAAGAATAAAGTTCAGTGTAAAACCGAGATTGGATTTGCGTACGAGGGTGACCTCTAAAGACATATTACCCCTCGAGCGGTCCACCAGCGGCTACCGGCGCTCTCATGCTCGGCGCCGCTATTGGCTGCCGGCCGTCGGCTTCAGCCAATGAGAGGAGGGCTCTGGGTCTCTGGGTCCGTGGGAAAGGTCAGAGCTCCAGACTGGCGGAAAGTGGATGAGGAGGGGGGGGGGGGGGGGGGGCAACCCTTGTCGCCCACGCCGGCCACACTCGCCCACCGGCACGGCCTGTCAGTCAGCCATGCTCACATCTCTAACATACGCTGGGCCCTTCTTTCTCTCTCTCTCTCGCCTTACCCCGTCCCTCTCCCTCTCCCCCACGCTGAAAGCGAAGAGGTGAAGAACCTCACCAAACGTTTTGGGCGAGGAAATTTTCCTCACTCAAGTTTTTGTCAAGGATGGCGTTTTCCTGACACAAATTCAGACGAGGACAATGGGCGTGAAACTTCGGAGGGCTGATCTTTGACTAGATTTGAGCAAAACGATGTCCCCGCCAAAACCTTGGTGAGTTTCCTCGTCTATCATTAGTCGCCGTGCACCAGGTGGGCCGCTGGTCCCCATCCCAGACGACTGTCACGTGGCATCCGATTGCGTCGGCAGGGACCGTTATATCCGTGGCGGAGCAGAAAAAAGGCGCGGAGCAAAACGGGAAACAAAGATAGGCAGAGTTTCCTTTTTGTTTCGAATTTTGTTGCAAATTATGCAGGACGGGGAGGAACGTCTGCATAAAGTATCGGCACTTCAACGTCATTTTCTATGAGTTACGCGCTACACATGACGAGGAACAATATTTTTGCCTGAAACTATCGGCAACTAATGGACGGACATAACCACACACACACACACACACACACACACACACACACACACACACACACACACACACACACACTCACTCAGGTGGATCCGGACTTTCGTGTCTTTTGCTGTGCGGCAGCCCTGATGCTAGCCGGCCGTTCGCCCGTGCCGATAGCTGTGCAGGTGCACCCACCAACATGTCGGCCACAGTTATGTCGTGATTGGACTCCCGGGTCGAGGCAGCAGCTCTCTACAATAACTCCTATAAGTTTCAATCAGATTTCCGCTCTCCCGACGAAGAGAGTGTTCCGCCGGGGCTTTCACGCCTGGAAAGCGGTTTAGCGGGGCTGGAGGGTACGCAGGGCGGGGAACCCCCTTCCTCCAGCCTCCAGCCCCACCCTCCCGTCACCTGCCCCTCCAGCCTCCAGCCCCACCCTCCCGTCACCTGCCCCTCCAGCCTCCAGCCCCACCCTCCCGTCACCTGCCCCTCCAGCCTCCAGCCCCACCCTCCCGTCACCTGCCCCTCCAGCCTCCAGCCCCACCCTCCCGTCACCTGCCGCCGCCAGCTCAATCGGGTTGGGCTGACTCAGGAGGGTGGCGTCGGCCAGCGAGCTACCCGGAACAGAGAGGGGTGGGGGGAGTGGGGGAGTGGGGTTTCTATACGGAGAAAGAAGATTAGTGGTCGCAACTAATTTTTAAGATGATTTTTAGACTGTTCGGATAACTAAAATTTTGTTGGGCGCACTAAATTTTAGTCGCACAACGAAACATTAGTTGCTCAAACAAAAAGTTCGTTGCGGGCACTTGACAATTTCCCCCCCCCCCCATTTTCGTTACTTTAAGCGAACCCTTGCGTGGTGCAAAGCAGCTGCTGTCGGCGTCTGACCACAACCAATTAACGCCCTAAAACTCGACCAAAACCGCCCGGTGATTAGAAGCGATTACCATATTGATCACAGCATTGTTATTAGGAGCTGTGCACACGATCACTATAGAGTCGTTATTAACCCTGAGGCTCTTCGCTGTCCCCCCACCCCCCTCTCTTCCAGCCACAGCGAGCGCCCCGCGCTGTCCCGACTCGCCCCCCTCCCTCCCCCCCCCTCAACTCTTTCCCAGAAGATGCGTCATTTCAGCGGGAAATCCACCCCTCTCTTCTCTCCTCACTTTACTTTGCATAGCAGACGCCTCGGCGGGGTCCGGGGGCCCGAGGCCGCCACCTACATTTGCTGGGGGGCTCGCAGCGCCCCCCGAGCCGCGCCGGACCTCGAACGACTGTCAGGGGCCTCCCCAGCCCCCCCCCCCCCCCCCCCCCCCCCCAGGTGTCCCCAGGCCCCGGCCACTGGACTGGCATAACGTCACCGTGAGATACGACTGGCCCCGAAAATGTGCCGAGCCTGAAAAATAAACGCCTCCTATAAAAACAGAGCGGCACACAGGGGCGGGGCGGACTGGCTCCCAAAGGGCTCGGCGGGGAAAGCGGCTAGGGGGGCCTGGATTTGCCTACCTTCCGGGGGTTTTTAACAAGAAATCACTAGTTAGGTTCCGTTTAACAAAAATTTTTTTGCTGATTATCATATCAGTAAGATTCGTTTTTTTTTTTTAAATATAGTACAAAGCTATACAAGATACAAAATGAAAAGTGGGCTGTGCCCTGTGGACGAGGCCCAGGGGGGCCCGGGACCTGGGGGCCCGGGGGGGATTTCCCCCCGCCCCCTCCGGGCCAGTCCGCCTCTGGCGGCACATGACAGTGGCCACGAAAGCGCGCGTGTGTGCAGCAGCGTGACAGCGCGCGTGGAGGGCGCAGCGCCAACAGGAGAAAATTTGTTCGAAATTTCAAGGGTTGCACACTAAAAATTAATGTTCATCGCGAATTTTTGCGCATTTTTGTGTATTCCTGGTCCGACCACAATCAAATAAATTACTAAGTAAATCTGAGTGGTGACAATGTCACACTTAACAGAAAAGAGTGCTTGGTACTCAGTTTTTGATTTCGCTTTTCCTCACGGGAATAGCCTACTTGAACGGGCTGGCCTTCGATGCCCAGCTGGAATCGAGGGGTGAAGTTGGCACACTCTGGAACCTCAATGCACAACTGCTCGCCCGGAGTTGGGGCCGGGCCGAGTCGGAGCCCCACTGACTACTGACCCAGTGCGTCTGTGCATCGTCCTCCTGGGGCTGGTTCCAGTGGTTCCCCCGCCCCCTTCGTCCTCAGAGGCGTGTCTGCTGAGGGGGGGGGGAGGGGGTGGTAGGCCCCTGCCGAAAGGAGCGTGGGATGTCCGCGGCAAAGCGAGCCGGGGTTGGCAACAGGTTGCGGCGAAGCGAAGGAACCCGCGCAGTACTGCCAACACACCGCACTGCGAGATAGTCGAATCAGCATATGTATTGTGAGCCGAACATGTGAGGAGGCGCTGGGGCCGCGGGCGGGAGCTGACGGAGACGGAGAGAGACGAGATCCCGGCGTCGGAGAGAGACAAGAAAGGAGTCACATTTTTGGGGGGCTGGATTTCAGAAACGGATTTGGTTTCTCTCCAGCAAAATCCACCAATGCCTGCGAACATCTAAAAAAAAAAAAAAAAATGTCCCGCAAATATTTTGTGAGACAGACGACATACCACATTCAGGTGCCGAAATATTCGTCACACCACCTTTTCTCGCCAAAACGACAGTTTTTCTCCCTCTTAACAGTCCGCGTACGTCGTGCTGCAAGGGCGTTCCCGTATCTTTTGTAAATGGGGCCGAGCCGAGCCGAGCCGAGCCGAGCCGAGCCGAGCCGAGCCGAGCCGAGCCGAGCCGAGCCGAGCCGAGCCGAGCCGAGCCGAGCCGAGCCGAGCCGAGCCGAGCCGAGCCGAGCCGAGCCGAGCCGAGCCGAGCGGAGATATTCGTGTTTTCTTCCGGCACGCACTTAGCGTGACTCGGCCGCGGCGCTGCAGTCCGCGCTCCGTCACGCAACTCACATCCCGGAAAAAGTCACAATCATCCACCGATTTCGCGCTAGAAACTTAAAACCTGGTATCCCGGGTTCAAATACCGGCTCGGCTAGGCGGTAGGGCATGATTTTTCTGGCCGGACGCGTCGCGTGTGTGTTTGGCGGCGCTGTCGCCGCGGGAGGCAGCCGGACGGCAGCCGGGCGGGTGTTGGCGGCCACACATTGACCTTACTTTGTCGACGCGAAACGGTTACGGCACAGCCAACGACGTGCTTTCGCAATGAGTGTCCCCTCCCCTCCCCCTCGGCCTCTCCCCATCCTCCCTTACCTCTCGATACCACCTCTTCCTCCTCCCCCGCGCCTCTTAACCATTGCCAATTTTTACCGTCTGTACTCACACGCACACACGCAGACACACACACACACACTCACATGATCCTCAAGCCCCTTCCGCACGCAAGGACTTACACAATACGCGTTCGGGCCGAAACAATGTTGTACCTCCCCCTTCCCCCTCCCCCTTCCCCCTCCCCTTGTTTCCTATTCTATTTCTATTCTTCTACCTACACTCACACTATGCTTAATGGTCGTGAAATTTCCGGGTGTGGTCCAGTGCATGCGCAGATGTAATGTAAGAGATACGCGATGTTAGAGCTACTGTGTGCACGTGTGAGCGCGCGTGCGTGTGTGCATTTTGCATCATTCATAACCACTTCCTGTTTTCCGGGGTAGTTACCTCATTACCACCTTTACACCGATGAGGTCATTTATTCATTACCCGCACGTTCGGGATCCGAGGAAAGAGTTAGCTGGGCGGTGGTGATCACCGCCAAGGTCGAGTCAAGGTCGAGCGAGTGGAGTGCACGTGCAAGAGTGACACTGTAACACACTGCAACCACGAATTTTTTTCACCCCTCGAGATCGATGTTTTTAAAAATGCCGGTTACTGGGGGGTCATTCAGTGGCGGCCCGGTCGGAACACAAATAGTGCCTGCTGGGTCGGCAACCACGATGTTTTGTGGGCTGGCGTACACTAGCCCTTGGCGTTGCCGTAGGCCGTAGGGTAGGTTAGGTAGGAGTAAATTCGGACGTATCCTTGGACGGTGGCAGCACTGGTGGGCCGCGCTTTCAGTTCCCGGAGATTGGCGGCAGTGCGTGGGGTCAGGATATGGTGTCAGGTGTCAGGAAGGTTATGTCGCCGTCAGTGCCAAGTGCTGCGGGGGCTCGGCAAGGATGAGGGTCCCCGTCGGGGCTCGGGGGACCCAAGGGGGTCGGCGCGGCCCCACAGGGGGTCGGCGCGTGCTTTGTTCTACGTAAACCCGACCCCGCTGCGCTGTGAGGGACGTAGACAGGGAGACCGCGTCCAACGGAATCCCGGGCAGACATAACGCACAGAAGAGTGAAACCGAGGTTTGCTCCACAAAAAAGGCCGGAGAGCGAAGGGTTTGGAGCAGGGCGTACCTGTGGGGGTGCACGAAGAATGGAAATTCCGGGTCATCACGATGCTATTTTCTTAACTTGGCCTTGAATTGAATATTTGAGAAGAACGTAGCCAGCCAGGAATTTGTCGAAATTGTATCAAATCGATATCGGTGGTGCAGAAATTCTGTCAAAGCTCGATTTTTTCGTCGATTCTTTGTTGAATCAACAAAAAAAATCGACTTCCGATACCATTCCGATATCGAATCGACGGTGGATCACATCGATTTCTTTAAATTTGTCGATATCGAATCGATGTCGATTTGATATCGATATCGACTACTTTTGACTTTTCCTTCGAGGAGGTATCTGTTGCCCAGCTGGGTGAAGTACTGCCTCTCATGCCCACGTCATTCGCTCACAGTCGGAGACCAGCGCTGTGAGGCGCCGCGGGTCTCTCCCCCGTGATCTCTGTGATGCGCTCTGCGCTCCCCAATCGCTGCCGGCTGCCGCGACCTTCCCTAGGGTCCGGCCACACACCTCCGGCCCTGACCGGTGGCCTACATTGTCACTCGCCCCTTACGGCGCCCCTAAGGGGGTCATGCGCCACGTGGTGCGCACCTACCCCACGTGGGGCCCACACACGTGTGTTGCACGTGCGGCCCACGTGTAACACAGTCTCTCTCTCACACACACGCACGCACACTGGCACCTTTTTTCTGTGGGCCCTGCACTGCGTCGGACAAGAGGGACACGAGGCAGACGGTGTTGAAGGGATTTGATTAAAAATTGACGTGGTGACGAAGGAGAGGGGGGAGAGGGGGAGAGGGGAAGAGGGGGAGAGGAGAAGGGGGGTGGGGGCGTACCGCTTTGCGTCCAGGACTGTGGCGTCCTACCGGCCCGGCGCGTCGCCTCCAGGCCCATCCAGCCGCCCCAGACCCCGCCAGGCCTCTCCAGCGCCCCTCTCCAGCGCTCCGCTCCAGCGCCCCGCCAGATGCCATGCTTTTATCAGAGCCACCTTGATGTTTCCCTCATGCATTATGATAGAGCTGATCGGCCCCGAACCGGCGGGCGACCTCTTGAGGCACCTGGTGGAGGGGGGTATCGACAAAAGTACTGTGCGAGACACAGCACCATTTTATTTTCGGTGCAGGGCAGAGGACTGAGCGTGATCATGGCCGTGGAGTCAGGATGGTCTGTCCAGGACCATGGTATGGTGATGACCATGGTGTGGTGATGACCATGGTATGGTGATGACCATGGTATGGTCATGACCATTATGGTATGGTGATGACCATGGTATGGTCATGACCATGGTATGGTCATGACCATTATGGTATGGTGATGACCATGGTGATGACCACGGTGATGATCGTGGCGATGACTAAGGTGATGACCATGGCAATGACCATATGGTGATGACCATTGTGATGAAATTTGGTACGTATTACAAACATTTTGTACATATTTACGTAATTACGATGTACTAATTACGATTTGACAACCAAAAAAAGTAATATGTACAAAATAGTTAGTAGTAGAGTGCGTGGTCTCTGAGAGTGTAAGACTCGTAATCCTGGAGCGGACTCATCTCGTCGTAGTGGGCAGTATAAGGGCGGGACGGAACGGCCAGGAGCTCGTGCAGGACCTCGTCAAGGCCCAGGACTTCCTTATGTAAAGGCCGGGCTATATCCATACAGGCAGCCCCCATTCGCATTAGTCGCCACGCACTATTCGCTGAAGTGTCGCGTGTTCCAGGGCACAGCAAGGAGCAGCGACCACACGCAAAGTTAACCAGGGGACTTGTCTGTTTTTTGCGTTTTTGTTTTTTTTTTGCCTTTTTTTGGAGTTCTAGTCTGTCGTCTTTTCTCTTTTTTGCTGCGTTCTTTTTGGTAGCTCTTCTGTGTGTGTGTGTGTGTGTGTGTGTGTGTGTGTGTGTGTTTTAAAAGTTTTTTGTCGCGCTCTCCGTCTAGTTAAAAGAGAAGTTGTCGTTTCGTATGCAGACGCCATCCGCGCGAAACGGCAAACTGCCGGACTTATCTCTACGACCACGGGACCACCTTGTGTCTTATCACGCCGGGAGTGAAAAGCCAAATGCCAGAGGAACGAAAACGTGTGGTATTTGAACCCGCGTACGTGGAAGTGGGGTGAGTGTCCTCCGGGTGGCGCTCCGGTCCCTGCAGGGACAGCCGGCAGCACCGACTGGAGCCGGGGCTGCACGCTTCGACGCCGCGTAAGAAGCAGGCCAGCTCGCCACAGTTACGTAGGTCCGGGGTTCGAGTCTCCCCCGCGGCCCTCTCCTTTCAGTGAGCTGGCACCATGCTTCTCTACCGAATTGCCAAACGGAAAAAGGGGAGAGTTTTGTCGGTGGAAAAGTGGGACGACGTCGGCGTACTGGCAAAGCCACAATTGTTGTCCGACTCTTGTTCTGGAAAAAATTTCAGCTGTTTCCTTATTGGTTATTTCGGATTATTTCTAATGTACATGAAAAAAAAAAATAGGTTGTAAATATGTTGTGTGCTGGAGGCGGCCCCAGACACACTATCGGAAACCTAAAGTAAAATCGACAACAAAATATCGACATGGTCGAGTTTTTGACAAAGTTTTCGGTTCGAACCGGGAAAAACCTCGTATTTTTAGTGTGACCGTTTTTAATTTCCTTTTGTGAGTATTCTTATATCGATTTTGTCTTTATTTCTTTTTCTGAGAGTGCGACCCTTGGCGTCCCACGCGGCCTGGCGCGGCCCATCTGTTGGGAACATTACACGAGGGATCCAGGCGGCCGGCCAGGCACTGCGACAAACACGATCCGGGCGATCGGGAAAGCAAATGTGACCGGCTCAGCCGAACCTTGTTCGAAGTGCTACACAAGTTGCAGTGACGAAATTAGCTCACATTACACGATGCCGAACCCGTTCGGCAGAGCGCCCGCCCCTCCCCACCTCCTCCCCCTCCTCCCCCTCCTCCCTAAGGGCCGGTAGGCGCGGGGTGAACAGGTCGGGTACACGCTGAAGGGGTTCCCTCACCTGACCTGCGGTTGAATTAGAGAAGGAAGGGTGGAGTTAGGGCAGCCTCCCCTCCCCTCATCTCACCGGCCCGCGGGCAGAACGATTAGGATATGCCCTGTCGCTAACTCCCTCCCCCCCCTCCCCCCCCTCTCCCGACCACCGCCCCCTCCGCCGTTTAATTACTCGAGGCGTTCGGCCCGACGCACCAGTCGGTGGGGCCTCAGCTAGCGAACGGTTTAACCTTCGTGCCGAATAATTTGATAACCCCGTCATGTCTGCAGTGACATCGGGCGACTCCGCACTCTTACACAATGTTACAGAATATTTTAGGTACAGAATACATAATTTCGATGTACGCGATATCGGAAGATATGTTAGTAATATGTACAAAATGACCAAGATAAGTCGATTTTGGTACATATTATTATTGTTATTTTTGAGAGTGCGGGCGACTCTGGGTGACTCGCAGCCCTGGCCGGAAGTCGATCACCAGGCCTCGCGTTCCAAAAAAATGTTAAAAAGATACGTGATCTCCCGGTCCGTTTTCGGACCCCAACCTCTCTATGGTGTTTAGTGTGCAAAGCAGGATGAGATCCATTTTCCCCATTCAATCGTTCCTGCGGATTATTATTATTATTGAACTTGCCGACGTTGACACTGCCGCCGCGCCGTGCCGTCTTTGGGCCGAGTGTTGACATTAATTTGCTTCCTCTTGATGTCTGGGGGCGCAGCGGGGCCGACGGGGCCTCGGACTGGGGCCCAGACTGGGGGCCCCCGGACCCCACCGCGCCCCAACCGGCCTGGGGGCCGTTCGGGAACCGCGCGACACTCAATCCAGGTAATAGAGGTTTCCAACAAGCCTCAGAATCGGAAGCTGAAGAACATAAACCTGTTGCAGACCGGAAACTCTCGAGATCAGGTATGAGAAATATCGACGCACAAAGGGCCTCGTCAAATATGGGAACTAACCTCCAAATTCACTCAAAACGCCATTCAAGTTTCTCATACCTGCCCTGGAGAGTTTCCGGTCTCGAAGAGTCTTTGCTCTTCAACTTCCGTTTCCAAAGTATCATTGGAAACCTCTAATCGGTAACTCGGACGCGAAATCTCCGCGCTGTGGAGGCCGCGTGGAAGCCGTCTGCGGGAATCGAACCCACCGAGCCTTGTCAGTCTCGGGGAGACTCCAGCCCGCGCCAGTGCGACAGTTTTGCTTCCAGCGCCTCCCTTAGCGAGGATTCGCAGACGTGTTACGTGGCCTGGACGCCCCCTGACGCCCCCTGCCGCCCCCGCCGCCCCCTGCCGCCCGCCCCCCCCCGAATCACTGTGGAGGCCCGGCAGAAACACGCCCGATTGCTGTGGGCTGTTCCGGGTCTCTAAAATAAACAGCTCTCCGCAGCAGTGCTGCTGAAGCTGACGATACGCCCCGGGAAGAGGCAGGGGCCGCCCACAAACCGTGAAGCGTATCGTGAAGGCGGCGGCGATGTCGGCGTGCCGGAGTGTGTGGACAGGTCAGCGGGCCGCCCTCACAGCCCACAGCCCACGGCAGGGCAGGGCAGGGCAGAGATACGGGGGCCGAAGGAGTGGACAAGACCTCTCCTACGGGGGTAGCGACGTGTGTGGTCTGGCACCCTGCATTTCCCTCTCTCTCTCTCACCCCCCCTCTCTCTCTCTCTCTTACTCCTCTCTCCCTCTCTCTCACTCCTGTCTCTCTCTCTATCTCTCTCTGTCTGTCTCTCTCTTTCTCTGTCTGTCTGTCTGTCTGTCTGTCTGTCTGTCTCTCTCTCTGTCTGTCTCTCTCTCTCTCTCTCTCTCTCTCTCTCTCTCTCCCGGCACTGTGAATGAAATAAAGAATAATCATCATTGAATGCAAAATCATAATCATACAATTTTTTTTAGGACCACCCCAGCTAATATACCAACACATCGACACGACAAGTGTTGATCATCATATTAAACGAATGTGCCGGCGGTGTGGGCGGTCGGTGGCAGCCTATTCAGCCCTCGTTTCCACCACGTCGGCGGGGAATTTCATTGTAATAATTTTTTCCCCATCAGAGTATCCCGGTGTCGGCATACACCGCAGCGCAGCCTGGGGGCGGATATCCACATCGCCGGCCTCGGCCGCACACCGCGCCGCCCCCATGGCCGCCCCCATGGCCGCCCCTCTGACGGGGGTAATATTGCGGAACCGCAGCGCCGAGGCCGAGACCGCCGCGCCGGCCGGGGGGGCCTCGGCTGGGTAACCAGCACCGGCGGCGCCCTGGAATTCGGACCTGCGCCCCCTACCCCCTACCCGCTACCCCCACGCCCCCACAGTAACCACGGCCCGCTCCCTCGTTTTGGTTCGGCGCACCGGCGCGGAAGAAGGTGGAAATGACGGCCGGGAACCAGCGGCCAAAGACGAGTGGAGGGAGATGGAGCGATGCAGAATGACGGAGATGCGAGTGAGACAGAGACACGTCGGCTCCACCCAGAGCCGCCCGCCGCTCCCCTTTGCCAGCAGCAGCGGCCGGCGATGGACGTCGGGGCACGGGGACACGGGGACACCGTGACGTCCTGGACCCCTCAGCCTCCCCCCCCTCTCTCTCTCTCTCTCTCTCTCTCTCTCTCTCTCTCTCTCTTTCTGACAGCGCCGCAGAGAGGTGCCGCTGCGAAATCAAACCAAGGCCTCCAAGTCGGTTACATCACCGGGGCGTCATAATTGAATGGATGGCCCGCTCCGCTCCGCCATGGTTGTTGTCGTCAGCGTCACGCAGGAAGAACTCGGCGGGGGGGGGGGGGGGGGGGGGGGGGGGGGGGGGGGGGGGGGGGGGTTCTTCTGCAAACTGCGCGCCGTCGGCGGGGCTAACAAGAGGAGCAGTCGGCAGCGGCCCAGACAATCACCGCGAGTCCGGGCTGATGCACGCGCAGAAAAAAGTTATTAGTTATTCCAACGCAAACCTCAGGCCAGGGCGTAGCCACGGGGGGTTTGGGGTCAAAACTCCCCCGAAACCCGCAACCGGGTAGGCAACCCGCATAGCATAGCGGAACATAGCAATTAGCGCGGCATATCCCCCTCCTAAACCCAGGTCTGGCTACGCCCCTGCCTCAGACAATCAACGTTTTGCAACACCATTTCTGTAACCCTGACGCCGTGCTGATTTGAACCACCGGATCATGTGCCTGCTGAGGACACAAAAGTGTTTCCCATGTCCCACCCCGACGTGTGCGACAAACAGACGAAGAGGGATGAATTCGGATGAATTACAAGGCGGGGCCGACAAGGACGGCGATAGTAATATGAATAAATAGCCGGCGCCTGCCCTCTTTTTATCTCGGACCACGCCCCCGGCCCTCTGTGTCGCGTTGTCTCTCCCTCTCGCACTCGCACGGCAGGCCGGGGTGCGACAGGGACAGCGATAGCCCGCGCAAGCGAAGGACGCGTCGTGACGGCGCAGACGTGCTCGCCGGTCGGCCGGCCGGCCTCCCGGCGGTGGGGGTAGTGGGGGCGTAGCGAGCCCCCCCCCCCCCCCCCCCCTTATTACCGCATCCTTAACTCATACCTCCCCCCCTCCCCCCCGTATCACACAAGGGCATGCCCACCTGGCGGGCGGTCAGTGCGCTCACTGGAGTAAGGAATAGTCTACCGACTGGAGCACCAGTGGGTGCAATTAAAGTGAAGCCAACCTCAGTGCAGTCTCCCCGGCGGGACGAGGGACGACCCGTGCCAGGCCTTGGGGACCATCCAGTAGTGTGGTGCGTTGCGGTGTGGCGCGGCGTGGAGAGGACAGGAGCGGAGTGGAGTGGCGCGGCAGGCAGCAGCAGGTAGCGGGTGCCTGGGTCCGGGCTGCGGGACCGGCCCACGGTCCTCCGGAAGGAACCCGGTCCCAGGGACCGGGTCTACCCCCAATAACCATGTAACACGCGGTCAATGCTGAAGGGATAGGCACTGGTGCTCCACCCAGTCCTTACTCCAGTGTGCGCTCTGTACGCCCACACCCCGCAGACCGGCTCTTCACACTCGCACTATTCACCCTCGCACTATTCACCCTCGCACTATTCACCCTCGCACTATTTGCCCTCGCACTATTCGCCCTCACACTATTCGCACACACGGCTGCTGCCTTTAACAATTAACGAGAGTAGGCCCGGCAGGTCCGCGGGGGACCACCGGTCGTAACGCTGTGCGCGCTGCACACAGTTTGGCTGGGATGCACATTCCCGGGTTCGATATCCCAGCCGACCCCATGATACAAATTAATCGCAGAGACATTTGGAGTGTGCGTCTCCGGATGTTTTACCAATCCAGAAAATTATTTGCTGACCAAACAACATGTTTGCTGAGTGAGCTAAAGTTTTTGTGAGACTTATGCTTCAACGAAAACGTCCAAAAGAATTTGCAGCAGATGCGATTTCTTTTTTTGGCTTCTGCAGACACTGCAGAAGTAGGTGTTCGCTGGATTAGCAAAAAATTCGTTGAGGTCGCAGACTGCTGTAGCGTGCACAACTCCATTTTTGCCGTTGTTGGTCTGGGACGGACTGTAGTGATTTTCCTGCGCGAGGATAAACGAATCCCAAGAACGGCGCGCGTGCGGATGACGGAGGGCCGGGGGCAGGGGGAAGGGGGCAGGGGCAGGGGGCGGGGTCAGGAGGCAGGGGGCAGGGGTCAGGGGCAGGGGGAAGGGGTCAGGGGGCGGGGGCAGGGCGGGTCTCTCCACCACACCGGCCGGGCCTGGCACTGGGTACCTGCCTTGCGGCGTGGGCTGCGCCAACAGACTTTCATTCACGGCCATTCGTACTCTTTGGCCCCCGACAACCACCGCGGCCTGAGTGACGTCATTGTGTGAGTGTGTACATGTGTATATATATACGTTGTGTGTGTGTGTGTGTGTGTGTGTGTGTGTGTAAGTGCCTCTCTTTGTGTGGGAATAGGGAAGGGAGCGGCAATGTCCCGCCATGGCCCCTGCCGACAAACTATTTAAAATATTTTTTTTTTAAAGGAGGGCAAGCCGGTGTGTGGTGGGCAACGACCCTGTGACCTACCAGGGGACCAGGGGGCGTCCCGGTATCGTGCCTGATGTAGATGATGTGTTCGTGCCGGGAGACCTTCTCCTCAACACATTACTGTGACAGTGATTTGGTTGACGAGACAATAATGTCCTCTCAGATATTGGTGGGCACACAACCACACATCCTGAACCTCGCAACTGACCGGTTTACTGCGCTGGTGTACTGGCTCGCCTCTGCTGCACAAAAAAAAACACGCCTTAGTTTCAGGATTGATAAATCGGATAATGCCCCGGTATTTGAACCCAAGCCAGCCAGATATGAGGGAGTCGGCCATACGTTGCCCAGTCCTTGCACACCACGACGCTGCAATCTCGTGCAAACTTATGCGGGGCGGTCGGGGCCTCTGCGTGCGTGGGGAGGTCAGTGCTGGGGGCTGCTATTCCTCGAAGCGCGAGACAGAAAGGATGATGAGGTGTGAGAAAGAGGGGGAGAGAGAGAGAGAGAGAGAGAGAGAGAGAGAGAGAGAGAGAGAGAGAGAGAGAGAGAGAGAGAGAGAGAGAGAGAGAGAGAGAGAGAGAGAGAGAGAGAGAGAGAGAGAGAGAGAGAGAAAGAGAGAAGAGAGAAGAGAGAGAGAGAGAGACAGAGAGAGAGAGAGAGAGAGAGAGAGAGAGAGAGAGAGAGACGAGAAGGGAGAGAGAGAGAGAGAGAGAGAGAGAGAGAGAGAGAGAGAGAGAGAGAGAGAGAGAGAGAGAGAGAGAGAGACGGAAGGGGAGGGGGCGTCTACTGCGAAAAGATTACCACAGTAACGAGGACAAAACACTTTCACTGCAGAGGGCGCGGGGCCCCGCGGGGTGATTCACGTGGTGCGGCGCGGTGCTGATTTAGCAGTGTGTGTGTGTGTGTGTGTGTGTGTGCGCGTGTGTGTGCGCACACGTGGGGCCTCATGCCAACATAATAAGCCCACGGTGGTATACAATAACATAATGGTGGCGCCGCACTTCCCTCAGCACACCGCGGCCCCCGCTGCCCCCGCGGCCCCCGCCGCCCCCACGGTCATCATCGCAGCCCCAACGCCTGGCGCCGCTCACTGGGGGGTGGTTTGGTTAAGCGGCGCAGCGCGGCTTGGCAGGGATTACCACTACTACTTCTTGGCGGGGCTGCTGCATTAAGGCCGCGGCGCGCGGCGCGAGCCCGGATTCGAAATTTGCAGTAGCTTGATGGACCCCGTGTGTGCTGCGAGAAGTACTGTGAACTTCATCGTCGGAAAATAATCCTTGTGGACGAATGGAGATGCGGAGACTCTTACGCACTCCCGGTTTGATAGAAAACAAAAGAGGAAAAGAGGTTGTTATCCCTCGTATGTACTGCGTGTGCGCGTGTGCATGTGAGTGCCCCAACTGATTTGCTCGTTGATTTTGGGGACCAGCAATAAATGTAGTCGAGAGAACTAACATTTCGGTACTTTCCCGTGGATGCGCTCTGACGGAGCTGAAGTGGCGTGAGTCATCGTTCTGTGTGTTGTGCGGCCCATGGGGGCTCTGGGCTCTGCTGGTGCCGGGCTGTGCAGCCGGCCTCTCGGGCTCTCAACGCATTCTGTTTGTCCGTATCTCTCTGCTGCCTGCATCCTACATCGGCTTTGGAAACTAGGTGATAGAGGATTGCGGGGACGGTTTCCGCGAAGCAGACGACTATACATCACACGGACACACACCGGCAGCGTCGCGTTGAGGAGGCCGGTTCTCTTCTAACGCAGCAAATTCGATACTAAATACAACTGAAAATTCAGAAGAAATTGAGGTAGACATTTTCCAGCTTTTTTTTTACGAATATGCCAGAAACATTTTTCGCAGTATTTTCCACATCTGACAAAAGTTCGTTTCTTTTAGAGTTTAATCAAAGAAAACGGAGAAGAAATACAGTCTTTGGATCATCTTGGGAAAAAGTTCGGCAAAATCTCAAAGAATGTGGGCTAAAAATTTTCCAAGAAATTTTGTGGAAAAAATAAATATGTATTCTTCCAAAATCTACACCAACATGCATATTTTTATGACTATGACTGTGCTCAAAAAGTATGCGTAACTTGTGCATGTCTAATTTTCTACGCAGCTGTCAAAAACTGTTTCCACTGTTTGTGAACGGACGTGCTACTTGTGTTGACAGGGGAGGCCCGCTAGTCGGCGCGCTGCTGCTGCTGTTTCTGCTCGCGCCCGCCGCCCCCAAGCCCGCCCTGTCCCCGGAGGCCCGGCGCCTGGCGCAGAGCCTGTCCGGCTGGGACTGGCCGGCCGCGGAGGACACCTCCAGCCTCGGCCAGGGCAACATCCAGGGCCCCAGCAACGTCCCCGCCGACGACTCGGACGACAGCGAGCAGCGGTCCTGGGAGATCGTACCCTTCGGTAAGATAAGGTGTCGCACCTTTATGATGAAATATTTAAAATTAAGGTGTCCATTGGGCTTATCGGGGCTTTTGTGCTATAGGAGACCCATCATGGGACCCCATGAGTTTTCTGCACTGGGTGCAGCAGACCTCGCTCACCTCCTCCGTCTGCCCACAGGCCCCGCCGCCAACAAGCGCGCCCTGTCGGTGCTCTCCCGCTTCACGCCCTTCACCTCGTTGGGCACGAGGCGCATCGGCCGGTACCCGGCGCGCTCCCGGGGCCCGGGCACCAGGGACTACATCTCAGCGGAGACGCGAGGCGACTTCAGCGACCGGCCGTCGGGACAGCCTCTGCGCTGGGGCCGCTAGGGGCAGAGCCCGCAGGGAAACAGGCGGAAATTTCGGTGTACACTGTTGAAAATCTCGTTGAATTTCGTATGAATCCTAATACATTTCCAATGAATTCAAGTGAATTTCGGATGAATTTCGTCTCAATTTTAGTTTGAATTTCGATCAAATTTCAATTTAATCTTGCCATCTTGATTGAATTTCGTGAATTCCGGTCAACTTTAATGAATTCGGATTCCGTTTTGGTTGACTTGTGCTTGAATTCCGGAGTACACAATTTGAGGCACCCCTTTTCTCCCTCGGCCAACCTCTCGCCGTCATGACACGTGGCACCCAACTGCACTGTTGAAAATGGGTCGACGTTTTCGTCACCTGTCGTGCATTTCGCCGCGTGGGGTTTATGGAGCGGGGTTGAAAGTTGGGTAGCCTTGGTTTGGTAGACTTTTTATTTTCACTCTCCAGTTTGGTCACAATATTATAACATTGCAAAAATCTTCAGCAGCAGGGATGTAAGGATCAGATTTGTTCTTCTCGAGCCCCTCCTTGTTACAATTTTGGATGGAAAGAAGCCTAGACTGTATTTTTGGTCACTGAGTTCCTGTTACTTACTTATATGTAGCTAATCAAATCATGCATAGACGGGCGGTTATTCACTAGTTGGTCACCAAAAGGACATATCTTGAGCTCCACGGTGGTGCGATGGTGGGAAAGTTATTTCATTATTATCAGGCACCGTAATGTCTGAAAAATAAATCATGTCCCTTGGATGAAACTGCAGCAAACGGACACATTGTATGAGAAAACAACGAAACTACGTTACCTCGAAATAAATGTAATTATTACTTTATGTACTATCAATGAAACTATTGGGAGTATTTGATAACCTGACAATCCACCACGTTTGGCCTGTCGTAGGTGCCTTCGAAATTGGCGCTCTTTTGTGCAACGGCTGCAATGAGTGTCGTTAAGGTCGACGGTGCTCTTCGAGGGTGCGGATGGGTGAACAGAGGGGCCCGTAGAGCACTGTATTAATAGGTTAAGATTTATAAGTTCGCTGGTGAATCTACTCGTTATCCTTGCGCTTCGATAGTAGGAAAGAAGCTTTTTTAGGGGAAATATGTGCCAAGCTGGGTGGTAAGATTTGAATGCATTTCGCTTGTGTGGGTCGACAGACTGTGCTTATGGCAGGAGGAGAAATCATGTTGGTCCTAAATTAAGGGTTTAAGAAAATTAAAAACACGTATGTGAAAAAGGCGACTGCCTGCTTTTGATACTACTTGACTTTCCTTTTGTATTAGTTGATGGTTTCAAATTCCGTACCATTTTGCTAATCTCTTCAATTCAGACAACAAGCATTTATGGATATGTTATTGACGTGTGCGCGAAATGTCAATCATCTAAAATGGAATCTGTGCCAATGAAGCCTACGAGCCTAGTCATTACTTCATTTTAAGAAGATTATTACAATAGTGATAACCTGAGCTTCATGGGTCGATAAACACACAGTCTCTTCAATTTTTGATGATTTGGAGCGTTTAATGACGCTGCTGGCTGCTAACGGTGGGACCTAACAACAAAGCGCTATGTCCGAGGGTTCAGGTGAATACAGCGCGAAGTTCTTTGTTAACGAGCCTCGAGAGACATAGCGTTGTGTTCATCTGGAACCGTGGACATCGCGTTGTGTTCATTCTGACCTTTAGACATCACGCCTTGTTCATAGGCCCCATCATTAAAATCTTGTAATTTTCTAATCTATTGGGAGATGTAGCCGAAAGATATTCTGCAGTGGAATTCATTATCGTCTTTTCTCGCTTTTGTCAGACCGCCTTAATTCGCATCCCGAATGGTAAATTGATCATGAACAAACGTGGCAATAACTAGCTGCACTGAGAAAAAATTTTGGCTCTGGGCACAGGACGTTTAGTCCCCAGGCCGAAAGTCTGGGAACGCACTAAACGATTAGCGCCAGGCACTAAACGATTAACGCCTGTTCTCCCGTGTCTATAGAGTTTAGACCGACGGATTAAACGTTTTAGATGTAGGGTCCAGGTGGAACGCACAAAACTACCCTTTGGTCCAGGAGCCAAAGATTTTTCTCAGTGTGTTCTGTACATAAAATTACTTTGACGTGGCCCTGATTTGCGGCAGTTCGGGCAGTTCTCCTGCGGCCAAGAGCTCGCGATACGGTAGGGACTGGATCAAAGGTCTTCACTTGCGCTGAAAACATATTTATGAATTCGTAAATCAATATTGACGTAAGATGAGGCCTGCTTGAGGAGGGGTATGGTCTTTCCCAGGCGGTAAAATGTAACGCGGACGAAGCTTGCTTTCTGTGTTAGAGTGCTCGTTCCAATCCTCATTTTCTTCCCTGAAGACATCGTGATATTTTGTAAGCTACCTAGTCAAAACGACTGCACTGCAAAGCAAATTATTCAGCAAACATGTGTACAAAGTGTATTCTTTCAAATAAAACTTACGTACGTCGCATTGATAGAACTTGGTGAACTATCCTCATTTTCCACCTCCCTCGACGAAGATATTAAACTGCCTGAAGTTGGCTACCTATTATTATGGTCACCATACATTTTGCCACCCAGTCCCATTTTGCTACTGCGGTGGCAGATCAATTTTTCCCCAAAAATATTAGTTTCAAATTCATTCAATCTGGTCAACGAAACCACAGACATACAAGAAAAACTGATTCTTGGACCAATTAAAACATCAGATTCGTTCCACCACGGCACATATAAGGAGACTTGACCCCCTTACCGCTCCACTGAGCCGCACGGTAACACGCAGCTAGCATCATGGCAGGGCCGGGTTCGATGCCGGTGCCGTAAGGGAGGGTCATGAGCGGACCCAAGGGACGGACAGGGCGAAGAGGATGCAACACACCGGAACCAGGCAACCGGCCAGCCGGCCACCGCAGCAGACAGGGTGTAAAACTCCGCTTCCATTTCATAGGTTTCTGACACTGAGAGGTCATGGTCATGAGTCAGGAATTCGGAAAATACGGAAGTTATGAGATGGGGTGGCTACAATGACGCCCACCACAGACTTCCTTATTTTCTAACTAAAAAGGTCATGTAACTCCACCATCTTTGGTATCCAAGCGCGAAGCAAACTCTAGCTCAGGTATCTTCAGCGTAATAGAACACCCTCTTCACGTCACAAAATTGCGCAATATCATGACCCTTTCATTCTCCATCCTCTGTTCAATGAAAGCGTCTAGAGCGAGTCCGGACATTGTTTAATCATGAATAGAGTACTCCGGAGAAGCCCGAAACGGAAGTAAGAAGTCGTAACGAAGAAGAAGAACGCTGCACAAAGTATGAGAAATCGAGTGATTTTTGAAGAAGAGCGGGGTTCCGAAACATCATGTCTTATACTTTGTGCAGCGTTCTTCTTCTTCGTTACGACTCCTTACTTCCGTTTCGGGCCTCTCCGGAGTACTCTATTGGACTACGACGTACTCCGCCACAGGAAACCCGCCCTCGCCACATGTCACCTGTGAAGCGAGAGCGCCGACGCCGAGCTCCTCTGGGCACGCATCGTGCTCACATGGTCGGCTCTTCTGCTCCTCTCCCCTCTCAATTGCCGACGACAAGCCATCCCGGCATGATGATAGGAAAACGAAGAAAACCGCGGCGCTGTGCGTGGCAACGCTGTGCGGGGAGGGGGAAGGGGGGAGGGGGCTGTAGGCCACACTGAACACTGTTTCACCGCACTGACTGGCTCGTCTTCGCTGTGCCGATACGGGACCGGGAGCGTGCAGCGGCATCTGACCAGACTGCTGCCGGTGGCGGTGGTGCGGCACTCTCGAGGGGTTTCCCGCCGAAACGTGTGTGAGAGCGTGAGCCGGAAATGTGTGTCTCGGCGTAGGTGCGTGGCTAGTGCGTGTGTGTGCGTGCGTGCGTGTGTGTGTGCGTGCGTGTGCAGCGATGGCCGGCGATGTGGCGCTGGTGAGGCGCGTGGCGTGGAGCACTCTGCTGCTGCTGCTGCTGCATTTGACGGCGGCCGACGAAACAGGTAAGTGTGTCAAGCCGGTTGTTGTCCAAAGTAAATGAAAAACGTGACACTCTCAGAAAAATAAAATTGAATTGACTAACAAAATCAAGATGACCTGTAGTGGAAACGCCTGATCTTTGGTTGAGTACCAATTTTAGTCATCTTGATTTTCTTAGTCAGTTCGATTTTATTTTGCTGAGAGCAGACGATCTTTCACCTTAACAAGACGCGAAGGATCACGGTCTAGATTCAGGTGGTAGAACCTCACCACTCTTTTGGGGTTGTGAAGTATCACCCGAAGTTCCAAGCTGATGAAGGCTCCGTCACTGAAACACTCATCACCCCGGAACGCGTGTGATGAGATTTCATCACCCGATGATCTCTCGTCTTTTTTTTTTCTCTTGATGATGGTCATCATCACTTTTCCATTGAGTGTTGGACCTTAGGAAAGACAGAAGGGACACAGGGGCAAAGCATCAACACCCACAGCTGAAATAACATGCAATAGAAAATCATTACTGTGCTGGAGCACTGATATTTGCTATTATATCAATTCATCGCCTAACTTGTGTTCTCGGAATATAAACGAATTATGAGACCTTCATCACAGTGTATAAAAATGATAAACATCACTGTTTCATTTCCTGTGCATGTTCTAAAGCGGCTTCGTCTGTCTTTCCACAAATGCTGTATCAGAGGGAGCGGTATTCCTCACCTTTTCCCTCCGGACCAGCGGGGGACACAGTGACCGACCCGACTCGGAGAGTCACATGGTTCAGGAAGGCACACAGCGTGAAACGCGATATTTCGGCGCTCGATCGCGTTGAAATGACGCAGAAGGACATGAGGGTCGCGATCAATTTCCGTGGGCCTGTTTTGAGAGGCAGACAGGTTGGCTGACACCCATAGGCGGTCCACGGGCCCACGGGCCCCTCACACGGCACGGACGCACCACAGGGTGCCACAGGGTGCCACAGGGTGCCACAGGGTGCCACAGGGTGCCACAGGGTGCCACAGGACGTCTCGGATTTCCTTGGCATATTTCGCGGCAGGCTATCCTGCCACCCACAGCGACCCACCGCCCTCCCTGCTGGCTCTAACGGCCCACATACGGGCCGCTTCTTTGCGCAAAGGACAAAAAAAAAATCGTGAAAAAAGGCCACTTCCAGATAAATTTTGAATTGTCGCACCAGAGGGGAAACAGTCGTCCACCCAGTTTTGGACTTTTTGGGCGCATCTTAATCCGAAAGTGGGTGAATGATTTTTCTCCCAGAAAATTATTCCCCGTACTGACCCTGAATAACGAATATTTAAAAAAAAAAAAAAAACTGAAATATGCAGTTCTGCTTCGAATCATCGTTTCAAAAATACTTTCCCAGTATACGCCCACGTAAGTCCTACACTGCAGCCGGAGCGGCAAGCAGACACCGCTGCCAGAGCGGCGCAGAGCGTTCTCCGAACACTGGCGGGGGCTCCCCCGAGCTCCCCGGCCGGCCCCGGCCCCTCCCATGCATATGTGCGGGGCGCACTGCAAAAATATTCACCGTCACTTTACCACATTTCTCTGGCTAAACCTGAAGTAAGCTAAATCAGTAAAGTCGTGAAACCCGAGAACGTTATAGAGTATCATAGCTTATTTCGAATCTCGTCCTGCACGCGCACACACTCACATGTGTGGCGGGTAGTTGGTAGTTCACTTACGCATGTTGCCGATTGGAATCACAGCCCGCAGCGGCGCTGCACGGACTGCAGGGACACTGTACACATCAGAACCAGCGCGCAAAATTATAATTCTAATCGAACACAGATTTTTGCACGAGTGCCTTTTTCACGTGAATTTTGCCCCCCCAAAAAAAAGTAAAAGAAACGTCAAAAGAGCTGCTGTTCAGCCTCGCATCAAAAGTAATTTCGATAATCTTGCGTGTTTTCTGACAAATCTATGTTATTTTGCTGACGCGGGGGCAGCACTCTCGTAATCACTATCTGCGGATCCACTTTTCGCACCACCACTTTCCATTTCGCTGACAACATTCATGAATGGACTGGCATAGTGTAGTACACTGGGTGCATTACAGCCTGCATTGGGTCAGTAACCTACACTGCGGAGGAAGTAACGGCGACAGGCCACTGCGGCTAGTGCACTTTTTGCTGTGACAGTCACATGGAAATAGACTCGCTGAATCTAATTGAGAATACGGCCGCGTCCGCGAACTCGGAGAGAGAGAGAGAGAGAGAGAGAGAGAGAGACAGAGAGAGACAGAGACAGAGAGAGAGAGAGAGAGAGAGAGAGAGAGAGAGAGAGAGAGAGAGAGAGAGAGAGAGAGAGAGAGAGAGAGAGAGAGAGAGAGAGAGAGAGAGAGAAGAAGAAGCTCTTTACACTGCTGCTTTATAACCACCGCCTCTACTTCGATCCTGTAGTTTACATCAGAGCAAAAGAGGGGAGGAAATAAAATAAAAGATTTAAAAAAAATGGTCGCGGAAGTTGGAACTGATCCATGCGCATGCGGTGTTTGGTTCGGGGTTCGGTCCGCGGGCCGGGCCAGCCATTCAGACTGACTGACTGAGTGACGGTGGCCCCCCTCTGCCCCCCTCTGCCCCCCTCTGCCCCTCCCCCGGAATTTATTTTATTTTTATCAGGCATCCGATAACTGCCAGCTGTTTCGGCGCGGGGCGGCAGCGGAGAGTTAAACTTTACACTGTTGCTTTATTGGCGTCCGCATCGAAATCGTTATCACTCTTCTCGAGTGGAAGCGAAAGGCGAGCGGACCTAGAGAGCCATAGGAGGCGGTCCGGCGAGCGGGGCGGGGCAGCCATGTAATGTGTGTGGCAGCACCGGTGCCCGCCCGCACATGCCAATCAGAGCGCCGTAACTGCCATAAGAGTACCACGGAGGACGAGCTGCTACCATGCCCAGCCACCACCGGGCACCACCGGGCACCACCGGGCTGCCGCTTTTCTCATTAACCCCTTCGTTTTCAGCATACTGCCCCCCCCCCCCGCCTCACCAACCCCCCGGTCGTATTTTGTCGTTTCTTTCTCGTGTTTTACCCTCGAACGGTGCGGTGTATTTTTTTGTTCTTTTTTGCTGAATATTGTCAATGGTGCTCGGACCGTCAAGGGAACAAAACCATCACAGCAGCCGGCGGCCATGCGAGAAAGGTTAATTAGCACTTCGTAAGTCAATTCGGGTCCATGACAGCCCGCCCAGAGAAAACAAGTTTACTGTAGGTCGAAGTTCCTGGAAAGAAATGAGGGGGGGTTTAACATAAGGTGACTATAACTATGACTGCAACTTGACAGAGTGGTAATTCGGAGTCCGTAACAGCCTGTTAATTAACCTGTCAAATGGGTCAGCCTCTCGCTTCGCCCATTTCGTGGTGTGGTTTCGAATCTCAGTGAAGTGTCATCAATCGTAAATTACGGTGTGTACACCTACATCTGCAGAGCTACACACACGCGCACACACGCACACACGCACACGTGTTGGCCGCCCGTCGCGTCTTACGGAGCTGCGCTATCAGCTGAGCACGCCCAATCTCACGCCGTTGCGACCCTGAGAGAGAGAGAGAGAGAGAGAGAGAGAGAGAGAGAGAGAGAGAGAGAGAGAGAGAGAGAGAGAGAGAGAGAGAGACCAAGAGGGGGAGAGAGAGAGAGAGAGGGAGGGAGAGAGTGAAAGGGAGCGCTGGCGCTGAGGCAGTGGCCCCCTGTGTCGAAAGCGAGCGCCATGTGATACAGCGGCTTGGCAGTGTGCACGTACGTGTAAGCAGTGCGTGCGCACGATTGCCGTGTGTCAGTGGGGATGTGGGACAGTATTTTTGAATTAAAGTTGTATCCTCAACCGTTCGCTCTGAATATTACTCAAGGCATAATGAAATGCACAAATTTGTACTTAAACTAAGGGGGAAATAGGGAATAAAGCCCACCATGAAATTTGGAACGTTAAAAAATTTTCCCCGAATTTTTTTTTTCGAAAAAACAATCGAAAGTTTTGTAGTTTTGACACAGTCTACATTAAGACCTTATGTTCAATCAAGTCCAACGGTCTAGGACAGATCAAGACAAACTCGAAGTCTAGGTTTTTCTGAGTACAATGCACATTTTATGATCAGTTTTGGACATATTTATGTACAGATTCGAACACGAACATTGGCGCGTTAGGTTGGTAGCGGTCTGGGGGCACCACTAACGATTTTGTCGCAGTTTCTCACTGTCGTGCTGAGAAGCTAGACGATAGACGAGCCGGGCCGGGCGTGGCGTATCTCGAGGAGGATGAACTCTTTATGGCCGGAGCACTTCCTCTCCTCAGTGGCCTCATTGCCTCCCAGCCTGACAGCCGATCCGGCCGCTGCAGCCGCCGCTGCAAACGAGGAGCCGCTGCCACTATTGCACGTCATAATGTGGCATGCGATAGTGACCGAAACCGAACCGGCACGGAAAACAAAAAACCATGTCGCCAGCCACGCTGCCTGCTAGAACGCAGTGAGAGCTTTACAGCCGCAGAGCTGCCACCCTAACCAAACCACCCTCCTCTCACCCTCCTTCAACCCCTCCCCCCCCCCCCCCCCCCCCCCCCCCATACGCCGCTTGGTGCTTCGCCTATTGTGCGAAACGAAAACTCTGCCTGTGTCGCTTCATAAACGGCGAAACGGCGGCATTCATTTTTTTTTTAAATATTTTTAAGTTCATAGGATTGAGGTTCGGTCGGTAGTTCCGTGCCCAGCCGACAGAGCGCGCTATCGTCGACCGCCAGAGACCGCTCTCGATCACATGATGACTGTTGTAGCAACCGCGGGGCGCCGCGTTGCATTGTTGACGTACAGATTGAGAATGCAGTTGAGACCCTGAGCGAGACTAGGGCTAGCCAGAGTAGCCAGTGGTGAGAATGCCAGCTGCTCGCTGGAAAGAGCCTAGAACACTACAACTGCCAATCTTCCCACGAAATTCTAAACTCTCTTCCGACAAACTTTTTCGCTTAACAATTGTTTAACTTACCCAAAAAATACAGTTCTTTTTTTTTTGATAGCATTCCAATATTTATCCAATATTTTCTCAACGAATCATTCATTCATATTTCTTCTTCACACTTCTCACTCCTTCTACTCTCCTCTCCTTCCAGATCCTGTTTGGTCACATACGCATTCGAAAGACACTTCAAACCATCAGAAAAATGTCGCCTTTACTTTGAGTTCAAGTGCAGAGGGGCGGATAAATAGAGGAGGGAAGGAGGGCGGGAGGGGAAGGGGCAACTGGATCCACAGAAAATTGCTCCAATTGCCCCACGAGAAATATCACAGCTGTTCACAACTTCTGTGTACACCCTGAAGGTCCGCACACTTCCTGCAAGATGAGTGGTTGGAGAATCCGAATATTTTCGGGAAAGTCTTCAAGTTTTTGTGCGATAATTTGATAATAATTTAGCAATAATTAAATAATGGCAAAATTTGCTTGGTCTGTTCTGAAAGGCTGGAATACTTCGCCCACTCTGCCAACAGCCGGCAGGACGCATTAGAGAACGCTGGGAATTGTGAAGCGGAATTGTCAAGTCTGGTCTGGCTTGGGTGAGCTGCTGCCAAATGAAATGTACATTTGATTCCGCTTTTTCTGTGCCATACAAGGCTTTATCGGAACGAAAAGAGGAAAGGGATTTAAAATAAAATGTGTAGGCTGAGTGCAGTGGGACCCTGGGGACGTCCCCCGTGCAGCCTGGTCAGTGGGGGGCTGGACACACCCGCGCACTCCGGCCGGAGCAGTGAAATATGTTTCAAAAGGTGCGCCACGCGCCAACAGTTCCGCTCTCACCTCCTCTTCCTCATCATCTCCCCTTTCTCTCTCGGCTGCCTGAAGTGGTTTTAATTAACTACCGTGTTAAGCCGAGCGGCCGAGCCGAGGGGCCTAGCACAGCCGAGTCCAGCCGAGCCAGCCTGTTCTTCACACCTTGTTGCGCGCAGAGAGGGAGAGCGAGAGAGAGAGAGAGAGAGAGAAAGAGAGACAGACTGCTGGAAACGCCGCATCTGGCTGCACCTCGCACCGCAGTTGGCGCGGGTTCGATCCCGGCCCGGGGCGCTAAAACTAAAACGCACACGTGTTTATATTCACGCTACGCTGGGCGGCCCCACACACCCACACCATGCGTTGGGGCACAAACACTTTCCCTCTCACGCCGGTGTCTCTCACCACTTCTCTGTCTGTCTCTCTCCATCTGTCTCTCTGTCTGCCTGCCTGTCTGTTTCTCTCTCTCTCTCTCTCTCTCTCTCTCTCTCTCTCTCTCTCTCTCTCTCTCTCTCTCTCTCTCTCTCTCTCTCTCTCTCTCTTTCTCTCTCTCCCTCGCACACAGTGGCAGAAACAGAGGCGTCAGAAAAGTCGGTTACTAGGGCAAAAGTTGAAGCTGGAGCTGTTATCCACCCTCTGTGTGTTTGGAAGCCGGTATGCGGTCCAGATCTGGCAGGCAAGCCGTGTGTGTGTGTGTGTGTGTGTGTGTGTGTGTGTGTGTGTGTGTGTGTGTGGGTGCAGTGAGAGTGTACTAAGTGTCTTCGTAATTTTAGCAATTTTTCGAGTGAGCGAAAAAAATTGCTGGTGCCGCAAAATTGGCTTTGTAGCTGATGCGTCTGCAGAAATGTTTGCTGAATTAGCAAACCCGTTTTACCTGTGTGTTTGTGTCTCTGTCTCTGCGTGCTCAGTCTCTGTAGTTTCCCCGCTCTAAACTTTCCCCGCCTTTTTCCAGGTGCCGCCGGCGTGGTGGACTTGCTGGAGGCGGTCAAGGCCGCCGACGAGCCGCTGGGGGTGACGCGGGCCCCGGGGCTGTGTCCCCAGGACGCCGCCTACCGCCTCAGCGAGCGCGCCTTCCTGTCGGCCACCACCGCCCACCTGTTCGCCGACGGCTTCCCCAGGGACTTCTCCGTGGTGCTGGGCGTGCGCCTACAGCTAGGTGGGTGAGAGCGAGGGTAGGTTAGGGTTGGATTGGGTACGATTGATTTGATTGATTGGTTTGATTTATTGGTAAATTGCTTCATAGTATTCACAAAGTTAACAGCAACAGAAGGGGCGGTAACAGTTAACAGAAGAAGGAGAAGAAGAAGAAGCAGAAGAAGAAAAAGAAGAGGAAGAAGGAGAAGAAGAAGGAGAAAAAAGGAGAAGAAGAAGAAGAAAAAAAGAAGAAGAAGAAGAAGAAGAAGAAGAAGAAGAAGAAGAAGAAGAACAGACGGAAGACGCTAGACGCCGGTGGGTGCGGTGCCGCAGAGCGACTAGCGCCTGCGAGGTAGGTGATAGGCCAGCCCGCCGCGCACCTGTGCTTAACGGGCTTGCCTACCCAGCAGGCGCTGAGGCTTACATGGAGACCCCTCGCCGCCCGCCGGCAGGTGGGAGAGGTAAAGTACATCAGTGAGTGCAACATGAGGTTAGGTTTGGCAGGAAAAGGAGTCGAGAGGAAAAAGAAGAAGAAGAAGAAGACCGGAATTTCCATCTGTGTCTCGTTCCGTTCCCCCCGGGAGCCGCAGGGAAAGGCGACGGATAACGATTTGTTGTCTCTTTTCGGGTCGGGGAGGTTGGCGCGGGGACCACTTACCCTCCCCCTGAAACTGTACCCCCCGGTACACCATCCCTAAGGGACGTGGTGGAGGGGGTACGCTATCCCTAGGGGCCGTGTACTCTCTCCCACCCCGTCCCCCTGGGGGTACACTAACTCTAAGTACACGGCCCCTAGGGACAGTGTACCCCCCGGGGGGTTGGTGGGAGGGTACACGGCCCCTACGGATAGTGTACCCCCCGGGGGGTTGGTGGGGGTACACGGCCCCTAGGGATAGTGTACCCCCCGGGGGGTACACGGCCCCTAGGGATAGTGTACCCCCCGGGGGGTTGGTGGGGGTACACGGCCCCTAGGGATAGTGTACCCCCCGGGGGGTACATGGCCCCTAGGGATGGTGTACCGGGGGGCACCTCCTCCCTGGGGGTATGCCATCACTGCCACACCGGCGACGCAGTGCTGCCTGTTGCCGCGCCGGCCGGACCCCACCCCCAAAGGGCCAATAATCGTAAAAGCGGCCATCCGCAGTGACAAATGGCGGTCATCGGCATGTCAGCGGGCAGCCCTCGCGGCACCGCGCTGACACCGCGCTGACACCGCGCTGACACCTGTCGAAGAGACAATAACAAGGCGAAATGCACCCCGCGATACATCACAGCGGCTGACAACTGAGTGCCGTGAATCACAGAGGCAGGGGATATAATATGGGGGGAAAGGGACTCGGAAATATACCGGGCTGAAAGGAGAGAAATCTACCTCTACTCCTACCTCTACTGCATCTCTTCTCCATCTCTATCTCTACCTCTACCTCTGCCTCTATCTCTACCTCTGCCTCTATCTCTTCCTCTACCTCTGCCTCTATCTCTACCTCTGCCTCTATCTCTACCTCTACCTCGACCTCTACCTCTACCTCTGCCTCTATCTCTGCCTCTACCTCTACCTCTGCCTCTATCTCTACCTCTGCCTCTATCTCTTCCTCTACCTCTGCCTCTATCTCTACCTCTGCCTCTATCTCTACCTCTACCTCGGCCTCTACCTCTATCACTACCTCTATCTCTACCTCTACCTCTGCCTCATCTCTACCTCTGCCTCTACCTCTACCTCTGCCTCTATCTCTACCTCTGCCTCTATCTCTACCTCTACCTCTGCCTCTATCTCTACCTCTGCCTCTATCTCTACCCCCTCTCTACCTCTCCCTCTCCATGCAGGCACGCCGCGGTCCGCGGTGCTCACCATCTACAACACAGAGGGCGACGAGCAGCTGGTGGTGACGGTGGGCGAGGACGTGCTGCTGTTCTACCGGGTGTCGGCGGCGGACGACGAGGAGGCCGACCAGGACGCCATCAAGGCCAGCACCGTGTCCTTCGGAGCCAACATCGCGGACGGCGAGTACGTGAACATGGACCACCCCTGAAGCCCGTCTTAAAGACCCGGTGTCATATTTCCAACCTGGGTGTCGTGTGATGTCTAGGTGGCACCGGCTGGGCTTCAGCATCAAGGGGGACACGGTGACGCTGGTGCTGGACTGCCAGAAGCACATCAACTACGCTCTGCGTCGGGGGGCGGCACAGATCAGCACCTCGGGCATCATTCTGATCGGGCAGCAGCTGCTGGACGAGGGGTACTTCACGGTATGTGCGGCCAGGGATCCTGTATCAGTACCGAGCATTCCATACGGTCATCACGTAATGTTGGGCGATAACAGACTCGAAGGGGAAGTTTGGAAAGCTTCGAGGCAGAAAATGCGGAAGAAAACCAAAACAAAACCTTGAATGTACGAGCCAAATTTTCGAAACAGCCCCTTTAAGTCCCGTGTCGCTCAAAATGAAGTGATGACTTCACGACTTTGTGGTTCCCAGTGAGAATGTTGTTCTCATTCCTTTTTCTTTTTTCTTTTTCTTTCAGGGTGACTTGCAGGCTCTGTACGTGTCGCCTTCGCCGGAGGGCGCATACGACATGTGCTCCGTGCTGAGCACGGACTGCGCGCGGCCGGCGTGGAGCGGCAGCGGCAGGGTGCAGCAGGCCGTCAACACGTAAGCACCCGCCGGGTAGGCCACCGGACGACACTTGTCCTTCTGGCCTGGACCTCATCAGCTTGGTGCTCGCAGGACCTCCGTGACCGTGGCGTCCTCCGTGTTCCGGTCTACGGCGAGCTCGTCATCATCGGGGTCGTCTTCGACGGGCACCCTGGACGACCTGGCCAGCAACCTGGTGGAGGTAGACGGACGGCTGGTGACGCTGGGTGAGGGCAGTGACTTCGGCAGGCAGGTGTTCGACGTCAGCCCCTACCCGTCCAGCACCCCCACGGCCTTCTACAACGCAACGGACGACGGCGCTGTAAGCTTTCCTGCCGCCATGAAGCCACAGCGGATGAAAAATCGCGCGTCGCTCTGATCCGTTGCGCCTTCCCGCACTGCGCGCTGTTTCCAGGAAGAAGGCTACGGCGACCCCTCGGCTGATCCCTACTCCTCCATGGCGACGTCCTCGGGCCGCGGGCCGCCGGGCCTCCGGGGCTATCCGGGACCCCCAGGGCCGCCGGGGCCGATGGGGCTCAAGGGCGAGCCGGGCCGTGACGGGCTGGCCGGTGTGGGCGGCATCCCTGGGCCACCGGGACACGTCTTCCTCATTCCGGTCAGTGGCTCAACGTGAAAGTGAATGTGAATGTGGTGGTAGGTGGAGGCAGCCGCGGGGGATTTGAAACCGTAGGTGTTTCAGGGGAAGGGTGAGCATGGGTCAGCTCGAGCTCGTGCGAGTGCTTCACTTGAAAAAAAAATCGGTGTACACTGGCAAAAACAAAATCAAAAAAATTAAAAATTCCTGAAAAAAAATAAAACGTTGTCGGTAAGAATATGAGCCACTAACGCAGTTCACCCCGTGTAGATGGCGCAGCAGAGCAACGAGAAGGGGCCCGACGGGTTGGCGGACAACTTCCGGCAGCTGCTGTCGCAGCACATGGTGAGTGCAGCCGCAGGTGTCGGCCTTCTCCACCGCCTTCTCCTCGAAGCTGCGGCCGCAGCACCGACTCACCGCCCTCCTGCCCTTGTTGTTGTTCTAGATGTCCATGCGCGGCGCTGAGGGCCCCATGGGTCTGACGGGGGTAGCGGGGCCCGACGGGCCGCCCGGGCCGGAAGGGCAGAAGGGAGAGCCGGGGGACGTCGGCGAGCAGGTGAGCAGGAGGCTCTAGCGGGCTGCGTGTGTGTGTGTGCGTGCGTGTGTGTGCGTGTGCGCGCGCGTTTGTGTGTGTGTGTGTGTGTGTGTGTGTGCACTTAGAATGAAGGATCCATGACCAATTATCACAACTTCCTCACATTTGCCATCAGAAACGGTCATGTGTTTTTAGAATCTTGTCCAAGATTTTAAAAAAGTTTCTTTCTTTTATTTTTCGACCCAAACTGGGTGATGATCACGATGATGACTCTCTGATTTTCAGTGTGTGAGTGTAACTTGCGGTGAATGTCCGGCAGGGTCCCCGGGGGCTGCGGGGGCCGCAGGGGCTGTCCGGGCGGGAGGGGCGGCGCGGCCGGCCGGGCAGGGACGGCGAGCGCGGCGCGTCTGGGCCCCCCGGCGTCAAGGGGGAGCAGGGAGTGCCGGGACAGCCAGGTAAGTGCCAGCAGGGGGCAGCGGGGGCCGCGGGGGCCGTGGGGGCCGTGGGGGCAGCGGGGGCAGCGGGGGCCGCGGGGGCAGCGGGGGCAGCGGGGGCAGCGGGGGCAGCGGGGGCAGCGGGGGCAGCGGGGGCAGCGGGGGCAGCGGGGGCAGCGGGGGCCGCGGGGGCAGCGGGGGCAGCGGGGGCAGCGGGGGCAGTGGGGGTAGCGGGGGCAGCGGGGGCAGCGGGGGCAGCGGGGGTAGCGGGGGTAGCGGGGGCAGCGGGGGCAGCAGCGGGGGCAGCGGGGGTAGCGGGGGCAGCGGGGGCAGTGGGGGCCGCGGGGGCGGCATGCGAGCCGCCAAGAGCTCGCCGTACAGTCCAGCTGATTTCAGCTGAATGAACCATCTCACATAAATATACATGGAGCATGAACTATTATATAGAATGCACAGACTGAGATAAAGACGACACACAAACCATACACAGACTATACACTCGACACATGGACAAAACTTGTCCCTGGACTTTTCAGTGACCGAAAACATTTTTACCTGGGAGTGTATCAGGGGAGGGGGGGGGGGCGTATCTGCAGAACGAATCCACCGACAGTACTGTAGTAAGCAGGGCGGTGTGAATAGGCTTTAGTACACACGGTACACGGGTACCTAGGCAGCATACAATCACACTCGCGCCCCTGCTCACACACCGCTGTTCCGGCTGGGCTGGCCCGACGGGGCCCGACTCTGTCAACACCCGGGCCAGGCTGCGCAAAGTTTGCCGACGCACGAGAAGAGCGCCATGGCGGTAACGGTGCGTGGGACAGTGCGGGCCGGGCAGACGCCGACAGCGTCGAGGCCACAACCGCGCAGCACAAGACCACTGACAGCGTGGTGGGCACCGACGGCCGGGAGGGGAACTAAAAAAGATTTGACACCCGAAAGATCAAGTCCGTTGACGGTGTGGAGGCTGACGCCGCACCCAGAAAAACGTAGACGTCGACCTGATCTTTCCGGAACTCGAATGAAGACAGTGTTCTAAGATGAAGTCCTAGAGCTTGACAATCTCCAAGTATAGAATTATGACTAGACGTGATCGAAGAAACCATTTTTATGGACGCGAGGTTGACGCGGAGGCTGAAGCGCCGACGTCAGCTGGTCCTGGACATCGCCGTCGTGCGCGTCCATACATTATACGGGCCGGGGGCACGGCCGACCCCTCCGCCGGCGACAACGGGCACACAGCACACCAAACTCGGCCCCAACTAACTTGCACTCATTAGTCGGTTACTGACCCGAAAGCCTCCGGGCTGGCCGGGCCGGGCCGGGCCGGGGGTCAGTGGTGGTGTGGTGCGACAGCTACTCAACTTGCTTCAATTTCATAATTCATAACCGGCTCGCCTTCCTCCGGGCGCATTTCCCCACAGGAGGAGGAGGTGCCGAACTTGGTCACCATGACTCGCAAGTGATCCCGGACCCGAAATAGACCGGGCAAAACTCGGCGTACAATCTTGAATGGCGACCTCTGATTTTCTTTTAAAAGTAAAATAAAACAGATAGTGACAGTCGAAAAAAAAAATTCGGTGATTAAGCGTTTTGCTCACTCAGCGAAATTTTTTTCTTCGAGTTAGCGAATCATTCGCTTTTGCTGAATTAGCGAGAAAAGTCCGATCAAATTTTTTTTCCCGTTAAACTAAATTCTCAACCGATACTTTTGTTCGATCAGCGAGGTGCGGGGAATGGTTTCTGAGTACCTGTCGGGTGCCACCTCGCTCTGCTCGCCCTTATAACCGCGTTAAAACTTTGTCATACCCGACTTTGACTATCCTTTCGTGAGTCCTTCAGTCCTGCCGGGCCAGGTGCCGGCCAACCGCCGAGCTGTGCGCCTCAGCTTAACTGCGATAGTGTTTATAAACTGCTGGTGCTGCTTGAAGCGCGCCTCAAGTTACAGGCTTTGGCTGGATCGACTTTAGACCGACTGCCGCGGGCTGCCGCCGCTGATGTCAGAGCCCCGTTCGTTCGGTTCGCCGCCTTCGACTTCTTTGCGCCCTCCTAACCACTTCACTTTGATTATCGAACAGGCGCAGGGAGGGAGCGGGAAGGGCTGCCTTCTACGTGAACTAACCCGTGCTCCCCCCCCCCCCCCCTCCCCAACGCCCCTTTTATCCATTTTCCGCCCTTACCCTAAACGTCGTGGTGAACCCTCAAACTTCGGTCACTTCTCCGTACCCGCGTCTCAACGCCCCCCCCCCCCCCCCAACCTGTCGCCTCGGCTGTTTCCGAAAAGCAGAGCCTCTGCGTCCTTGTCGCGCGCTCGCTGCTCTGCTGCAGTGCGAGAGAGACGGCGAGTCCGGAATGTCCGCCTCGGCCGCTGCTGCCGCTGCTGCCGCTGCTGCCGCTGCTGCCGCTGCTGCCGCTGCTGCCGCCGCAGCTCGATGCTCCTCCCACGCTCCGCGCTGCGCTGCTCTGAGCGCCCTCTAATGGGATTTTCTACTAAATTCATCAAGTGGATCACAGTGCGCGTGTGTTTGTGTTGGTATGCGAAAGAGAAAGAGAGAGGGAGAGAAAGAGAGAGAATGAGAGAGAGAGAGAGAGAGAGAGAGAGAGAGAGAGAGAGAGACACTCGTTATTGCAAGGCTTTACCCGAACCCTTGCAACTGACATTTTTAGGTGTTTCGAGTTACAGCTTGCCACCAAATCTACATTGCATTCCGAACCTGTTGACACCCTTTGAACAATTATTGAGTCGGTATTTCTCCCTAATAAAGAATGGGAGATATGAACATAACCTCAAAGACAGGCTGGTTTCCGTGCCAAAGCCTAGCAACTTCACTTCGTCCGTGGTCGCCTTCATTCTACTTATTTATGTGTTCACTGATAGGATTCCAAACTTAAATGCATTTATATCAAAAACATTGAAGAACATATTGGACGACACTTTGATTTATACAAATCTGCAACTTCACAGAGATTCTTAGCCATAATATTCCGAATACTAGAAGAGAGCAGACGATAAGTCTGATCATAGAAGTGGGTTTCAGTTAATGTGATAAGAATATAAATAGAAAGTTTCTTACAAGTTTAAGCTTCCAAATTAAACTATGCAGAGTGAAAGCAGGGCATTCATAGTAATTATTAAGTGTTTCACACTCACCAAACGAAAACAGTTCCATGGAAACAAATCATCAGCGGGGTTAGGCTGGACAGGCCGTCGTATTTTCCGTTCTTGTACGCATAACACGCTTTTATCTGGCAATATGATGACTAGTAAGCATTCCCGAGACCCTAACTCATGCGCAGGGATGATGCAGGGAAATAAATACACCACTCCTGAATTGATTTCTCAGCTGAAACTTTCTTTTCTGTTTTTCTCGAAACCACCGAAGTGCTAGTTGCTAGGGTTTGAACCACGCATTGCAATAGCAAGTGTTCGGAGCGAGTCATGCAATAACGATGGTTTGGAACTGCGGGAGAGCCAATGCAAGGGTTTGAATCCGAGCAAAAAAATAACTTGTGTTTGGATAGGAGCCGTCGAGGAAAGCTTCAAAGCGCGCGCCCCACCACGCCGGCTGGTCGTGGTGGGGGAAACGCCGGCAGCGACCGACACCGAACGAAAAATGCATTTGACGCGCGTCCCCACACCAAGAGAGAGAAGAGAAAGATAGAGAGAAATGGAGCAGGGGGAGACTTTTGTTTGTCCCTGTCCTTCAAGCCGGCCCAAGTGATACAGAGTTGCATCAACGTGCTCAAAGCAATCTCAGCAAGTATTTTTCGCAATTTTCTTTTTTAAATAATAAAAAATACATTGACCAGTGTGAAACACGTGTACCGGGCTTGATTGCAATTCCGAATGTGATTTAAATTAATTTGCGCTCTGTTTGGACCCGATGCAGTGTTGCCAGAAAAGTAGGCAAAAAGTAGCCCAAACACACAGGTGTAAAGATTGTGCCTAGGTACCTGCGCCTGCCTACTAGGCAACATGTGGTCACGGCTGTTAGCAATTAGCCTAGTGGGCAGGCAGAGTTAGGCACAATCTTTACACCTGTGTGTTTAGTCTCCTTTTTGCCTACTTTTCTGGCAACACTAACCCGATGTACGCCCTGGGCCGCTGGGCCGAAGGCGGCTGAGGGCAGACTGAAGGCGGACTCCAATCATCCCAGATGACATTTACCCAAAAGATTATCCGGACCTCATTCTCCGTATTCTACTCGGCCTCTAATAATCCTACCCCCCCCCCCCTAAGGCCTACACGCCCACTTCCTGGAGCTCTCCGCCTATCGCATGGCAGGGCCCAACCCTCTGTCATAGGGGACACGCATACATCCCTCTCCTTCAACTCTTGTCTTTTTCACATCGGCTTACCGGAGAGGGAAACGGGGAGGAGAGGGAGAGAGAAGACAGACAGACAGACAGAGGGAGAGACAGGGAGAGCGAGATAAAGAAAGGAAGGGTCGGCCGACCGTGTGCGGTTAGAGGTCTGCACAGCGCGATTGTCTTTCGAGCCCATCGTGTTCATCTGCGTGAGGCACTTGATCATGTCCTCTATTGCAAAGGTTTCCCCGGCGAGAAGGGCGAGCGCGGCTCCCCCGGCAGCCCCGGCGAGCAGGGCCTCCGCGGCCACGACGGACTCCAGGGCGAGGACGGCCCGCCCGGGCTACCTGGCCTCCCCGGCGAACTGGTAAGGATCAACCATCACTACTTACATTGTCGCTAGGGGGAATCTAATTTGGCCGGTCTGGGCAGAAATAGCGCCTGCCGGGTAGGCAAGCAAGGCTTCTCGCACGCACGCGTGTCGTGCGGGCTGGCCTACCCGAGCAACCGCAGGCACTCGGCTTCACCGCGTTCTTTTAAGAAGATGGAAACCCGAAGGAATGTGGGACGACCTCTGTACTGTTTAACGAACGACACGTCGAAGGTCCCCGTCTAGAGACGTCACCACGTTCTAATTAGAGGGCGTGGTGACGTCATAGCTGTGGTGACGTCACACAGGTCCGCGCCATCCCTCCGAGGGGGAGAATCACGAGAGAAAAGTTGCAGCGGAAGAGGGGCGGGGGCGGACGGGCCGCCGTCTGAGCTGCCGTCTCCACGGCGTGGAAGACTTTCTCATCTCCACACTGCAGTTTTCCAGCCGCAGTGCAAAGTGCAGCCGGAAATAAAACAAAAAAAAAAAAAAATCTCCCGACCGCCGAGAAGCTGCCGTGCTGCACACATAAAAACTTCGTTCTAAAATTCTTTCCGTTACTAGTAGCACTTTATTTTAAGTGAAATATTCGCTGGCCTTATTGTAGCTTGGGTCAAGACTTCGGACGTAAGAATCTTCAAGTGTAGAAAAACTTTTACGGTCAGACCAGATTTGGTCCGTGTCTGTTGGAGGAAAATGAAACGATTTTTTTTAGAAACAGCTTTGGTCTACACTTGCATTAAAACTATTTTCAGTCTTTTTTTATGATTTTTATTAAACTCTTTTTTGTCTTGCACTTGATGCCTTTCTTTTATCGGATTGGCATTTGGTAACCAAACAGGTCAACTGCTGCGCGAATGTGGCACGGGATAGACCGCAGTTTTATTGCTCTGTATATTGAACATTCCTCTGAGTAACGTTGCCGCTTGTTATACCTGATTGTGTTGGTTGCAGGGCCCCCGTGGGTTCGCGGGTCCCCGCGGCTTCCCCGGCATGTCAGGCCCGCCGGGTATCCCCGGCACGGAGGGCGCGCCGGGCCCCAAGGGTGCGACGGGTCCCCCGGGGCAGCCAGGGGCTCCCGGCCAGACGGGGAACGTCGGCCCGGTGGGTCCCCCCGGGCCCCAAGGGCAGCTGGGACCGCCAGGACTTCCGGTACGTCACACACGACCAGCCGCGAGCGCAGCCGAGCAGACGACACGTGCCAAGATCGCTCCATATTTTTTAATCATTTTTTGTTTCGTCTCAGGGTCCCCAGGGCAAGCCGGGCATCCCTGGCCTCCCGGGCGCTGACGGGGCCCCCGGACACCCGGGCAACCCCGGCGTTCCGGGCACCAAGGGCGACCAGGGTCCCGCAGGGCCTCAGGGCTCCGTCGGCTTCCCGGGATCGCGCGGCGTCAAGGGCGACGAGGGCAAGAGAGGCTCCCCCGGCGACAGGGGAGACAAGGGCGACCGCGGCCTGGACGGCGAGAAGGGCGACTTCGGCCCCAAGGGGGAGCGGGGGCCCACGGGACCCATCGGCGCGGCGGGGCTGGAGGGCCCGGAGGGGCCGAAGGTGCGTCACCACCTGGAGAGGACAATCGGGAGAATTTTTGTTTTTCTTTGAAATTTTCTAAGTCACTTGTGTACCGGACTGTCCAGCCAGGATTAGACTGTCGAAACGAAATCGAATCGATGTCGATTCGATATCGACAAATATAAAGAAATCGATGTAATCTACCGTCGAATCAATATCGAAATGGTATCGGAAGCAGATTTTCTTTGTCGATTCGAGAATCAATCGATGAAAAAATTTCGACACCATCGATATTGATTTGGTACAATTTCGACACCATCGATATCAATTTGGCACAACTTCGACAGTCTGTTCCTGGCTGGGTGTCTGCAATTTCTTCGCTCATCCATAACTTCCTCCACACATTTCCGGCCGAGCCCTCTGATACCTGCACCCTCCCGGAGCAGGTAATGTATAATGTAAACGTGCTGTAATTGCCTCCCGGTTGCAGGGGTTCGACGGCCCCCGGGGCGAGACGGGTCCGGCGGGGCCGCCGGGTGAGAAGGGGAAGCAGGGGATGCCGGGTACGCCCGGGTACCCAGGACCGCCGGGCGAGAAGGGCGACAAGGGCTCCGAGGGCCGGCACGGCCAGGCCGGCGACAAGGGAGAGCGGGTACGTAGTGCGTGGTGTGTGCGACGGAGCGCCTGGTGTGGCATGCAACAGCACCCCCACGCAGCGCACGCGTGCAGAGCGGGTGGCCTACCCTGCGGTCTGCAGGCGCCTTTTTTTTATTTTTTTTTTTTTAAATTAAGGGTAAGTGAAGATAAAAAATAATCATGATGGATAAAAAAAAAATCAAGCACCCTCCCACAAAAGGAAGGGGTGGTGGGGATTCATCGATTTTTAGATAAAGTACCCACTTTTGAGAAAGGAGTGATTTTTTTTTTCACTTGCATGTGATTTTTTTTTGCCTGCCCTTGCCTTAAACACGGCGGTGTTTGAACCCGGGACCGTGGCGGACAACCCGGCCCGGGTTCGAATGCCGCCGTCACCGCCCTGCAGCTGCGGGGTCGTGGCGCCCACCTCCGCACAGAGCGCGCTAGCGTCGCCAGATTTGAAGTACATTTGCTGTAAACTCCCGCGCCCGACGGCGGGGCACGATTTATTTCATTATTCCATCCGTCTGTCGGCAGGGCAACACCGGCGCGACGGGGGAGCGGGGCGAGGCCGGGCCGAGGGTGAGTATGGAAATGGCGGAGCAGAGCAGCAAAGCCGGCTACGGCGGTGACGGCCTTGGCGGCCTCGGGGAGGGTCTCGGCGGGGACGGCGGACTCGGCCCAGCGGCGCGGCCGATTATGCCGATGTCCTCGCTGTGCCTGTTGCTCTCCGCCGAGCGCCCCCTTTTGTCTTTTGTTTGGTTTGCTGTCTTATTGAATTTCTGATAATCCCCATATTTCCCCTCCAGGGCTACAGGGGAGCGCGTGGGCGTCGGGGTGGTGACGGCACGCCGGGACCCAAGGTAGGTGCGGGGCGGGGCCCAGGAAACTGCAAGGGAAGGCGGCGCAGGACAATGGAGGGGGCCGGAGGGGGCGGAGCGGGGGCGGAGCGGGGGCGGAGCGGGTGCGCACGACTCCTCGACTCAAAGGATTTTGTGGAGTGGGGGTGGAGGCGCCCTCAGCTGTCGGAATGTGTTCGAGATTGGAGGAAATAAATCGTAAAATAAAAGAAAGAGCCCGAGGGTGGGGGGCCTCCAGTAGCTACGCCACTGCTGCCCACAGACCGCAAGGGTCTGACACGAGCCGATCACTGTAAAGAAGCATGCTGCCGACTGGGCGCTCGGTTCGGCTCGGCTCGGCAGGTCTTGGAGAGGTCAGGGGACACAGTGTAGGGCGGGGCGGACCAGTGGAGCCGGTGAAGCGGTCGTGTCTCGTTGGCCTGGGCCCTTTCGCTCACACTTGGGTGGATTTCCCGGGTCACCGTGTTCCTGGCGCGTGCCGGCGTGTGCCTGACGCATGCGTGCCGCGTGGCACGGCGTGTGCGGCGTGTCCGAGGGCGTGTCATGCCGTGTCATGCCCCGTCAGGGCCGTCAGGGCGCACAGAAATAGGCTGACCGCAGCGCCGAGCGCGCGCTAGAAACACGAAAGTCCCGGGTTCGAATACCAGCCTCAGGGGACCATCTTCCATGACCTTTCCTCGATTGTACTATCGATTTCCCGCGGGGGTTCGTGAAACGGGAAGAAGGCCGGCGCTAATCGAAGTTGTCTGTTTACAGGGCGACACTGGACAACCGGGGCCACCGGGGCCGCAAGGCGAGCGGGGCCCCCAGGGCGCGGAGGGCTCAAGGGGGTTCATCGGCCCCCAGGGGCAGGCGGGGGCCGGCGGCAAGGACGGCCAGCCCGGACCCCCCGGGGAGCGGGGGGCGCCGGTGAGTACAACCGTGTCTCTGAGGCGGCCGCGCGCCAGTGACCGCATCTGTCTGACCTGGTTTCTGCACACCGACAGGGCGAGCCAGGGCCACCAGGGTCTTCGGGTGCACCGGGAGTGGTGGGGCCGGCGGGGCCCAGCGGCGAGCCGGGTCCCGTGGGGGAACCGGGCACGCCGGGACACCCGGGGCTGCCGGGGGAGCCGGGCCAACCGGGAGAGAGTGGCAAGGAGGGCGCCCCCGGGCCCGCCGGGCCTCAGGGCAAGACGGGCCCCCCAGGGGGCGTCGGCCTGCCGGGCTTCCCTGGAGAACGAGGCCTGCAGGGACTGCCGGTGAGTGACTCGCGGGTTCAAGTACCAGCGACATTTTTTTTTTTTAAAGAAAAACTTTCGCCGTGTTGGTGCGAGGCTTGGAAAGCTGCTTGATTAAAGTCCACCTAGAAAATTAGAAATTACAAAAAATTACGACACAATTTTTTTTCAATCACATCTCATCACAACTGCCTCCCACTGTGTTGCAGGGAATGCCTGGCCTGAAGGGAGAGTCGGGCCCCATCGGGCCTCCGGGTCCTGCAGGAGACAAGGGACAGCAGGGGGAGCCGGGGAAGGAGGGACCCCCGGGTCCCGAGGGAAGGAAGGGACCTCCCGGTCCGTCGGGAGCGCCAGGTCACAAGGGGGAGCGGGTAAGTGGAGCGGCGGCTGAGCCGTGAGTTCTGTGCTAATCCAGCAAACAAGTTTGCTACTTCAACACATTTCTTGCTAATCCAGCCAACAGTTCGATACTTTAGCGGATCTATCGCTAATCCAGCCCACGTTTCTCAAGACGCTTGTCACAGTATGTCTTTTGCTGTCCAATTTGCGCTCTCTCAACAAAAGTGCTGTTTGGCCTAGCATTGCTGGATTAGCGAGTTAATCCGGAGACGCATATTCAGAGCGAAACACAAGGACAGCGACGGCTTATCGGTTCCAGGGCGAGGCCGGAGTCCCGGGGCCAACGGGGCGCGACGGCCTGCCGGGGGTGCGGGGCCTCCCCGGGCCCCCGGGGCCCATCGGCACCCCGGGCGAGGACGGCGACAAGGGAGACGCGGGGCCCCCGGGGGAGAAGGGCTTCAAGGGGGCGCGCGGCGAGACGGTGAGTTTCGGAGCCACACCGCGGACCCCATTGTGTTCTCTCTCTCTCTCTCTCTCTCTCTCTCTCTCTCTCTCTCTCTCTCTCTCTCTCTCTCTCTCTCTCTCTCTCTCTCTCTCTCTCTCTCTCTCTCTCTCTCTCTCTCTCTCTCTCTCTCTCTCTCTTGCTCAAAGTTGTGAGTACACCAGGGCGATGAGCAGAGCGAGCAGTGAATGTGAATCGGACGGCGAGATCTGCGCCGCGGCGTGGCTGTTAGCGGCGGCCGCCGGCATATTCAGATGCAAATCAGGCGGCGCGGCCGGCTCGATGCTGGGGATGGGACGGGCCGGGCCGGGCGGGGTCTGTGGACACACGGGGGCCGAGCCCGAGCCGAGTGTAGTGAGTCTGGTCGGGGGCATTCGCAAACTATACGTGACACCCCGTTCAGGTTCCGGACCTTAACAGTGTCACGGCAGAGGTTCACAAAATAGCCTCTTCAAGTGCCATGTCGCACGACAGTAGGCGCTGATCAATGCAATTTTCATGCTGAGTGTAGTTTACGGACGCCCCCCGGCGGCTGCTGATCGCCAGGGCACACTGCGGGGGGGGGGGGGGGGCTCTTCACCTGGACACCGCGGCCCGGTGGGCACGGGGGCGCCTGACAATGCGGGGGTAGGCCGCCGGCCGGCGCGCGTGTTGACCGGGCGGCCTATCCTCCCCACAGCAGGCGCCCTCCGCTCCCCGCTACCCGCTCCCCGCTCCCCGCTACCCGCTCCCCGCTCCCCGCTACCCGCTACCCGCTCCCCGCTACCCGCTCCCCTCAGCTTCACGCCTGGCAGACTGAGGGTGTGCCGTCACGGGGTTTCGGTGCCAGTTACGAGGATCTTCCTCTTTTTCTTCTTTCGATTTCCATACTGTGCATTGATCGGACCTGCACATTTTTTATTTATTTTTTTACAAAAGATGACTTTCACGATGTTGTTGGATGTAAGTACAGGGCTTCGGAAAGTGGCTCTGAAAAATGGGTGAAAGCCATGCGCTTCAAAACTAATTGGTTTTTCATGCACTTTTAGAACGCAAAAATTTAATTTACACACTTCAATTATTACGGGAGAAGGTCATCCAAGATGAGTCTAGCTCAGCCCTCAAAACCCAAGTAAAATATGTCAATTAAATTTAAGCATATTAAAGTGCGTTAATAAAATTCATGCGTAGACTCTGCCCTGACATATAGTATATGGTTTCCACACACCATGTATAGCAGTGTGGATACGGACCCGCTTCAAGGGGAACTCATTCCTGCATCAGAACGGTCCTCGCCCGCCCTTCACCTTCGGCCAGCGGCCAGTGTCAAGGCCGAGCACAGACCCCGCCCAGACTGCGTGCGCTGCGGATGCCACCCAGGCACGCGAGCTCCACTTTGGCTCGCTTTATTTCTCATACCTTTTGCTCTGATTTCAATTTCCAGGGCGGCATGGGCCCCATCGGCCCCCAGGGGCTGCGCGGCGAACCCGGCGCGATCGGGCCGCCGGGAGAGAAGGGGCCGCCGGGAGAGACGGGCCGCCAGGGCCCCAAGGGGGAGGACGGCCCCACGGGGGTGGCGGGGGCCCCGGGCGCCCCCGGGCCGCAGGGGATGCCGGGCCCGCCGGGCGTCAAGGGAGAGCTGGGCGACGTCGGCTCCAAAGGTAACTCTTTTTCTTCCTCCTGCCTCCGGCCGCCTCCCTCCCTCCCTCCCTCTCCCAGTCCTTTCCCTCCCTTCTGCTTCGTTTGCTCTTCTTCTTTCGGCGCGGAGCCCCAACGGTATGGAATGTGGCGCCCCTCTTAGCGACAGCCGCTGCAACAAAGAGAGGCGGTGTGGCGCGGCGGGCGTAGATCGTGGCCCCCGCCCACGCCAAGGCCGATGCATAAATCGGCCTGTACATCCCCGCCGTGAGTGGGAGAGAGACAGGTGCTCCGCCAGCGCCGAAAATGCCTCCAGCCGCGAGACACTGCCCGAGACAACTCGCGGTTTACGTTACCGCCAAGTGCTTCTCCAATTACAATCACCCCCCCCCCTCCTCGAAAAAAAAAAAAAATCAATTAAACGGGTAAGTGCAATGACCGCTCCAGTGGGATCTGAGTTGTTGGCGGTTGATAGGTCCGCCAGGCCCGGCCGGTCCCCCGGGAGAGGCGGGACACCGCGGCACCAAGGGCCCGGAGGGTCCCCCAGGACCACAGGGCGCGGAGGGACTGCAGGGCGCCAAGGGAGAGCCAGGAACGCCAGGTCCCCCGGGACCTCCGGGGTCAGACGGCAAGCATGTAAGCGAGACGGTGATGGTTTACGATTGAGACCTCAGAAAATGCGATTTAAAACATTTTGACCTTCTTTTGACAGGGTGACAGAGGTCCTCCAGGACCGAAGGGCGAGGAGGGCAAGGCAGGGGTGCAGGGCCCACCCGGCTCCAGGGGGCTGCCGGGGCCGGAGGGGCCAAAGGGCAACGCTGGCCCCCCGGGCTTCCCGGGACCCCCCGGCGAGGCCGGCCTGCAGGGAGCCAAGGGGGACCCCGGCCAGGACGGCGCCGACGGCAAGGCGGGAGACCCCGGCCCCCCGGGAGAGGCGGGGCCCCCAGGGAAACTGGGGCTGACGGGACCGCCAGGAAGGCCGGTACGATCATGGCGTGACTGCCAGGGGGGGAATATTAACGTTTGGTAGTGTGCACCGAAAATTCAAATTCAACACCAACTCAAAAAATGAACAGTGATTCACCAAAGTTTCAAAATAAATTTCGCCATCTTTTTTTAAATCAACAAAAAAATCCATTCACGAAATTCAGAAATTGTCAACTGTGTCAACGCATTCAATTCAAATTTACAAGGGTGTCCACTAAAAATTCAAAGTTTTTTTTTTTTGTGTGTGTGACTGCCACACCAACAACTGCCCCTGCCATCGAGCACCTTAACTCGCCACTCTCTGTTTTTCAGGGTCCGGAGGGCGCGGCAGGCCTGCAGGGCAGCACGGGTCCGACGGGAGAGAAGGGTGACCGAGGCCCACTGGGCGCCCCTGGGCTGCAGGGCCCCATGGGCCAGCAGGGAGAGCCGGGAGTACAGGGGCCGGCCGGCGGCCGGGGCTCACCGGGAGCAGCGGTGGGTTCAGCACCACTGACAATCAAACAGTCATCATCATCGGACAATTTTGGGCGATAAAGGACTTGAAGAGGCTCATATCACCATATCAGATCTCAGCTCAAAATTGCACGATGATCAATCATAACGTTTTCATTTTCATCCACTGCTGCACTGCCGGCAGTACTCGAACCTGACGGCGGCGTAAACTTTTCATACCGATTGTTCTGCTTCCTCAGGGAGAGCCAGGCGCGCCGGGGAAGCAGGGCGGCGAGGGGGCGCCGGGTAAGGTGGGCGCGGAGGGCCCCAAAGGGCCCAAGGGCGACAGGGGCCGGCGGGGACCCAAGGGGCACCGCGGGGAGATGGGTGCCTCCGGGCTCAAGGGCGAGGCCGGCGAGAAGGGCGACCGGGGCAAGCCGGGGCCCCCGGGCGTGGAAGGACCCAAAGGAAACCAGGCGAGTGACACCTCATGCACTTCTGCTGGGGACTCGAACCCGCGAGAGTCCGCGCCGTTTTAACACCAACAACTGTTCCGCGTGTGTTCCGCAGGGCCCCCTTGGCCCGCAGGGTCTGAAAGGCAACGACGGCCCCCCTGGACTGCCAGGCATGGAGGGTCCCCCGGGGCCGAAAGGTTCCTCGGGGGTGGCAGGGCTCAAGGGGGAGACGGGGCTGCCCGGACCCCCCGGGCCCCCGGGACCCCCCGGGGAGCCGCCACTGGTCCCACCAGAGCTGCTCTTCCAGCGGGAGAACAACGTCAAGGCGGACACCAGGCGCAAGCGGGACGCCGAAATGTGGGTCCAACTTGGAGTTTTCTCTCCGAGAAAATTCACTTTTATAAAAGTCTGTTCAATTTTTAAAACGTTTTCCGCACGAAACAATCCTAACGAGGAGTTTCTCTGCAGGGACGCCGAGAAGCTGGGCGATGTCCTGGAGGACCCCAAGTCGGTGGACATCGGCCCCAAGTTCATCGACATGTACTCGTCCATCTACTCCATGCGCCAGGACCTGGACAGGCTGCGCAAGCCCGTGGGCTCCAAGGAGAACCCGGCCAGGACGTGCAAGGACCTCCACTACGGCCACCCGACCTTCAAGGACGGTGCGTACCCACATAGGAATTACTTTTGATCGACGTTCAGTCGACCACATGCTAAAGTCGACTCGACATCGTCTCTGGCTGGGGTAGTGTTAGTTCGCTGCGCAGAAAAAAAAAAATTTGCAACTCGTCGACTCCCTTCCAGATTGGTACTGGATCGACCCGAACCTCGGCATGGGGGACGACGCCATCTCCGTGTTCTGCAACATGACCAGCGGCGGCGAGACATGCGTGTTCCCCGACGTGCACTCGAGGGAGATGCCCAACATCCCCTGGCGGCGGGAGGGCGACAAGCACGACTGGTACTCCAACCTCCGCGGCGGCTTCCGGGTGAGTGGGGTGGGCGGCCATGGGGTGGGGGTCACGGCCGCCGATCTGCCAGGACTCCGCCGATGACATGACCGTCCTCACTCGTTGTCGCAGATCACCTACGAGACGGTCGGCGTCGTGCAGACCACCTTCCTACGCCTGCTGTCGGAGCGCGCGCACCAGAACTTCACGTACACGTGCATCAACTCGGCCGCCTGGCTTCCCGAGAAGGACAGGAAGGCCGGCGCCCACCACGACAACGCCCTGCGCCTGCTGGGCGACGACGAGCACGTGTTCCTGGCCAACGACACGGGGCCCGACAGGCCTCTCGTGCTCCACGACGGCTGCAAGGTGAGGGTGAGGGTGAGGGAGGGACGGGACAAGACGAGAACTCTCTGCTACACCTCGAAAGGAACCCATGGTGCCTGGCGGGTATGAAGTTGTGTTGTGAGGCTCGGCTTGTATGTTGGTTAGAGTTCTCATAATCCTTAAAATCCCCTTCATGTATCTTTGGTGTTGATTTATATTTGAATACATATATATATATTTATACACGTCTGATCTTATCCTTTTAACAAGAAGAATTTTTGTTTTGTGTTGAGCTGTAAATTGTGGGTAGGTAATTTGTGACAAACATGCTCTCTATTCCAGGGCCGCAAGAGCAAGAGTGAGACCGTGTTCCAGGTGGTGACCAGGAAAATGACCCACCTACCCATAATAGATTTCTATCCTGTGGATTACGGCTCCCCACACCAGGCCTTTGGATTCCACGTGGGACCAGTTTGCTTCAAATAATAGACAGGGGGAGAATAACAAGACTTTGTTTTCCTGGAGAGCACAGATAGACTGATCAGTGAAAATGAACTCGGTACTCATAAGCGTAGGGAAATGTCTGCAGCGTTTCCCGATGTTGGAATCTCAAAGAAAAGTCATTGTTTTAAATTTTAAGTGAGTTGTAATAGATGGTTAAGTGTCAGCTTGATGGGTGAATCATGTTTAGATGGTGCATACAAACTATGTAACTAGAACCGCCTTGTTCTGGAAACCAAAAGTGAAACGTCTAGTGAAGTTTCATCACCTCATCAGATTTTCTGTCATAAATGTACATTGTGCCAGTAGCATAAGAAAAGATATCACTGCCAAATTATTACCAATTAAGAGTAAGAATAAGAATAGGAAAAATATAACCAATACCTAGACAAAAAGCTCCTGACATTTCTCCAACTTCCATCTCTTACACACATGAAAGATGACATGCTTTATTTGATTCTCCCCCATGAAATACCGTACATTAAAATGTCTTTCAAGGAGGAAGGGTAAATGCACAAAAACCAGTCAAAGTTGTATTTTATATATCTAGATGAGATTCTTTATTCAGATGTTACTGTCTCCAAACCAATAATTTGATGATATAATTTGTACTAAGCTGATGTCCTCACAATGGTACAAGAACTTTGATAACAAATGGAGTAACTAAGCTGTCCAGGGAATGTGATGATTTAACATTCAAAACCTGTGCTGGATCAAAGTACTGTATCAGCAATCACTGCACTTAACTAATGTGTAAAATTATAAACAAACACAAATACAGTCAGGTTGTGGTCATGGTCAGACAACTAAAAAGATGAACGAGACCGCCAAAGCTCAAATCTCATCACTTCAAGTTTCATATGTGCTACCATTTCAATTTCATAAAAAGTTCTAAAAGAGATAACAAGTTTGCTGTGTACAAAGCAAATCCACATAAACAATAAAAGAAAGTGTTCAAATTTTTTGATGGTTTAACAATTATTAGGGTAAATCAAAAATTTCATTTACAAATTCAATTCATATTTATCGATATTTATACAACCAGCTATGCAGCTACAACAAATTTATATCATTAAAAATTAAATTCAGATAATGCAACATCAACAGTCTTTGTAAGGATATTACATCCTTTGTAACAATATCATACATGGTAAAGCTAAACATAAGACATTGGCATTTTGTCTCTTATCATAGAGAGTTAATAATTTGAGGTGATCAAATAAGAAAAGGAGTAACATCATAGACACACATACTTTTGCTCTCAACATGAGCATATAGACCAAGGAAAGGATGTTTTTAAAATCAAAACACAAAACAAATTATTCCTTAATAAGAGTCTCCTTGCACCCTTCTAATTGATTTGTACATTCAAATTAATCACATCATAATATTTCAACTACTCTAGCACAATAAAAATTAAGAATCTAAGCCTAAAAATTCATTAAATACCTAGCCTGCATGAAGAATTTGATTTGTCTTACAAACTACTTGAATCGTATGGTATCCATAAAGTCAAAGAAAAACTAGAAGAAATTTAAACCCGCATTAACAAGAACAATGTCAAAAATCATACTTACCAATTTGCTGGCCAACTTCCCTTATAAATCCACATTCAAGCAGTTCACAAGGAACCATTACACATAAGACTTATACAGTATCACATAAAAAATGATTCCTTTGTAAGAATCAGTAAGCAATCACACTTGGCACAAATTGCACCAGCATTGCACTTTCTTCATTCCAAATTAGATCAAAGAGAAGAGCAATGCACATAAGCTTTCCAGGAATTGATTAAAACCTGGTTAATCAGGCATGTCAATTGATATGAATGGCACAACTGGTTTCAAATGGTCATTCCTTTTGTTCGTCCGTTTCTGTGCCTTATCACGAAGTTCATACACTGGTGGGGTTGGTGCTGGAGTTGGCAATGGACTTGATGACTCTCCTGCTCCACCAGAGCGGTCCCGGTTATCATCAACATGATGAGAACTATATGCAATGTTGGCATATTCTTGCAAAAATGGGCAAAGGCCAAGGAGAAATACACAAAAGTCTTTCCGAATGCCAAACCACCCTGTGGAAAATAAAATAAATATAATTGGATGATATAGTTGAGTAAGAAATGTCAGCAGGTGAACTGAAATCAACCAACTTACATCTGTTTCCTCCTTTGGACCCAAATGACATCAAAATAAGAGTGACAAAAGTAACGAATAGAGGGGATACAACTGCTAAGAAGCTCAAGGATATATCTTCATCCAACTTGTTGGTAAGCAAAATCTGTCAAACAATTGACTCTGTTAGAAATTTAATTCACAATCAGAAGAAGCTATTCATTAAAAGTCTAAGTACCTATATTACCTGGAATATTAGAATTGGTAGGACCAAGCAGGTGTAACTGAGAGCAGAATTGAAAGATGAGCGCCGTTGCTGAGCATTCACCTCAGGTGTTCTCAGTAGAATGCTTGCAAAGATGATGGAATACAACACTCCCACCAGTGACAAGCACATCACAATCCACAGTGGTACAAACACTACCTCCCAGCTCCATGAAATGAATCCATCCAAGCGAAGGGCCATAAATATAAATTGAAGAATGTTCACAGAGCAAAATAACTCCAACTGAAAAATTAAAGAACCCATTTCATAAACTTAAACCAACTCATCCAGTAATACCGTTCAGATAGATAACACTTACCTCAAAAGAACGATCATGTTTAGCAGCCCAAATACAAACAGCAATTGAAACAATAGATATGAATATAAGAGGGATGAAAACAAGGATCCATAAATGACGTCCCGTCTCTAATTTATCACACACAAGCAACTCAAACATCAGTAAAATCAAATGTAAAGCTAAACTGATGAGCATTGCTTTGTAATGAACATAAGCTTCGCCTTCCAACCTGTTGATCAAGAGAATGGACCAAGTTTTGGAGCGTCATAGGATTACATTTCTTAAATAACAGTAAGCAAATCATACCAGACTTACCTGGACAGAGGATATCGGGACCACACATAACTTCCCACAGTTGCTCCAGCAACAACCATAAACTTCCAGAACCATATTGGAGCGAATACCGTCCAGTAACTCCAATTTATCGTATCATCCAATCTCAATGCAAACAATGCCGTGAATAACATGAGACATGAGTGCACGAGGAATTTGCTGAATAAAGGAGAATGTAAACATTATGTAAGACTCGAAAGGGATGACAAGAGATGATAAGTAAGTCCCTCCAAGTATTCTTGACAGCTACAGGACCCTCCAGTGGCCAGTGGTGTAGGTTAGAAGTGCTTCTAGCCCTTTGCCTTCAAAGTAATCAGTAAGGGGATAGGGAGTCTTAACGAAGAGGCAATATTAAAGCAAGTGGAGATCGACAATTTGCTCTTCATTCCAAAACACTGGCTCCTGCAAGACCTTGCTGTGATTATTTTGAAATGAACTGTACCTTGGATTGAAGTCCTGGAAAAGCGTTTGAAGATTCATTTTCTTCAGTGTTCAAAAAGCCGTGTGTATTACCCACTATCCCTGAACATTTCCAGTTTGTTCAAAAGTTCTGCCGTGCGAAACAGACTGATCTTTCACATATTTCTTTCTTTCCTCAGGGGGGGCACAACATAAAATCTTGAATTTTTTGGCTACTCATGCGAATCTGAACCACAATCCACAATCACAACAAACAGCACGTCGGACCATTTTGCTGCCAACATAAGAAGAACATAAGTGTCCAAGCCAGTGAAAATGCTCAAATACTTTTCTATTGAGACTGAATTTAAGAACCACAGATGATAAGAATACCGTTTTCAATGTGATCACTTTTGCCAAAAAGCATCAATATAGGTCAAGCATTCCCACAAAGTTCTTATTTTCTGGTTACTGATGGGCTGGTAAAAAGAACTGAATATGAGAAACAATGGATTCTTCTGCTTGTGGGCTTGTTGTTTCTTTAGAAAGCGGTATACATGCAATTAATATTCCAATGCAGCGCCAAAGGAGATAAAAGGTTTGTGTCAGAAACAATATGTGCCGTTGTCTCAAGTACATAACTACCTGTCACTGACATAATATTACTGACATGTCATTGACCATGTATCCAAGACAGGATGTATCACATCCCTGATCAAATCTCATCGAATTCTCTCAAGGAAACATTAATTAACAAAAATATTTACCTCTTTTCTGCCCTCAGATATTAATTAAAAAACATTAACCTTCATCACGACATAGAATTCTTCGGACATTGTTCTTTATTATGGTGGGAGGAAGTGGACCTCTTCGAGGGAGTGTTCGCTGGGCATTCAACACTAAAACATGGGACCCTACAGAACAAGAATGGCTACTTGCATCAAGATGTGTAGCTCTGGAAGACAAAGAAAAAATCCAAAAATTTGTATTCAAAATTGACGCAAAAGCCAGTATGGCTGGAAGCTTAATGATGAGGAAACTGGCTCATCTTGCAACTGGTGAGCCTTATGATAAAATTAAAATTGTACGTGACAAATATGGACGTCCTGCTATTGAAAATCAGAATGTTATTATGGATTTTAATGTATCTCATCAAGGAAGCTACACTGTTCTGGCTGGTGAAATAGACAATGATTTTATTGTTGGAGTAGATGTTATGAGTCTGCAAAGGAGAACTGGTCATGAACTTTCAGAATTTTTCCGCCTTATGAATAAGACATGTTCTGTAGATGAATGGAACACAATTTTAGCTTCTTCTTCTGAAGATAAGAGATCTTCCCTGTTTTTCCGACATTGGAGCTTGAAGGAAAGTTATTTAAAGGGCTTAGGCATAGGAGTTCGGACAGACATGCGCCATATTTCTTTCAAGTTAAATACTCCAGCTCTTTCAGTTGATACAGCAACTATTGACACTGTTCTGGAAATAGACAGAATAAGAGAGAAAGCTTGGGTTTTCCATGAATGGCTACTAGATCCTCAGCATTGTGTTTCGGTAGCTCTGTCTACTCGCTCAAAGACTGCACCAAATGTTCCTCCTGTTCCATTCACAGTACTCCCATGGTCGGATCTGATCAAAGATGCAATACCTCTACTTCCACCGGATCTTAATTATTGTAAATTGTTTTTGGAGAAAGAGGAAAAAGGAAAAGCTCACGAGTAGTGACACAGTCTTGTTAATGATAAGTGTAAGATTGTTACTGTGAGACATTTTAAATACAGTATATATTTTGTAGTACATAAATAAAATTGTAATAACTGATGTTTCTGCATATCTATTAAAACAATTACTGACCTGAATCAAACACGAAACCTCTTGAACAAGAGCACTTCTTCAATCCATCCATGTAACGAACATCATGGAGACTGGTCTGAACAAACCAAAAATGTTAAGACACAAAATAAACACAAGAATCTGACAACAATGTTGCATTATGATTTTTATCCTGTGACATTTTGCTGTCATTGTGGTGTGTACATTCAAATTAAGATGAAATGTACGCAAAATTTCGTACCGCGGCTTTCGCACACTAGCAGACGACGTCCCAAAAAGTCACACTGCCCCATATGTGCAATTATTGCAATGGTGTTTAATGCATATAAATTTGAATTTTTTTCGATGCTTCATTATCATTTAATCACAAAAAATTTTGTCTGAAGCTGTGTTCTTTTGCTGCTTGCTGAGGAATACAGTGGACACATGAGTAGTAACTGAGGATTTACGTTCCTAATGTTGGTTAACGGTTCTCGAGTTTCCAGAAAGATCGATCGAAGGTGATTCGAGAGCGGCAGACGCTTTCTTGTGCGAAAGAAGAATCATTAGAGCATCAGGAGGCCTATTGTTTGGATTTAGGTTTTGTGTTTTGTGTCTCCTTGTGTAGCCTATTCGAAGCTCGTTTATTCTTAGGAGTTGCGGTTTGCCCGTGATCCATTTGTGGCTATAGTTCTTGTCACATTTAGCATCGAACATGAGTACCACTAAGCTGGATGAGGTAAGTTTCGCTCACATGGTTAATACTTGTCAATATAACGTGATTCAAGAAATAAACAAAAAATAAATCAATCACAGCCTCAAATTATTTACTTATATTTTCTTATGTCATCTGAAGACATTTTGTGTCTTGTAGAGGTGTACTTGCAGACATTTCCATGACAAAACATCTTATGGAACTACAGCAGCTTGCCCATGACTGTTAGCCATTTACCAATATATTTTAACATTGGTAACCAGCTTAACAATTATTTGAAATTTTGTTTTCCAGCTTCGCCTTGATGCTGAGGAGATGAAGAAACTTCTTGCCCTTGCAACAAGGCAAAAAGTTAAAGACATTTTGTCTCTTGATCTGCGGAAAGTAGAGACTGACATCACTCGCCTTCAGGAGGAAATAGTTAAAGAAAATGAGCAGAACAAGGCCAGCAGCTCTGCCTCTGCTCCTATTGTTGCAGGAGGTGCCAGGTGTTATGATGTGAAAATTATGAACTACGGTAAGTGTTGTCAACTTTTTTGTGCTGTTTTTTTTTCTGCTATACAAATGTGTTTTACTGACCATTTTCTCTCATTCTCAATTTCAGCCTGGGATCAGTCTGACAAGTTTGTAAAAATCTTTGTTACGCTAAAAAATGTCCATTCTATCCCATCGGAAAACGTCTCATGTGAATTCAAGGAAAGGTGAGTTATCGATTCCTAATTTCACTGTCACCAAATGGTTAGTTTTTCCCTTCCATCTTCTTTGATTGAAGTTTTCAATTGTCACAGATCAATGGCGCTTCATGTTAATGGATTGGAGGGCCGCAACCATCACCTTTCAATTCTAAACTTACTGGAAGAAATAAATGTTGAAAAGAGTTACTGGAAAGTTAAAAATGGTTGGTTCTCTATCTTTTCAGTTCATGCTTGATTGTTTTGTGTCAATACAACTTGCTTTTTGATATGTCTTAATGTCTTTTTCATTACTGTTGCAGATAACTTGATTGTTTACCTGGTGAAGTCAAACTCTGGTAAAAAATGGTCACACCTGACTGGAGTTGAGAAGCAAATTACTGAAAAGAAGCCACCGAAGTACGAACCCTCAGATGATCCTTCATCTAGCATCATGGGGCTACTGAAGCAGATGTACGACGATGGTGATGATGAAATGAAGAGGACAATCGCAAAGGCATGGGCATCTAATCAAGATAAGAAAACATCCATTGAAATGCCTGACATGCCTGGTACGCCTGGTATGCCTGGTCTGCCTAGTATGTCTGGTCTGTCTGGTATGCCTGGTTTGTAATGTAATGAGCAATCCTCTTTCCAGCCCCTTAAGAACACTATTTGTACTAAAGTGAGGTTGTTCCGTGGGTATCATTGTTTATGTATTGTCTTTCCATTATCAAACAAGAGGGGGAGGAATTTAAAGCAATTAATTAAAACAAATATTTTAGCTTAATGTTTTTGCTAATTTGACTTTTTTAACATTTTTTGCTGGTATTTTCTTGTATATTTTTGAAGCTAAGAAATGGCATTTAAAAGTGCTGGACTCTTGTGCAGACACTATTGGTCGTATGAGACAGATTGTAAGCCAGTTAATTACATGCCCTGACTTGGTTTTTCTTTGTATAAATTTAGGAACTGTAGCTTTGCTGGAACTCCTTTTTTTTCTTCTCTCTAAAATAAACCAGTTACTTAACATACTTATGGGTAGTTATTATTGAAATACAACAATTATGGAGCAGTGGAGCTGTTCCGAAAGATTGGTGGGATTGAAACTCAAACAACAGCTATCTCAGGTTTTGCATATGCATTTATTTCATTTTTGGCTTACTCTTGAATACGGAGTAAATGTCAATACACACACTTAAGAAGGGATTTAATGTTCCGGGATGTGTTTGAAATTTTTGATGTTCAAACCACATCATCTACAGACGAAAGACAGTTGATAGAGAGATGGTGCCAGCAGGGCCAAAAATGGCCTGCATGGGCTTGACAGTTATGTACACATAAAATATAGGCCACAGGTACTAGTTAGAATTCTTCTAAATAATTGCATATGTTCTTTCAAACCGCAAGCGTTCATACAAAGATTTCTTGGCTTTGAATTCTTAAGCAAGTTCTTTCCATATTCTTACATAGTAGTGATTTTTAAATTGGTTTTGGAATTGTTCCTTAAGCATACAAAGATACTTGCAGCAAAAAGGGAACACCAAATGCTGCTCCTAGGTGGATGTTAAAGTGGTTGTGTAAGACTTTCTGTTCAGTACGATACATCTAACCTAATGAATGGGACAACCATTGTCACACCAATTTCTGCTCCCATTCATCCAAATCACAGTTGCCAACCATTCCCTTTAATCGCATGGTATAGGTGACCTTACACTTAAAGGGTTTATTTTTATTTTATCACTCATGAATTCTGAAACTAATTTTTAAGAGACAAAAAAAAAAAAAAAAAAGAAAGAGCAACAAATGGGCACTGAAGGAGAGAAATCCTTTGATTTCCTATGAAATAATGACAAACTCACGTCTATATGGAATATCCTCAATATCAGGTAATATACACAGGCTTATGTACATCAAAGACACAATGTTTTGTCTTCTGGCTGCTATGGAACTCTCATGTAGTTACAGAAACGAGACCTAACATTTCTCTGTTGGGTCACCTAGGTGTCTAGACAGCAATTAAATGTCAACAAGGTGCTTAGAATAAGTGACAAAATCAAATGAAGAGAGGTCAAAGGATATTGTACACTCTTGTGGTATGAATATGTTTACACTCAATTAACACGTATACCACATTTCAACAATTCAACAAAACACTTTGTTTCATGAAATTAAATGGTCTTCTGACATCACATAAGAGCCGCAGTTATTTTTTGTAAACAAAAATACTGGGGCCAACTTAACATAAACTTAATCAAATGTATTTTAAGGAGTACCATAGATATTTATGAAAGTTTAATATGTATATTTATTTACAACTTTGGTGTTTATCACAGAGCTGGAGATGAACTCTATAGAGATGAATGATAAAATAAGAGAGAACTCAACTCATAACTATTCCTTTCTAAACAATATAATATCATACATACAAACTTTGGCCCAGAATTTATTTTTCCTTGAGTTGATAATTGATATAGCTTTCGTCATGCCACATAAGATACAATTTTAAGAAAGGGGGAACAAGATAACATTTGGGCTCTACTCATTTAGAGTATACCCCTTTTAACTCACCAGGTTTGAATCCATGCCTTCTCATTGTACATATATTGTTTTGACTGTTACAGTCAACAGAAAATTGATGGCTATCATTTTTTACTCTTGAAATGATTTACACTCTTATGACTTACCATGCATCACTGTGCATTTCTTCACCGACATGTTGTTTAACAAGCTTTCACTCACTTACACTTATTAAAATAATCTATGTATAAAAGAAACGACCAACTCACTTTTCACTTCTAGAAGAGCAAGGTTTTCAAAGTACCATGTTTGACAGGAGTCACATTGGAACTTTTCTGACAATCCTGCAATATATTATCAGCACCATATCAGCAAAATTAGCTTCAAAGGAGGAAACAAAACATTTGTCTCTCCCATCCTTGCCTAGATATCTAACAGTATACATAGTGATGATCAAGAGAAGCAAGTATTATACATTTTGAATTTGTTTCTATGTTTGTCAATCGTTCAAATATGAACCAACTTCATTGAAATGTGAGCTTTGAAGAATGTCATCACTATACTGTTCTTTTTACTAATGTGCATCTAAATCACAAATGTGCCCTTATCAGTGACATATTTTGGTTCAATTTCTATTTTCTTAGAAAGGGGGGGGGGGATAGAAAGAAAATCACAAATCCTATTGTGGAGCTCATTTAGAGGAGAATTCATTTTACTATCTTGATGTGTGAGCAGGGGAGTTTGCTCTCCGGCAATAGTTGGCGCATGTGCGTGTGTTATAACTGAAGTCAGAATTCTTCATTTTAACTTCAGTGACAGACTGTACGTTCAGAGCATACTTCTGATGCCATGTTACAGACTGAATAAGGTTGATGAATGATTTCAGATTTCAGAAAATTCAACTGTTCAAGATTTGTTTCCATATCACCCACACGGCACATTAAAATAACTGGTATGATCAGGAACTCTGAATGAGATTCAATCAAAATCATGGCGATTTAGACTTTTAAAAACAAACAACAAGTTTGTGAAGCACAAACCCATTCATAGTTTTGGCTTGGGATGAGAGGAAGCATTAAGGTCTGATGAAAAAATCGCCAGACAGCAGCAGACACAGGGTGTCAAGCTTAGGGTTCATGATTCTCATCTCACAACAGTTAAATGTTTAAGGTATGCAAATTGATTTCCTACTGAAAACTACCGAGTTCAATTTGAGTCCCTGAAACACATTTGTGGACCAAAGTATTGAAGATTCACATGAACATATTCATGTTGACTACACACCTGTACAAAATAATACTTTGAGCTTAATTTCCTGAATTACTAAAAAATATTTCTTCTTTAAGCACAAATTGAAAAATCATGAGATTTTAGTATCTTTTTCATGCAATAACACATACACTTTTACCATTATGCATAACACGTCAATCCCTTTGAAAAATTGGATACTATACATTGCTTACTTTGGAATTATTCTTTGATATCACACTTTCTACAAATAAATAATATGTAAGAGGTATAGAAAATATATATGATATAGAATACTGTCAAGAGAATATGTGACTTTCTGATACAACATTTTTCCATACAACGCAATTTAATCCTTCTAGACAAGACTTCGGCCTACCTGAGGCCGACTACCCAGGGAAGTCCTTGCTGATGGTAACTAATGCATCCACCGCTCAAAAACACGTCTCTTTTCTTGTAAACCTAGTATCAATAAAATTAACAGTAAAACCACAACCATTTATTACAGCACCCACACCCGCTCGGCGCCCGGATCAAAATTTGGCGCGCACTGCAAGGCCCGACGCCAGCGAGCGCGCACGCGCATAGCGTTACGGGAGGTAGTGGAGGGCGGCGGGGCGCTTTCCGCCCCGTCAGAGGATCGAACCCGCAATGTAGCAATTAGCACTTGAGTGTGCGCCGCGTCCCGGCGGTCCCGGCCTGCAGGAGATTCGGGCGGACAGGGCGCTTTGCGCTGGGTACTTAATTGTGCATGTCGGGCTGGGCACGGCTGGGCACGGTTGGGCACGGCTGGTCGGACCGAACACCGACCGTGGGGCGTCATGTTTTATTTCCTCCTGGACCTTGACCCCGACCTTGGCCTGGACCTGGCCCTGACCTGGCGCCTGTCGCGGTGTGAACATGATCAATGAACGCGGACGTGGTGGTACGTCGTCGTCATCGGCGGCGTCGAGGCGCGGGGCGGCGCGGGGTACTTCAGGGGCACGTCTCGACGACGACCTCCGGCCCTCCGGCCCTCCGGCCTACGGCCTGCCCTGACCCCCGTGCCGCCCCCTTCATTTGGAGGCGAGGAACGACCCCGACGGCTGGTGCGGGGTGGGCGACGATGAACACGACCTGCTGAGTTGGCGGTACGGGTCCACGAGGAGGGTGCTGGTGCTGCCGCTGCCCGAGGCGCCCCCGCCACCCCCGCCGACCCCTCCGCCCCCGAGGCCCGCCCCCAGCCCGCCCTTGCTGGAGTTGGGGGTGGTGGCGGCGGTGGTGGCGGGCGAGCCGGAGCCGCTGGGGCAGTTGCTGGGGCAGCCGCTCGCCGGCGGCTCCGGTGACGGCGTCGGGCAGCGCCGGTCGACGGGCGCCACCATGCCGCTGAGGACGTGCAGGGGGATGCGGTACAGGCGGAACGGGCGCGCCTCCGGGGACGATGCTGCTCAAACATAAGTTCACATCATGCGTGTTAAAATTCTGAAGAAAAAAAATGCAAATAAAGTAATTATAATTCTAAAAATATGACCGTAAATGTTTTGATTAAATTTCAATAATTAAGTCGCCAGCACAGTCCTCAAGGGGGTACTCAGGTACTCCGTACTCGTACTCACTGTGCGGGGAGGCGGGAGGCGACATGGTGTCCTTGGTGTCCTTGGCACTGTCCCTGTGGTCCACATGCAGGCACTCGGTTCGAGACGGGAAGAACTCGGGGGCGGTGGTCGCGAAGAAGATGTCGTTCTTGAGGGAAAAGGGAAACACGTTAAGAAATAGGAGGCAAACAAAAACACATGAAAAAAAAAACAGTGCCTTCCGCGTAATGGACGGTGCCATGCTTTACCTTGGAGGTGATGAGGGCGAGTTTGGGCATCACCATGGTCTGCACCAGGTTGCCGTTGATGACCAGCCGGATCTCCATCGAGTCCTGGGTAAAGGCGATGATGTACGGGAACGCGCACACTGCAAAAATAGGGCAGGGTCCTGAAAAGATTTGCCTCACACATCGATCAAACAGGAGGAGAACCATCCATGAGGCGCCTGCTGGGTAGGCAGCCACGGCCTCTGCACGCAAGCGTGTCGTGCGGGCTGGCCTACCCTGGCACTCGCAGGCGCTCGGCGGCGCCGTTTGCGGCGAGCGGCTGGAGGATATTCGGACGTACTTTATGGAGGACGCCAAGGGCGACAAGCTGTATACACCGCCTGCCTACCTATCGCGCACGGCACGGAGTTCCAGTGGAAATCGAATTCTGTCGTCGTCCTTCCCTCTGACAGCTTCTGGAAGTGGCAGGTATCTGAAGGGAGAGGAGGGGAAAAAAGTGTCATTTCATCCTCCCCAAGAGGGTATCGAACGCCGGACCAGTACAGCGCGGCGCGGCATGTCACGGGCTTACGGTTGTAGCACAGCAGCAGCTCGGGTTCCTCGTCCTCGTAGAGGTCGACGGCGGCCACCAGGTGCGACCGGGAGCCCTCCACGGCGTGCAGCTTGACGACCTCGCCGGAGCGCTCTCCCACCAGGTCGAACTGGTGGCGGTAGCCGACGCAGATGTAGTTATCGGCGCCGCCGGCCGACCCCCCCAGCGTCGAGTCCACTAGCGTGATGAGCGTCGGCGACTCGGCCACCGTGATCTCCTGGGAAAGTTCAACGTTTTGGAAATTATGTCTGAGATTTGTAAATTTCATTTTAGAGGGTCTGAATTTTTTTTCCTGTTCTTAATTTTGAGATTTTCACAATTTTGTGATTTCGCGATTTTCACAATTTTGAGATTTTGCGATTTTCACAATTTTGAGATTGCGATTTTCACAATTTTGCGATTTTGCGATTTTCACAATTTTTAGATTTTGCGATTTTTACAATGTGAGATTTTTACAATTTTGGTTTTCTTCAATTATAGCACGCACCCTGAAGTATTGGAAGCCGTCGACGGTGTCCGTGTCCGAGGCCGGGCACCAGGCCGTCCACGCGGCCGAGTGCCGCCACTGCATCACGAGGAGCTTGTTCTTGATGGCGACCACGACGCGCAGGTGCGAGCCGCCGGGCCTGGACACGGCGTACAGGTGGCAGCCCCGGGTGCGCTCCAGCCGGTGCTCCTTGATGTCGGCACGGCCCAGAGGCAGACCCGCCTGCCCCGGCCCCGCGCCGTCCAGCTGCTCGAAGTCCGACAGCCGGAACACGTGCATCAGCTTGTTGTCTCGACCTGCAAAACGCCGCGGGTTCAAATACTCCGCTTCGCGTTTGGTTTTCCTCTGTCACCGAGCCGACCCTCCACGAACGCACCCATCTTGTCGGTCCGGAAGAGCAGGATGCCGTGGGCCTCCACGACGTGCAGCTGGCGCACGATCACCGTCTTGTCCATGATGGTGCGCTGCGACAGGCCGTCTGGGGAGAGAATCACTCGTTATTGTCGGCCGCGGGTTCAACCCCTACCAAGATTCTTTTCATTTCCTTTTTTTCCCCCTTTTTACTCGTTCTTTACCTCATGCTCTCCGTTATGAAATTGGTGTCTCATGACACCCATGACCCCGGGAAAGCCGAGAAACAAGTACATAAGGCAGGCAGCCCAAACTACACCGAATGTCCAGTGCTTCACAACGAAAAGCAAGAAAATTGTCTATGCTTTTATAATAAGATCTTTTCAATTAACACCACCGACCACAAAAAAAATATTTCACCATCGCGTACACAAGGTAAAGAACGGGCAATTTTACGTCCGAAATTATTTGGGCGTCTTTTCTCCTTGTTTGTTTTTCTTTTTCCTGTCGGTGTTCTGCTTACCGGGTCCGCCGGTGTGCTCGTCGTTGGTGACGATGAAGACGCCTTGCTCCGTGGCGACCACGAGGCGCGAGTCGCCCCAGGAGTCCCCGCAGACCACCTCCTGGCTAAAGTCCGGGTAGAAGCACATGGGCTCCCAGGGCGCGCGCTTGAACAGGCCGGAAGTGGCCAGGGAGGTGGGTGCGTCCCCGCGCTCGATCGTGTCCACTTTTAGACCCTGGCCGAAGCGGACGAACTCCACCTGCAAAGCGGAGCGAAGCGGTGAGGGTGGGAAACGGTGGGGGCCAGTGGGGACCAGTGGAGACCGGTGGGGACGCGTGAGAGCCCAGGGCCTTCACGGGCGAGCGCGCCGCACCGTCCCACCTTCTCAGCGCCTCTCTCTCCCTCTCTCCCTCTCCCCCTAAAGGGGCGAAAGTAGTTAATCCTCCAAATTTGAAGTTTTTCTATGAACGATAAGTCGGCGAACACACGTCCGCCCGAACGAACAAACAGTCGGCATCAGACTATAAGCCCGGCTCCTGCCGTTTCTAAAGAAACGTGTCGGGACGGGCTAAAAAGCGGGCTTTCCCCAAAAAGCGGCTCTCCCGTGCCCTGCCGTTTCCACCCCCGTGCCCTGCCGTGCCCTGCCGTGCCCTGCCGTGCCCTGCCGTGCCCTGCCGCCCTGCCCCCTGCCGTGCCCTGCCGTGCCCTGCCTGCCTTGCCTGCCGCGGGCCGCCCCCGCACCGCCGCCGTGTCTGGGCCCAGCTCAGCCCAGGCCAGGCCGCGGCACAACAGCGGGCTGGAGCACGGCTAGCACCCTCTTTGCCCACCGGCCGCCGCGCCGATGTCGGCACCGGCGTCCGCCCGATACAAATGGCCCGCCTCCACGGCGGCGGGGTTCTTGCCCTCACACAGCACGGAGCGCCGGACTTTGTCGTGGCCTTGGTGGAGGCCATGAGCCTGTCACCACGGTAAGCGGCGGAGCCAAGCAGGGCAGGGCTGGCAGGGCTGGCGGGCCGTGAGAAGATCATTGGCCGATTTGAGGCGGTTGCGCTCTTGAATAGGCCGTTTTGAAAAGACCTGAGTGACACTCAAGCTCGGCGCCAGGGGACCAAAAGTGGGGTCCCATGACCTTTTCTGACGGGAATGATACAGTAAGTGGTACGCCTTCCCCTTCTCATATCTTCCGCGTTTTCAAGGTACACCCTCAATTCTGAATACTTGACTCGAGAATTTTTGCCAAGCAAATCGAAGATGCTTTGGTACAAGTATTGCCTTAATGACGGCAATACTTGGCTCAAGTATCGTCCAAAACCCGTATTTAAGGCAATACAATAATTTTTAAAATTCTTTTCGTAACCAGAAAAGGTCACGTGAACCTGTTTCTGGAATCCTGGCGTCCTCCTAAGTCAACAGCTGCATGAAGCCCCTTAAAGCTTTGGCGATGATCATGCAGTGCCGGTACGCGGCGTCATGACCGCCGGGGGTCATCCCCAAGGTCAAGGGTGCCGACAGCCGAGGGCCGCGGGGCCGGCAGGGCCCAGGAGGAGGTGCCCAGAGGTGCCGGGCCCAGCCCGCCCCGCGCCCAGAGGGCTGGCGGCATGCCACACCCACACCCCATGCTGAGTATAGGCTAAGCCCTCTTGAAGGGAACGAATCATCCAGAGAGGATGTCCGCGCGGATTTTCGCGCGGCGGGGCGGTCGTGAGCCTCCCTTCAACCTCCCCCCTCCCCCTTCCCAGAAAATTAAATTCAAATAAAAATTATAATGAATAAAATAGGCATGAGTTGCGGTGAACGCACAAATGAAAAGTTCGGTGTGAATTTTAAAATATTCTGTTTTTGGTTGAGTTTGAAAGAACACTGGTAAAACTAAGGCGTAACCTTGCGTAAGATTAAATCGTAACGTTACGCTCTCCTTGCATTTGTGTGGGAGTGCTACGCTTCATGCTGCGAATCTACCAGTGAATCTGGATGGATTTACGTTTATTTGATATTTTGGTAGTTCATCCTCTCGATTTTTCCTCGAATTCCGGAAATGAGGTAGAAAGCGCCTTACCTGTCTGGTCTCCTCCTTCCGGCGGGAGGACGCGGAGCCGCCGACGCCGCGGGGGGCGTCCGGCAGTACGTCCGAGAAGGCACGCCGGTTCAGCATCGTCTGCAAATTACGGAGAACGTGAGAGGTCGCGGGTTCGAATCCCCTCCAAGCCTGCGCTGGCCTGACAGTTTACTGAGGAGCTCACCGTGCGGCCGTCGGGCATGTGCTCCGAGTGGAGGTCCTTGATGAGCATGTCCAGGGTGCGCTCCCGCTTCTGGGAGAAGGTGGGTGTGTTGAAGGCCGCCTTCTCACCGTTAATCACTGCATTAAAATTTTTTTTTTTGACATCTAGTTAGTTCTGGCCACAGAGTTTTGTTTTGTTTTTGTTTCATGTTTGCTCCTACTTTTGACGAGGAGGAACTCCCGGAACTCGTCGTCGTTGGCGAAGACGGGTGGGCAGGGAAGCGACGGCCCGAACAGGGGGACGGACTCCTCGGAGTAGACGGCCAGCCGCCACGCGTCCGTGTCGGGGTCCCGCGTCACCAGCGCGAACACGTCTGCGGCGCCGAGTCAAGGAACCAATAACGGATGACAATTTCGGCGAATTTCAGAAAAACTGTACAAAATCGTGATCTAGGATTTTGGGAGTCGTGCTTGAATTTTGATTTGTTACAAATTTCGACTGATTATTATTATTTTTAATGTAATTTTCCCATTATTTTTTTTGGGGGGGGGGGGGGCGATATTGAGTGAAGTCTTTTCTTATATTGTGGAAAAAATTTGGCTCTAGTTTCGGAATTTCGGCGATAAAATTTCAAGTCCCTTCTGTGAAGTCTCCTGTAGGAGGCCCCGTGCAGGGTAGGCATCATGTGGAGTGCAGCGCACGGGTGTCGTGCGGCTGGCCTAACCTGAAGTCGTCAGGCTGAGAGCCCGGCTGGCTGGCATTCTCTTTGTCTTCCCTTTTCCTCCTTCCCCTCCCTCCCAACCCTCACGTTCCCGCCAGACACCCGTTTGCACTCTCAGCTCCTGCCTTCTAACAACTCTACGCTCAAAAACAAGGATCGCCAAACTCAACTTTTTAGTTTACGGTTCAATGAATATTGGACATTTTGGTGCAAGTACTCTGAAATAACTTTTACAAAACTCTTGAGATTCCGAATTTCAGCCATTTTTCGTTCACATCAAGCTACGGAAGACCTAGCTTCTTGAGATTTCTAAAAGATGTATCTGTAAAGATTATCTTCTGAAACTATAGTTTTAAAGGATACGTGTAAACTGGGACTTGATGAAGGAGGGGTTGAAGGTGCACATCTGAGACGGTCCTCCGTCCAGGAACACGATGTTGACGATGTCGTTACCGATGTGCCTCTTCCTCTCCACCTGTCACAACGACCACATCAGTCATTCAAACCGCGAGTTTGTCATCGATATCAAATCCATTTTGTGTGAACATATAGCTACATGTGAGCAGAGCTACCGACCTGCTGCCGATTGTCCTTGGAGTAGGGGAGCATCGTGGAGACGTGGAACATGATCTCGTGGCCCTCGTAGATGGTGTACACCGAGTGCTTACCCGTCATGTCACCTAAAAGTCACGTAAGACAACAAAAATTACAAATAGCGAAAACATCCTGGAAAACAAATCTATTGTGGCGCGTTGGATAGTTCCCCAAATGTTGTCGCCACTCACAAGGAACAAATTTTGTCCGTGATCTGGAGACAGTTTTAAGCACATCTGGGGACAATAATTTCTTTTAAAGGGGTCTGTAGGGGGATACAAAAGTGTCCTACAATTTAGATGTGCTTCAGACTGCTCTCTAGCTTACGGACAAAATTGTTTCCTCTCACAGGAGCCCTCTGAGGTCAGGAGGCACAGCACGCAGGCTCAGCAGTCCCCCATGGAGCCAAAGCAAGCCGCAAGCATGCGAGGGTTGGCAAGCCACGCGCAGCCGTTGGCGGTGGTTAGGTTGGTACCGCGCGCACGCCGGCGGTTTGGCACGGCATGGGGCCTCTGGCGGTCGCCCCGCGGTGTTACTACGTTAGTGTTACCGCAGGCGTTGCCGATGACAGCTCCAAACTACACGACGCCACGTACATTCTCCCATCGGGGGTCGTCTATAAATTATACGACGCCTAGCGGAGCCGTTTTGTTGTCTTAGTGAAACGGGAAACCCCTCTCCACTGAGAATCAAAGGATCCGCGCGTTCATCGACCAGCAACCCAGTCAGGATTAGATTGTTGAAACGATTCGATTTCGACAAATTTAAAGAAATCGATGTAATCCACCGTCGATTCAAGATCGAAATGGCATCGGAAGTCGATTTTCTTTGTCGATTCGACAAATAATCGATGTAAAAAACGAGCGTCGACAACATTTCGAGACCATCGATATCGATTTGGTTCAAATTCGACAGTCTATTCCTGCCTGGGAAGGGACTTGAAAAGGCTGTTTTGGAAAATTCCCATCACGTTCAAGATCTGAGACCGTCCTGATGACCCATGGGAAGTGAGGAAGTTAGTGGTGGCCTCATCCCCCTCAACTCTATCAGAAGAGGTCATGTGACCCTAGTTCTGAGATCAAAGCCAAGCTGAGTCCGGTCTCAAATCGTGAATGTAATATGGTGAAGTTTTCAAAAGAACCTCTTCACTAAGTTTGGGCAGGCAGGGTCTCTCCGGGGCCACAAAGGTGTCGTGCTGTGCCCGGGAGTGTGGTCAGGTCCAGCCCCCCGACGTACGGACGCCCCGGGTCCACACCTTTGACGTCGAGGCCGCCGCGGTACTTCTTCCAGCCCTTGAGCTTCACCTCGTCGCCCAGGAGCTTGACGAAGCGCTGGAAGTCCGAGCTGCCCTCCTCTGGAACATATGGAAAAAGTCGATTCCTTTTATCATCTTTTTGCTCATTAATTTAGACTCGCATCAGTTTAGTCCTGTCCAGTTGACTCCGGTACTCCGGTACACTCACCGTTGCTAAACATCTCGTCGTCCGTGACCTGCTGGGGCTTGGTGTAGAGCACGCCGAACTTGAAGTTGACGGAGCCCTCCTGCTCCTCCAGCAGCAGCAGGTCCTGAAAGACACACCAAACAAACTTGGTGGCGTGTGTGCGTGTGCGCGGCGCGTGTGGCGCGCGTGCCGGCGCCGTGCTACGCCGCCGTTTAGGGCGCCTTCGCGCCCCAGTTTACACGCGGCGTATGCAGCAGGAGTAAATCAAAGCGCTCCCCGGTACACACTCAATGTAAATGTACACATTTTGAATACGAACCTTCTGTATCTCTGGAGAGAAGATTTCCTTTGGTCCCTTCTCCAGCTTCTCCATGTTGGGGAAGTTGCTGGAAGGAAAATAAAACGAGATAAGAAAAGGTGAAAAAAAAACCAGCTATAGGAGTGGCCGCCACGGTATACATTAAGCATGCATCACGTGCAGACAGACACATGGGGCTCCAGCAAGCTTCTAGCGGCCTCCAGCTCTCATAGCCTCCAGCCTCCGTAGCCTCCAGGCCCGGGGCAGTCTGCAGAGGCTCAGACGGTACAATAGCCCTCGAAAGTTGTTTCGATATCGTCCAGACCGGCGGAGGACGTCGGGAGGAGGACTGTACCTGACAAGTTTAGCATTGGAAATCCTAGAGGGGGGGGGGGGGGGGGCAGTGCGGGGAGGCCTCGGACCCCGAGCCGGGACCCCGAGCCCGGCGGCCCGTTTCTGGGAATGGATATTGTGTTTCAGCAAAAGGTGACGGGGTTCAGCGACCCTTCCCACGTAATGCACGCGCGCATGCGCAAAGGAAGGTGACAGTTTTTCCTCCAGAGGCGCGCGCGCGACGGGGAAGAAAACAACCAGGGATAAACCGCGAGCACCGATTTTATTCCCTTAGAATCCGTCCAGGGCTGACACACGGGTACGATGGATTACACCCCCGTCCTGTCGCACACCCCGGCCATTCGCCCGGCCGCCTGATGTGTGTCCACCCCAAAAAATTACGGCGTGTGTGTGTGTGTGTGTGTGTGTGTGTGTGTAGGTGTGTGTGTGTGTGTGTGTGTGTGTGTGTCCCTGGGTGGTCGCATTATGCTGACCGATCATCGGTAACCGCTCAGGCGGGTTCCTTCGGCCGAAGCTGGGGCAATTCGCAAAGTGCGACAAAGGAGGCGGGAAATGGGAGGGCGAGGGACAGGCAGGGGTGCGGGAATAAAAACCAGGAGGAAAAAAGAAAAAAAAAAAAGAAGTAAGGTCGCCCACACGCGCCGGTGACCGATCACAGCGAGTATGAAAGGATTGGCCGCACCGCCAACCGCGTTTGGGCCGCCGAAAACACACCAGGCCGAGAAAGTAAAAATAACGCGCGCGCTTCCGTCGAGATTTGAACCCGCGGGGCCTCGGGGCCTACATGCCGGCACTCAGCACTCGTGGTTATTCACTTCCGAGCGAGCTAAGTCCAATGCCGACCTCAAATCAGAACCACTCCGACAGGTCCATTTTTGACCAAAACTGAGCGATGATCATGAATTTTTCATTCTCAGGGTGAACTGGAGCCGACGGCATCGGCGGGGGCGGGGGCAGGGGTAGGGGCGGGGGGCGGGCGCCGAAGGCACCGCCCTGCCGTTCTGCTGGCTCCGCGTGTACTTTGGGGCGGCAGCACTGAGATGCACGGCCAAAAATCTCCCCCCCCCCACCTCCTTACCCCGCCCCTTCCACCCTCCCCTTCAGGCCGAGACTGCTCCGCTTCCATAACGCCTACACTTTGCAAATGAAGTAAGTAATTTAAGCGGGAAGGGAGCGGAAGGCGGCGCGGGTATGGCCCACCGGGGGACGGCCGGGGGGCGGCCGGGGGGCGGCCGGGGGGCGGCGGCCCGCAGCTGCCAGCAGACGACGCCCGGCCCGGTACTCTTTATTCCCATTTTTCCTCCTCCCCCCTCCGTTTTGTTCCACCACGTATAAATCCTCATTATTCGTGTTTATAACTCAGCGCGCTGCTAGGAAGGCGGAACGCGGCGGTACGCTGGTGGTACGGAGCCCTGCGGAGCCCTACAGAGCCCTGCGGAGCCCTGCGGAGCCCTGCGGAGCCCTGCGGAGCCCTGCGGAGCCCTGCGGAGCCCTGCGGAGCCCTGCGGAGCCCTGCGGAGCCCTGTGGAGCCCGACGGACTTGGCGGAGTGAGCGCCAGGCTCCGGTGCGGCCAGGGGATGCTACCCAGCCAGGATTGGACTGTCGAAATTGTACCAAATTGATGTCGATGGTGGCAAAATTTTGTCAAAGCTCGATTTTTTCATCGATCATTTGTCGAGTCGACTAAGAAAATCGACTTCCCGACACCATTTTGGTATTGAATCGACGGTTGGTCAAATCGATTTCTTTGAATTTGTCGATATCGCTTCGATATCGTTTCCTGGCAGGATAGCTCCCGGAAGCCGTGTATCTGTGACTGAAAATTAAAGCAAAGATCATCGAAATATTTGGGCATTTTCAACAAAAACTTGTTAAATTTTTCTCAAAAAATTGCAAGACTTCAAAAGAACTTAAAAAATTTAGCGAAAACATTCAACGAACGCTGAAAAATTCCAGCAAAAAAAATTGGCTCAGGCACTCTTACTTCTGCCGAGAAGCTAAAGGTGTATGTCAATATAAATCGTATACTTACGATAGAATTTGTTTGACAGTCATGGGCTTGTTGGGCGTGTACGGCACGGAGATCTTCTGGGCACCCTGCGAACACAACACACATCACACAGCCGTCAGTGTACCGTGGTCAGAGAGAGAGAGAGAGAAGAGAGAGAGAGAGAGAGAGAGAGAGAGAGAGAGAGAGAGAGAGAGAGAGAGAGAGAGAGAGAGAGAGAGAGAGAGAGAGAGAGAGAGAGAGAGAGAGAGAGAGAGAGAGAGAGAGAGAGAGAGAGAGAGAGAGAGAGAGAGAGAGAGAGAGAGAGAGAGAGAGAGAGAGAGAGAGAGAGAGAGAGAGAGAGAGAGAGAGAGCGTGAGGCGGCGGTGTTGGAGCAAAACTGTCGTTGGCGCGCGGGCTCTGCCACTGCTGCGGCAGCTGCGAGCGGTGGGTTCGATTCCCACTGACGTTTCCACACACTTTTCCCTCGCGCGCTCATTTTTCGCCGCCAACGCAAGGAGCTGTTCCCAAGTTACGTTTTGCTCTCAACCACTGAGGCGGTGTTACAAAATTTGTAGACGTACCCCAAATCAAAGTACCTCTCGATTAAACGTGTCACGTGGTTCCTGAACTGCCCCTTGGCGCCAGCGCGCTCACAGCACTCCGTGCTGGGGGCCCCGGGGGGCAGCAGCTGGGCCTCATGGGGTTGTCGCCCACCCAGTAGGAATATAGCAAAGCGGTGTAGTGGCAGCCATGAGCCGCTGCCCGCCCCGCCATGCCATGCCATACGCCATAAGCACGGCCGTTTGCCACGAACGATACCCACTCTCTCCTCCGAAGCCTCCGCGCCCGCAACAAGTAGTAGTGAGTGCCAACAAGGCGGTCAAAGACCCGCGCTCTCCGGGGGGTCGGGGGGTCGTCCTTCGCCGCGGCTGAGACGCCAGCCTGAGCTCTACCCTGTCCTGGCGGCGCGGGGCGCTCTGGCCTCGAGACGGGAAGACCCTCCCACACACGGACGGAAAAAAAAAATTGGGGGTCCCAACTAATTTTTGAGTTGATTTCCAGACAAGCAGTGAATTTGTTCTAAGAACTAAAATTTGGTTGGGAGAACTGGGGGAACGTTAATCGCTCGGACAAAAGCTAAAAGCTGATTATTTTTTGTTTAGTGCCCGCAGCGCACCTCTTTGTTGGTGCAACTAAAAAATTGCGATAAATTGCGATCAGAGCTTCAGCGTTATAGATTCCCACTGTTTCCCACAGAGAGCAGTCCGATTCACCACCGCACTGCACCCTCCGGTGGCGTTTCATAACATGTGGCCGCCCCCGGCACTTGACGCACCGCCTGTGGGTGGCGACTGATTGGCCGCAATTGTATCGGGAAGTGGGCGGACGGACACGGACAGTGTCGCCAACATCAGATAAGCCGCATCATCACACTGCAAAACAAAGTGTGTGTAAAGCGTGCACTTTTAAACGCACGAATGTGCTCTTCTTGAATTTCAAAACGCACATATTTGAATTAACATACACTTGACTTATTTGAGACCCGAAATTGCCTCAGCTTGACGATAGGGTTTTATAAATGGCCTCTCCTTATTGCGTAAAATAAAGTTAACGGGTCACGATGGGGCCTGCCACAATTTTTTTTGTATTCCTGCTCAAAAGGTCATGTGAGCCAAAATCCTAGTGTCAAGCTGAGTCTAAGTCTGCTCTGAAATCAAATTTTCAGCGAAGAGCGCGAATTAAATTTGTGCGAGCTTAGTGTGAATAACATTCTAGTGTTTTAAAGCGCTCTTGTCTTTCACACGCTTTGTGTATGGTGTGTGATTCGCTTTTTGTTTACGTAAAAGACTTTTCCGTCCCGATATTTTTATTATTCTTTCCACTCTCTTGTGTCCATACCACACGAGGGCTGTGGCGCACACGCGTGGCTAACCTCCTTGCTGGAAATCACTTTTACCCCCCCCCCATCCTCCCCCTCCCTCCACTCCATTTTGAAATTTACATTCCCCGCCCCCAGCCCGCCCCGCCCCGGCCACCACGCTCGCCCCACCTTCTTTTCCATGCGGATGCTCTGATGCTCCGGACCGCGTTGCGATGCATGCGAAGAGGCATTCAGAAGTACTTTGTTGGCGCTCCGCGCAGCGTCCTGGCAGCGCCTGGCAGCGCCTGGCAGCGCCTGGCAGCGCCTGGCAGCGCCTGGCAGCGCCTGGCAGCGCCTGGCAGCGCCCTGGCAGCGCCTGGCAGCGCCTGGCAGCGCGCGGGCCCCACGCACCCGAGCGGACAGAATGCCATGCATATGAGATGGTGGCGCCCTCCAGCCCAGCCCTAGCACTCGGTAGGTGTCCTCACAACGTTTACGCACGGCACTGCCGGGCGACAAGCCGGGCCGGACTACCGAAAACGAGCGCAGAGATTTGTTTATTCTGAAATACTGTGGGAGGGGGTGGCCATGCGTGCTACCGAAAAGGGGTGCTAGCCAGATGACGCGGTAATGTGTTAAAACACGCTGGGTTAGGGCGGTGAGGCAGAGACGGTCAGCTCGGAGTAGAGTACTCCGGAGAAACCCAAAACGGAAGTAAGAAGTCGTAACGGACAAGGAGATGTGTGAGAAATCACGTGGTTGTGACCCGACTCTTCGTCATATATCACTCGCTTTTTGATGAAAAACACGATTTCTCAAACTTTCTCCATCGATCACCTTCTTTGTCGCGACTTTCCACTTCCGTTTCGTGCGTCTCCGGAGTACTCTATTCGTACGTAGTACGCGGTGCGACCGAACCCGTGAACGGAACCTTCACTACTTTGCTGGGCAGATGGACAGGGACTCACACCCTCCATCTCTTCCTCGAAAAAATCGTATCGTACGTCGGAGAAGAGAGCGCAAATACTGTCTCTTTCCTGTTCCCACCCCCACGTCTCGCAGTCTCGGACAACAAGCAACCCCCCCCCCCCCCACCCGTCTGTCGTTTGCAGGCCAGGTGACAGTCTCCCCCCCCCCCCCCCCCTCTCACCTTCCGCCCACTCCGGCGACCAAACGCCTTTACAGAGACGGTCTGTTCTGTCCTTTGTTTACCGACGTCCACATCGCGCACCGCGTCCAATGTTACTCCGCCACCTGCTGACGTGGGGGACGCCGATGAAGGGGACGAGCGACGACGACTGGGCGAGGACGCCGACGAAGGGGAGGGTATGCAGACGGAGAAGAAGGGCGCCGACGAAGGGGAGGGCATGCCGACCCAACGGACGGAAGCCGACGCCGAGGACGTTAGAGGCCCGGGGAGTTAAGGCTGACGCGGCAGTCCGCGGTATAGGATGGGACGCAGACACATTTCTAATCCCCTGCTTTTATCTCTGTCTTTGCCACGGCGAGCACGCAGCAGGTTTTACGCGATGAGCGGCTGCTTGCCGTGGGGGGCCGGGGGGGGGGGGGGGGGGGGCACGGGGGACACGGGGGGACTCCGCCGCCCCGCGTTAGCTAAGGCCCCCGGAGAGCGCAGACCGCAGTGCCCCCCCGGGGGCCCGGGGGCAGTAAGTGTAGGCAGCCCGCAGAGCGACTGGCACTGGCCGCACAGGCGAGCCTCTGCCCACCCCCGCGGCCCCCGCCGCCCCCGGCCACCCCCACTCGGCGCGGCGATCGGCTGGGGGCGGCGGGGGCCGCGGGGGCCGCACGCTGGCGCCTTCAAACACTCCCCCTCCTTCCCCCTGTCGCCGACGGGCTCCCGCGAGGCTAGCCCAGTGTGCGTGCAGCCTAGCCTCACACACGGCCCCCTGGCGTGCCATGCCGGAAACACTCTAGGGGTCGAGTCTCCTTCATTGTCCCAACACAGTCGCGTGAAAAAAGAATGTCCCCGCATCCGTAATAGGAGCCCGCATACAGTGAATGAAAAAGTCATTATCGTCGGGCAGTTGTGGACGCCGAGCGACTTGAACAGCTTGTTTTGAAAACTGGGCTTTCCGTTCGGGACTCGGCTTCGAGCCAGGATTTCCAAAATTGGGTCACATTAATTTTTCTGATGGGAAATGAGAAGGTTCGTGGCAACCTGAGTCCGATTCCAGTCTCAACATCCTGACTGTAAGTCTAAGTTTTCAAAACAGCCTCTTAAAGATTAAAATTGTTCGATCATCGCGACTTCGCAGAGTGCATACTGTCCGCATTTGCAGCACTCTGAATGCAGGTGGTGCAGCAGTGCCCCCACAGGGCTGCGCTGGGTTCCGTACTCACCGTTTTCCTCCAGAGAATGGCTCGGTACTGGGGCACGCACTGGTCGTTGGCGTCCGTGAGAACCACCGACAGAAACACTGGCACCTTGTCTCCGTCCAGCGCCACGTAGTTCTGGTGCACTGCACGACAGCAAAACAACAACAACAACATAAATTACCGGGATAGAAACACCATTCTGCTGGAATCCCGCACGAATCTTTTCTTCCTCTCCGTCTCTCTCCCTCCCAACCCGTATCCTAATCCGTGTCTGCGTCTCACTCTACGGTTTTTAGGTATCACCGTCTAGCACGTCGATCACGGCAGAGAAGTCTAGTTTAACTCGATTGAAAACAACAAAATGTTTGAAGATAGTTACTCACGTTTTCCGAGGAAGTACTTGAAGTACCATCTTGTTTGGTACTCTGGGTTTTCCAGGACGGGGGTGCTGGGGGATCCAAACATCTGCAACACACAACACAGATCACAAAGGTTGAAGTACCAGTGAAAATAATTCTGCTCTTTTCAAAATGTTACAAAATGCAGAAGAAACTGCAGAGACAGACTAAGACTGATGCGTTATGTGCACAAAGCGGCGAGGGCGGCTGAAGCGACCAAGAGCGTGTCAAGTCATGGCGACCCGTGGCTGCGGCGTGCGCGCTGACCTGTAAAGTGTTGGGAGAGAGAGAGAGAGAGAGAGAGAGAGAGAGAGAGAGAGAGAGAGAGAGAGAGAGAGAGAGAGAGAGAGAGAGAGAGAGAGAGAGAGAGAGAGAGAGAGAGAGAGAGAGAGAGAGAGAGAGAGAGAGAGAGAGAGAGAGAGAGAGAGAGAGAGATGGGGTGGGCCCCTAGGGGGACGCTCCATAATTCAACTCGCCACCGCACGCGTCGGTGCACCCAAAAAAGTTTTTTATTCTTACTTTATTTTTTTTATTTTTTATAACGAGGGGCCCGTGCTATGTAACTGCCAGGAATTGGTGTGAGAACCGGGCAACTTTTTAATACTGCGACCGGTGGAGTGGGCATCGCTTTTGCGGCCCAAACGGGAAACCCACGCTGCGTTGGGTGAGGAAAAAAAGGAGGAGGAACAAAAAAGGCGGGGTCGTCACACAGTGTTATTTTTGCCTTCGCAGGCACACACACACACACACACACACGCGCGCGCGCGCGCATTCACACACACAATCACGCAAGGCTGGGAGCATTTTCAGTCCGAGTCGCCTCCAGTCCCCTCCGCGCGACGCTGGCCGGAAGGATCGACAAATTTCTCATCGCGATGAGAACGCTTGCGCACCACTCTGTCGCCGGCCGCCGGCTCTTGGACATCCTGGGGATGGGGATGGGTCGGGCCGGAAATGGAGTCCGGATGAACGCAACGAGCCAAAACCTTTGAAATCGTTTGGAAAAGAAACCTCCAACTCAATCGAATACGAAAGAACGAGAGGATCGACTGTCAAGAGGATCGATTTAAAAATGAGGCTCCGGATGATGACAACGAGCAAGAACTCTTGAAGATGAAAACAAAATTGTTTTAAAAAATCGAATCCTGGAAAGAAAAGAAAACTGAAAAAGGTATGGGTTTAGTGATTAAAGCATGAGTTACAAGACAAATGTTCCTTTAGCCGTTTCTCCATATCCACCTCGTTTGCTGAAATGCCGCGGGATCGAGGATCTTCCACCAAACTTCGCTTCCGAATCAACAACAACGAAAACAGCAGCGGCAACAGCGGCAGCAGAAACACAAATGCAAACTAATTACAAGCCGTCAGACACCTGCAGACACCCGCCTGACGTCCGACGCCGAAACGGAGCACCAACAAACGGCATCATAACCGTGACGCGGTGCGAACGGAAATGAGAAGCTCCCTGCCAGTATTCGAACCCGGGACCCAGGACTCACACCGCCAGGGGGGTGCTATTCGAGGCTGCTAGTGGTTCTGTGGGTTTGTCAGCGATCCCCGCATTGTCTCTCGGGCTGAAAATAGAAATCATTCGCGCTGGTCGTTACGAGCCGTTACGAGAGGCACTTTGTGAATGGGCTGGCCGCGGTCAATGACCCAGGAACATGAAAACAAGATATCTTTTATTTCTCATACCCCTGCTAATGGAATTACCTGGAAAATTGGACCGTCGGAAAGCCTAAATTTTTGATTAATTTTGAAATGAATTGCAAAACAGAAAAGAGAGGACGATGACACTCACCTCTTCTTTTTCACCCAGGGACTCGCCGTTCTCCACCCGGAATCGGCGGCCGTTAAGCTCCGACCCGTCCGCCTCGATCTGCGGCAACTGAAAGCAAAATTAACGAGTTCTTTGAATATTTCAGCGGTAAATCTCCGAAATTTGGAATCTGGGATCCCAACGCGCTTGTATGTTTCCGACTTGTTTTATTGTCAAGATTTCAATGATGGGATCACATAATCGCTTCCAGCATTTCTAAATTTTACTCTTTATTCCTGGGTGCAGAACATTCTCTGATTCCAAGGGCCTACAGCGTGACACGGCCCACGCCTTCACTTCGAGTTACTACGATACCCGTTCGATTTCACAGGATTTCTTTTGCCGTGCTCACTCTCGCACTCGTGCAGGGCTGTGCACCTCTCACTCTAACACAAGGTACGCGCACGGTCCCTGGTGACGTCCCTCACTCGCACCACAATCCATAACCGGGGTGCGGGGGAGGGACCCGCTGGACATCGAAACTACCGAGTGTTGCATGCTCGGTGCGCTCCCAGTAGGATACACGGAATACAGCTACTGACCGGTCATTTGAACACGATACTGCGACCGTCCGCGTGAGAGCCGACATCCCACCAGCCAGGAATAGACTGTCGAAATTGTACCAAATCAATAGCCATAGTGTCGAAATTTGGTCAAATCTCGATGTTTTCATCTCTTATTTGTCGTATCGACAAAGAAAATGGACTTCTAAAGTCATTCTGATATCGAACTGACTGTGGTCTCCATCGATTTCTTTGAATTTGTCGACATCGAAGCGACGTCGACATCGTCTAATCCTGTCTGGTTCCAGCGCACTCCTCATGGTGTAACGATTAAGCGCTATTGACATTCTCGTGGCGAAACTCTTTGCTTCAAGCAGAGTCTGCTTAGGGGAAAAATTATTGCGGTTAAGGCATAGACACTTATCTGAATCCAGAAGAAATTTTTGACAGTGAGGGCTCGTTTGTAAATCTTATCGCAAAATTAAAGTTGTGCATTTCAGATAAATATTAATGAATGAATGTTTACTGCACGCAAAGATCTTGATTGCAGCTTAGAATAAAAATGATCCAAACTGACTCACCAGCTCGACGGACCCATAGTGTCTCCGGCTGAACACGCCCCGCCGTGAGATGAGGTCATTGGAGGAGGAGCTGCAACACACAAACAAGCCGCGTTAATATCGGGGAGATACTCTCCGACTCCGTGCTGCCCGGTAGCGGCCCGGGTTCGACTCCCAGGAGAGTTAGTTCCCTTCTTCCCTTAGCCTTTCATTCATTCCTGGTTTGTTGATAATGTCACCGAAAGCCAGCAGCGTGGCGTGGAGAGAGAGAGAGAGAGAGAGAGAGGGACTTATCCTCCCCGGCTCTCTCTCCCTCTCTCTCCTTCTCGTAACAACCGATTTTCGTCAGCAGATACGTCGATGTGATTTAGAGGCGGTCTCCTGACAGCGACCGCAGCGTCCGCGTGGCGCGATGAGTTATCGTACGATCTGAGAACAGGGGAAGTATAAAAGGGCTGGGAAGGGGCGGTGCGTTTTAGGAAAACTTTCACGTTTCCGCACACGAAGTTGCAATGTCCTACCTCTGTATGTATGTGTGTATGTATGTATGTATGTATGTGTGTGTGTGTGTGTGTGTGTGCGTGTGTGCGTGTGTGTCTGTAAGGCCCAGACTTCTCCAGATAGGCGAACGCAGAGAAGTTTGTGGCATCAAAGGAGGAACTACAGTTCCACCACGAAGAAAAGCATAATGTTCCCTTGAATGTTTCTCTCGGAAATACGGAGCCAAGAAGAAAAGACTCGACTGGCAACGGCATATCACACATCTGCTCGCTTTATGACAGACTGGAATTAGGTTAGTGGGCCCCGGGAGACACTTCTTCTCCTCTCCGTCCTTCTCCACGTCAGCACTATGCTCTTTCTCCATCCCGCCGCCTGTCTTTTTTTTTTCATCGTGGCACTAATGCGACAGGATGCAGACGGAAACACTATGAAAAAAAAAATTATCCAGCAAAATTTTGAGTTTTTAATAAAAGGTTGCATCCTGCAATTTCTTCATGCTAGAGAATATCTCACCGAGAGATCGGTTTACTCACAAAGACAAAAAAGTTGCTTGAAAATATTTGATTGTCTAGATCCGCATAATCAATGCTCGCCCAGGGCGTTTTTCAACCCTAATTCTTACTGTAAACACAAAAACTATACCCCGTTTTTTTCCGCAGTGTTTTGTGGGTAACGCTTTGCAATATGCACGAGATCATCGGGATCAGAGTGTGGATCCGCAGCAGCGCGGGGGTGCGTGCGAGATACCCCCCGACCGCCGCCCTGGCGGGGCCGCTGCAGCATGCATCATTAGGCTGGTACGCCTCCCCCGGACGCAGCCGGCCGCGGCACAACCACGCATCTCGCCTCGGCCGCCAGTTCCAAATGTTCCGCGCGTGAGGAGACATAGCGCAGGCCGGGTGCAAAAACATTCATTTCCGGTGTGCAGCCGACCCGGCCTGGCCCTCTTGCAATATATCTCAGTCTGAGCCGGCCGCACTCAGAAGAGGGAGAGGGGTGCATGGAGAGTGGGAGAGTGGGAGAGAGGGAGAGAGATAGAGAGAGAGAGAGAGAGAGAGAGAGAGAGAGAGAGAGAGAGAGAGAGAGAGAGAGAGAGAGAGAGAGAGAGAGAGAGAGAGAGAGAGAGAGAGAGAGAGAGAGAGAGAGAGAGAGAGAGAGAGAGAGAGAGAGAGAGAGAGAGAGAGAGAGAGAGAGAGAGAGAGAGAGAGAGAGAGAGGGAGAGGAGGTAAGACGAGCCGGATAAGTCGCCTATCCCCGGATCTGCCCACCCAGAGGTAACATCCGGCTGACAGGGCCCGGAATCTCCTGTGATATCGGTTACTCAAGAGGCTGCCGACAGAGCCCTAGCATGGCAGCCGGGACGTCCAGGATCTTCCTCCCGGGGACGCCTGGAGGACCGTTCCCAGCCAGAAATGAATCACCAAACCTCGGTCGAATCCATACATCAGTTTGTCCTAAAAATCGACCAAAAGCCATTTGGGCGACAAATCGACATCGAACCGATAAAAAAAAATCTCTCGATGAAGTTGTTCTAGCGGATGTCCGGACTTCCGCACTAAGACTTCTTAAATATTCACGTTCATCGCGCAGTTGTTGGATCTTAAGAGTTGTGACGTGCGAGAGCATGTCTTTGGAGACTGTATGTTTGAAGACTAATGCCCGAGAAAACGTCCAGGACGTACATTGTCCTTGTTCTGATGAAACCGTCCCGGGCTGTGCGCCGAGCTTGGCGGACAATCGTGGCCACAGAGAGCGGATTATGAGATGAGAAGGAGGGAGGGAGGGAGGGAGGGAGGGAGAGAGAGAGAGAGAGAGAGAGAGAGAGAGAGAGAGAGAGAGAGAGAGAGAGAGAGAGAGAGAGAGAGAGAGAGAGAGAGAGAGAGAGAGAGAGAGAGAGACACGGGAGGGAGGAACTTGGTTCACGTGGGCAGTCCGGGGGCGGCTTTGCTTGGAAGGTCTTGTGCACTGTAAACCTTGACAACTCCACAAACTCGTCGGTTCCGACGTCTCTCCCTCTCAACACGAATACAGCATCCAGCATCAGTAACAAACAAGTGGTTGAGAAAACGGACAACAACTCATGTGCCGTCATGTGACGAATATACAGTCGAAAAATTTTCTTCTCATTGAATATATCTTTTTCTCATGGAATAACGACTTTTAAAGCAGTGAAACGCGGCTGGTCGTTACACAAAAACTTTTGCCCGCTCTATTATCGATTACGAGTGCAGAAACCGTGACGGAGGCGCTGCCCTGCCACCGGAAGGCCCCGGGACACTGCCATTAACTGGCCGTCACAGTCACGCCTCGAACCCCATAGAGTTATTAGGAACTCTATGCTCGCCCCTCTCCACTCCCCTCGCTCATCTGACCGCCCCCCCCCCTCCCCGGCTATGCCCCAGAGGACGCATTGTGGCGAGCAAGTATACGACTCACATCAGGCCGACTTGGAGTCGCAGCTACTGAATCGATAGCCTACTTTACGCCTCTAGGCCTCGACGGGGGGAGAGTGCTGGCGACGCTTCCCGCTTCCCCCTTCCCCTCTCTCATCCGCTTTGTCTCTCTCTCTCTCTCTCTCTCTCTCTTTCTCTCTCTCTCTCTCTCTCTCTCTCTCTCTCTCTCTCTCTCTCTCTCTCTCTCTCTCTCTCTCCCTCTCTCTCTCTCTCTCTCTCTCTCTCTCTCTCTCTCTCTCTCTCTCTCTCTCTCTCTCTCTCTCTCTCTCTCTCTCTCTCTCTCTCTCTCTCTCTCTCCTCTCTTCTCTCTCTCTCTCTCTCCCTCTCATCCCCTGACCATGAATGCTCTGCCGTATAAGTACTGAGTGCCGCTGGGCGCGGTATGGCGGTATGTGGCGGTATGCCACGGGCGGTAAAGATCGCCTCATGAGTGGAGATTCACGCCAGCAGTGTTTTTATTTCCTTTTCGCCCGCGCACCTCCCACTCTATTTTACACCCCCATTTTCCCTCCTTTATTTATTTAGACAGCCTCGCGTAACGTTACTACAACACTGCTTTTGGATTTGCAATACGTATTGCAAAAGGGGTTGAATATTGCAAACTGTTTGCAATGACGGGGTTCTTATTTCTTAAGGGAGTGTATCGGTATTTATATGCAATAACGACTTATCACAAACTTTAGAGATATGTATTGCAGTGACTATGAGCGCATTATGTACGAAAAAGTGACACGAAAAAAAAAGGTGTTCACAAAATTTTCGACTCCAGAATTTTTCGCTGATCAAGCAAGTTACGAACAGTTGTTTCGCAGCACTAGCAAACACTTCCGCCGAGTAAATGAAAAACTTAACCAAAATACAAGAAAGAGGCGCGTTAGTAAAAAAACAATTTGTTGAAAATGGGATACGGTGACGGTAGAGTTGGAGTCAGTCGGGGCATTCCGTTTTGTTTTCCCCACTCACTCGCCCCCGCTAACTGAGATCTCGCTATTCCAATTTATTATTCACACTGCGAAGCTGCTGTTCTTTTCTCCGTTTTAGCCGAGATGCTCTTCGCTGTCATCGCTCCCCCGAGTCGAGCACTGACCTGGGCTACACTATAGGGTGTTATCTTTGTGAAATTGGCAGCAGGGGCGCAACCAGACTTGAGTTTCGGAGGGGGACATGCCGCGCTAATTGCCTACATTCAGGCGTTTTTTTTTATTCGGGTTGCCTAACCCGGTCACCAGTTAAAGGCCCACCTGGCTATACCCCTGATTGGCAGCAGGTCGAAAGTACGTTGTCCCCGTGTTGTGAAAAGTACACAAACCGCAGATTCTTGTATTATTTTGTTTTCGACGAGAGATAGGGAGAGGGGGGAGGGAGGGAGAGAGCGAGGGAGATAGGGGTTCGTGTCGCTGTGTTCATCCCTGGGGCGTTTCAATTTCTGTGCCGAGCCCTGGCACCCACCCCGACCCGGCCGCCCCATGAGGGGCCCAGGGCCCGGGGGGCGCACGGCTACTGCTGGTGGGTATCTCAAAGGCCGGGAGCAGCGGGGCGCAGCGGGGCGGGCCATCCCGGGGGCGGCCCGGGGGCGGCTCCGGTGTCGGCCCAGAGTCGTCGTCATCGGGCTCTACACACGCCCCCGCGGCCCCCGCGGCCCCCGCGGCTCCCGCAGCCCCCGGCGGCCCCCGTCCCCGCCAGGCGCGCGGCTCCCACGGCCGCGACCGCTGGGACTGGGCCCCCCCGTGCCCTGCAGCTCAGAGCCCACCCAGATACGTGGGTTCGAATCCCAGCCAGCGGGTGTAATTGTCTCGTGGCGTTGACCACGCACACGCTGCCGCTCAGTGCCATCGCCTCCCCCGCCCTTAATGAGGTCAATACCGCCGTAATTAACCAACACCCCCGGCCGGGTTTTTGTTGTTTTCGCAGAAAAGAATGTGGAAAGGGAGAGGAGCAGTTTGGTAAACGACTAGGGTGGCGCTGAGGCCTTCTGCGAGCTCCGAGACTGAGCGAGAGCGTTGCCAGCGGATGAGCTCCTAAGTGGCTCCGCTCAGCCTCTCTCTCACTCTTACTCCCTCACACACACACACACACACACACACACACACACACACACTCTCTCTCTCTCTCTCTCTCTCACTTTCTCTCTCTCTCTCTCTCTCTCTCTCTCTCTCTCTCTCTCTCTCTCTCTCTCTCTCTCTCTCTCTCTCTCTCTCTCTCTCTCTCTCTCTCTCTCTCTCTCTCTCTCTCTCTCTCTCTCTCTCTCTCTCTCTCTCTCTCTCTTTCCATCCCTTCCTCCGTCTTCGAGTCGCGAGGCGATGACCGTTCCGACTTGAAGGTGGATCAGCGCATTAGTAGGGCTGCCTTGCCTGCCTGCCTGCCTGCCTGCCTGCCTCGCTGTATTGCGTCACCGAGTCAAAGATCACATCTCATCAACCAAGAAACGTTTCTTTTTAATATTTTTTTTTTAAATAGTTAGTCCCTGACTGGGTTTCAAACTTTGAAACCCATGCACCAATAAACATAGAGTCGCGGGTCCAAAATACTGCCATTTCACAATAATTGACGCTTTTAATTTCGTGTGAGACACGGGGTCAAATCAGCTGCAGTACGTCCATGTCCCTCCTCCCCTCCGACACCTCAAGAAATTAAACACAAAAGAAAAACGTCTGTATGGTGTCTTGTGGAGTGGGAGTGAGAAAACTGAGCGCTCGGTCGCACCTCGGCTCTCAGTCTCCCGAACAGGGCCAGCAGGGCGGGCCAGTGCAGCGCCCTGTCGACAGGCGGCGTCCGGTGGGGGCGGCCGGGGGCGGCCGGGGGCGGCCGGGGGCCCCGGGGGCGGCAGAGCCCCGACAAGTGCTCCCGGGCGGGGCTTCAGCCAGACACGCCGTTGGCACACCTGACGGCAGCTACAAAAAGCAAGAAGGTGCACTCTCGGCAGCCACCAAAATACTGAAAATAAAACCTACTGGACAAACACGTTGAGAATGACAAGTTTGTCCGAACTAGCATGACATTTCCTGATAGGTGCCGCAATGAAGACCTACCTCAAACCTCCTCATTTCTCATCACAGGTAAGGTCATGTGACTCCGTCATCAAGCTGAGTCTCACTCAGGTCTCATTAGTGAAGTGTGTTACGTTTGAAAGTGCACGAATAACACGCAATGGTTTTCACACTCTTTGTCGAGCAGCGCACAGTACCCCGATGCTGTCGTGTGGACCTATAAAGTGTTTACCAAAACGGCAGCAGGACAGACGCCCTTAATCACGTTAGCCCCCCCCCCTCTCCCCTCCACATCACTTGCCAGGGCAGCGACCGGCCACCTACCTGTTGGGCTCCCCCCCCCCCCCTTTCTCCCCCTCCTCTTCCCGAACGCACAGCATCACCAACGGATGCAGAGCAGATGGAAAACAGACACGAGCGAAGCGGAGGCGCGCTGGCGGTACCGTCAAAAAATCCTGCGAAGAAAATGAAAGATACGTAGCATTTCCTTCGTATTGCAAGAAGTTCTTCAGAGGCTACAAATAATTTCTTCGCAGGATTTTAACTGAGGAAAACGGCTTGCGGCACGGACCGCGCGCCGTAGTGTCTGTCTCATCCACCATGTGTGTGTGTGTGTGTGTGTGTGTGTGTGTGTAAACCAGCCACCATTTGCACACATTATGAGGAAGGGCGCGCAGGAAACACGCAGTAAATAATCAACAAAAATGTTAGAAATAAACTGTTATGGGAGAGAAAAACATCCGCTCGACGTGGAACGCGGCGTGGTAATCGACCACGAAGGCCTAGAGGCGGGCGGTGGGAGGAGGCCGCCTGTAAGGTAGGCCGCACGCCGACACGTGTGCGCGGAGCGTCAAGGATTGCCTACCCACAAGGCGCCCCGCGGCAGCCTCGGGAGCACTGAGAACGGAAGGGCTACAATTATCTCACGATTTGGAGCGATAACTAAGTGACCTGATTAGACTTAAAAAGGCTGTTTTGACTTTAACAGAGATTTTGACACCCGAGTCTGACTCACAGCGTGACGCCAGGATTCAGAAAAAAAAGAGAAGACTGTTTTTGCGTGCGGAATAATGGTCTTATCGTATAGCCACTCCCCCTCATCAAACTCATTTCTCATCACAAACGACCTCGCGGGCATATTTTTTTGCAAGCGACATCAGAAAGGAAACGGAGTTTTTCTAAGTCACACTATGCAGCAGGCTCTGTCCACGTGGACCCTTCGTAGAATGTCAGAAAAGGTGCGATGATGGTGATTATGGTGATTGGAGAGGGGGGGGGGGCTGGGGTCGACTTACAGAGGAGGCTGGACCCGTGCCCGGGCCGGGGGAGGGTACATGGAAGGGCGTAAGGGCGCACGGGGTCGGCTCGGGGGAAATAGGGCAGGTGTCCTCTACTCTCTCTGTATTTGCAAAGGAAAAGGGGGCGAGAGCGGAGGTAGGTGCAGTGAGTGGGAGGCGTGTGTTTGTACAGTGAGAGAGAGAGAGAGAGGGGGCCACTTCCCTACGTGCGAGTACACACCCTAGCTACAGTACAGTCCTGTTGTAGATTGTGAATAAGAAGATCAAAACGCAGTCTCATATTTCTACCAAATTTAAACACCAAGACGCAAACCTGTTCCGTGTTTCTAACGCGAAGCCAGAAAAAAAGTGTTCGCTCATCCAACGAACAGTATGCTACTTGAGAGATGTTTCGCTAATACGGCGAACAAGTCCAGAGACGCCAAAGACACACGAAATTTGCAGTGCTCTTACAGGTACCTTTCACTGAAGCAGAGAGGGTGTTTGTTTGGGTTTTCCCGAGTAAAAAGAGATGTATATGGGACCATATACGAATCGTACATAATTGTATACAATTGTAAACACATTGTATATAATCGTATATGGGGCGTATACAAGTGTATACGAATAGTATATGAGACCATATACGATTCATATATGATCTCATATATGAGCTGTATATGAAGTCGTATACGGGTCATATACAGCCACATTCACATAGACAACCATATAGGAATAGTATACAAGGTAGGCATTGTATACTGGTTAATAATATATGAGTTGTATATGGTCCCGTATACGATCCATATACACTTGTATACGGCCCATATATGATGTGTATACAATTTGTATACACATTATATATATATGGCCCCATATACAATTATATACGATTCGTATATGGTCCCATATACAACTCTTTTTACCCGGGTTGCGCGAATAATTTGTTGAATTAGCAAACATTATGAAACAATAACAATCCGAAAACGCAAATTCAGCGAAAAAGTTTTACTTCTAGTATTATTTTTTTTACCGAGCGCTCGTGGACTTTTCCCCCGCGTATCCCTGGGGAAGAAAAAGGGGGTGGGATGGTCGTGTGGCTGGTATGAATGTCTCCATCGGGGCGCACCCTTCCCCCCCCCCCCCCCCCCCTCCCTGTCCTGCATCGGCTTCTAACATTCCGACCGGCCGACCGCAGGAGTAGGCCACACAGTAGTAGGCCGTGGTAGGCCCGGCGGCAGACATGACCACTTACGCCCAGCCTCCCCTCCTCTTCCCCTCCCCTTCCCCTCCCCCCGCCCCCCTCCCCTCCCCTCTACTCCCCTCCTCTCGCCTCACTCCTCGCCAAAAACGCATCGCATCACGGCAGTTGCCATTCAAGGCATAGGACGGGGGGCGGGAGGAGAAGAGGAGGGGGGGGGAAGGGGGGTGGTGGAGAGAAAGCTGCCCCCGAGAGGAACTAGGTTACACATAAAAGGCCAGAAGGATAGCCGAAAGAGGACAGGAGTCGGGGAGAGAGTCGACGGCGCGGCGCGGCATGGCACGGCACGGCCACGGCGCGGCACGACACGGCACGGCATGGCACGGCACGGCCACGGCGCGGCACGGCACGGCACGGCACGGCATGGCACGGCACGGCGCGGCACGGCACGGCCACGGCGCGGCACGACACGGCACGGCATGGCACGGCACGGCCACGGCGCGGCACGGCACGGCACGGCATGGCACGGCACGGCGCGGCACGGCACGGCCACGACGCGGCACGCTTAAGTTTTTGTCGTCTGCGGAGGGAAGCCGAGGAGGGTGAGATGGCACGGGCGGACGCCGATAAGGGGAGGGCGGCCGGGCGGGCGACGACGTCTGGGCGCTGGCACCGAGCCACCCCGACAACACAGCAGCCCGGCGCAGCCCCCGAGACCACACCGACATTTTTCATCGAACACTGCGAAAAATGACGACGCGAGACTGCGATCACTCTAAATAACTGTGTACGAATTTGTGCGCAGTCATCAGGGCGCATCAGGGTATTTCGATTTGAAGTAGTGTTATTGCAAAACCTTGCAACTCTTGTTTCTGCTGTTTTTAAGTTATTAGGTAAAACACAGATGCAACACGAAGATGCCTTGCAGTCAGCGCGAGGATTCCGAGGATGGAGGTCACTTGACCTTTTCAGACAAGAAATACGAAAGTTCTACTGGGTACTTCCGTTATTTCTTGAGGAAAAAGGTCAAGTGAGCCCCAGTCTCACTCAGGTCTCAGATCTATAATGTGATGGAATATTTTCAGACCTGCCAACCTTGCCCAAGTCTTTTCTTGGCCAATATTGGTCGATGCCTCATTCATTCTCAGTGCTCACGACACCAACGAGGGGCCAGTAAGTTATTCCTCCCTCCCTCCCACGCACTGACCACAGGAGCCGTATCCGCATGTTTCTGACAAGCCGTCATCGTTGTATCATCATTTTTCTTCCCTCGCTTCGGCCTCTCGTTTTTTAAATCTCACGTCGCTTCCTGGCAGGGACGGACTAGGGTGGCCCAGGGTGGCCCAGGGTGGCCCAGGGTGGCTCGGGTTGCCAGAAAGACCCCCGTCCACAAATGACGTCCCAATTTTCTCCCCGATCTTTTTCCGCCTGGCTTCAGCCGAGCACGGGCAGCAGCCCAGAGCGCCTGCGAATGCTGGGGTAGGCCAGCCCGCACGGCATGCATGCGTTGCACCAGCTGGGCTTGCCTACCTTCCAGGCACCCTGAGCACCACAAGATTCATGTCAGATGTGCCGCTGACTTACATTTTTATTTTAAACATTAACGGACGTGCGCAAGCGAGGCAACAGTGAGTTTGTTGACTTTTGGATCCACAACAACTATACAATCTAGCATTTTTTTTTTGTGAAAATAAAAATATAAAAAAATCGACTTTTTTGTCGTCGTGGGCGGAAGCCACCGGAAGCAGACGTCTTTGCCGATCCGGTCCGTGAGCATCTGCTATTGTTACGCGCTACTCACAGTTTCCGCTTTTCTTGTCGTCAGCCTGTCTGAGAAAAATGAGGTGATGCGAGTCGATATGCGAGCGGTGCTGTGGGCGCTCTCTCCCTCTGCGAGAGGGCAGATCTGAGGCGATCCTCACAACCCCTCCGCGCTCCTCCGGCAGCTCATAAAACCCGCCACACACACACGCACACACACACACACACACACAAACGCACACACACACCCACACACACACACACAAATATCTATATAGCCCTCATGTGCTGCTCTTATTATTAACTGGCCAGCGCAAATATTGCGGGATGCTTCTTGACCGCACCACACAGTAACGGCCAGAGGGCGAGATAGAGTGAGAGAGTGAGATAGGGGCAGTGGGGGTAGGAGGAGGACGAGAGATAGATAGAGAGTGAGTGTGAGAGAAAAAGAAAGAAAAAATAGGGGGGGGGGATAAAAGGAAAGTCCCATATACGGGCGGCTGGGCATCGTGTTGATCCGAAACGTCCCCCGGTAGGAATCGATTCAAAATCAAAGACACGGGGGAAAGACCAGAGGACGGCGGTGCAACGCAACGCAATGGGTCGTGTGTGCGTGTGTGTGCGTGTGTGTGTGTGCGTGTGTGAGAGAGAGCGCGCGCCAATCTCGAATGACTCACGCCTCGCGTTGCGAAACGTCGCCCTGATGAGGCGTTTGATGTCCGCGACGGTGTTCGCAGGTGTAAAATCAAACGGGAAACGAGAGCCAGTGTCGACGTCAACCGAGGCCGGGACGCCAGGGTCAGTGCTCACTCTTTCTCGCCGTTTCCCTGCTCTCACTCTCTCTTTCTATCTCCCTCTCTCTCTCTCTCTCTCTCTCTCTCTCTCTCTCTCTCTCTCTCTCTCTCTCTCTCTCTCTCTCTCTCTCTCTCTCTCGCTCTCTCTCTCTCTCTCTCTCTCTCTCTCTCTCTCTCTCTCTCTCTCTCTCTCTCTCTCTCTCTCTCTCTCTCGCTCTCTCTCTCTCTCTCTCTCTCTCTCTCTCTCTCTCTCTCTCTCTCTCTCTCTCTCTCTCTCTCTCTCTCTCTCTCTCTCTCTCTCTCTCTCTCTCTCTCTCTGACTCTTTGTCTCTCTGTCTCTCTACCACATGACACATGACTGAAGAGAACCAGTGTGGGTGTTTTTTGATTTGCTTCAGAACACCACCGTATGGTTGGTGCGACTCGGATGTCAAGGGGAGAGGAGATCAAGAGAAAGAGAGCGAGAGAGAAGTCCTGTAATAAAAACTTTCCTCTTGAGTTTCACGTGGGAGACACAGGAGATGAGGATATGCGAGAGCGAGACAGTATAGGAACGAGATAAAAAAAACGCGAAATTAGAGCCGTTTAAGGAAAGAGGGAGAGAGTCGCTGGGAGAGGGAGTGACTGCCAGATAGGAGCCGTTGGGAGAGGGGGGAGTGAGTGCCAAGGTAAGAGAGAGAGAGAGAGAGCAGGACAGGAGACAAAGGAGAGCGTTAGGGTGTTACGATTGTCATCACCCCCCCCCCTCCCACCAGTTCACACTCGATTAAAACTTTCTCAATCTAACAGCGCCACACTCCATAGCGCCGCGCGGCCGGCCCGCCCACCCCTCCGCCCACCTCCGGCATAACACAGGAACTAGTGGCCTGATCAGTGGTGCACACGGTCCCAAAAGAAACAGTACGATGATGACAACAAACTGTCTCCGCGGAGGTACGCAGTTTTCGATCAAGGCGCCAGAGAACAGGCTGGCGAGTCTTAGATCAGTGAATGGAAAAAGAAGAAAAAATTGGTTTGTCATAACGAATTTGTCGGTTACTTCCGAGGGGGCGTCCATTCGCGTACTTAGTCGGGTCACACGGACGAGATGTTATCAGAATAGTCACATAATTTTTTCGGAAATTACGAGCAGTTAGATATTTTTTCGTATATTTCACCTCCGGAAAAGACATTGTTTAGACGTAATAGCCGTTTTGGCTCGGCGTAATAGCGCGTAATAGTAAGCAGTCGGGTCACATTTTTTTTTTTTGCTTGTTACGAAACCAACCAACGCTTTGTACTTCCAAAGAGTCCTTTTTCTGCGTGATGCGAAGCGGTCTCAGACGGGAAACACTAGACTGAACCACTCAGCACCAGCCGCTCCATCCCTGCGGCCAGACCGGGCCAGACACTGTCACACATGCTCATTCTGCTCTCTCTCTCTCTCTCTCTCTCTCTCTCTCTCTCTCTCTCTCTCTCTCTCTCTCTCTCTCTCTCTCTCTCTCTCTCTCTCTCTCTCTCTCTCTCTCTAGCCCTCTCTCTTGCTCTTTTCGACGCGTCATTGCGACCCAATTGCTCAGCGATGCCTTGTAAAGGATACACCCCCCCCCCCACTCACCCCCTTCCCCTGCTCTCACCACTGAGCAAACCCATCCGAGGGTAATTTATGGCCACATCGTCGTGCGTGCGTGGAGCGCGGCACAGATGCAGTAATTGTCCTGACGGTACGAATACTGCGGGTTCGAATACCACGACACGCATTTTGGTCTCACCCGGCTCCGACAGTTTACCAACAGAGGAAATTCGGAACGGCAGTTTCCATCGTTATTATAACTTTCTGCAGTGAGCGTAGGCCATGTAATGAGTAGACTTGGGAAACGAGAGAGAGAGAGAGAGAGAGAGAGAGAGAGAGAGAGAGAGAGAGAGAGAGAGAGAGAGAGAGAGAGAGAGAGAGAGACAGGGGGGGGGGGGGACTAAACGAAAAGGGGCTTCAACTGCGCTTCAAACTTGGTGCCATAAAGTGAATGGGACGTAATGCGTCACGGGACGTCAGGTTGTGGCCAATCCTGTAGAGCGCACTCCCTTCCTCCAATGGCGCAAGGCTCTGACAAGGAGGGAAATGGCCGACAATCTACAACCCCTTGAGTTGGGAACATACCACCGCTCTCAAGTAAAAAGGAAATAACCAGCGTGATGTCAACGACTAATTCACGGAAAAAAATGATTGGTGGTCGCGACTAATTTTTAAGTTAATTTTCAGACAGGCAGTGAATTTTTGTTCCAAGAACTAATGTTTGGGAGAGGAAACTAAAATTTAGTTGCACCAAAGAAACATTAGCTGCTCCAATATGAAGGTTAGGCACCAAAGAATTTTTTTTTTAGCTTCTTGCTCCGTTAGAAAACCCCTGCGCTGGAGAACGGACGTTGTTCTTAGAACCCATCGCTATACAGGGCGGTGTAATCATCGCAGGCACGCCCCCACCGCCCCCGCCGCCCCCACCGCCCCCACCGCCCCCGCCGCCCCCGGGGCCCTCTGGGAGGTGCCGGGTACAGCGCACAGCGATACTGACGAGCGGCTGTGACGCCGCAGCCACCGGGCTACCGGACTGAGCGGGCCGCTAGTGGCACACCGAAGTCGCCCCTCGCACCCTCGGAGCCAGTCCGCGCCACTGGAAGGCCCTACTCGAGAATAACAAGGGCATCGGGTTGAGTGTCCCCTCCCCCCCCCTCTCCCCTTCTCCAGCCCGAGGGGGGACTTCACCCTGCCAATTTTGCCGACCGCGCGCCCCGTGCCGCCAGTGCCGCCAACCGTCGTCGGCTCGCGGGAATTCCCTCGGAGGCTGTAGTGTGCGGCCGGGATAGGCCGGGCGGCCCGGCGGCGTCAGCCTGCGAACTCCAGGGTAGGCAACACGCCGGCCCGCCGTGTCCCCGCGGTGCCTACCCCGCACGGCGCTCCGACACACCGAGAATAATGAAATAGCCGCGGTCATTCCCAAAGTTTGGGCGTTAAGGGATGTTTCGAAAATTTTCCTTTACATTTAGGATCTGAGGCCTGAGTTGCATTCAACACAGTGACAGGATCCCACATGAGCATACACCTCCGGAACTTGACTCGCAGGCAAAAGAGAATGTAGAAGAGAGAAACGGAGAGAGACACGCAAAGAAGAGAGACACGCAAAGAAAAATGGTAAAGGTGAAGCAACAACAACAACAAAAACACGGTCGTGTCTGGCGCGTGGGTTTGGAGCCAGCTGAGAGTTTCTGTATGCGTTTTCCCGGCCGCTCAGCGCTTCTCAGGACGACAAAAAGTGCCACATCCAGCAACGCACGCAGCACTTTCCCACTCCCTCTCTTCATCCTCTTCGCCTCCCCCTTCCTCCCTCTCTCTCACATTATCACTTTTTCTTTCTGTACCTCTCTCTCTCTCTCTCTCTCTCTCTCTCTCTCTCTCTCTCTCTCTCTCTCTCTCTCTCTCTCTCTCTCTCTCTCTCTCTCTCTCTCTCTCTCTCTCTCTCTCTCTCTCTCTCTCTCTCTCTCTCTCTCTCTCTCTGTCGCCCTCCCCATGATGCTCGCCCTACAGCTCACTTCCTGTCTTCTCTGCGCTACGTTCCAGCTCAGACAGCTACTCCTGCCTTGCCTCCTCCCACCCCCTCCTTGAAGGATGACGCTTATGTGGCACTCACAGATAGCTTGCCGGGACTCGGAAACAAAACTACGCCAATGGAATGCTCTTTCACTCTCTCTGTCGCACTTACTCACATTTATCTTCTCTCTCAGTGCGCTCCCTTCCACTCGACGAGAGAGAGAGAGAGAGAGAGAGAGAGAGAGAGAGAGAGAGAGAGAGAGAGAGAGAGAGAGAGAGAGAGAGAGAGAGAGAGAGAGAGAGAGAGAGAGAGAGAGAGAGAGAGAGAGAGAGAGAGAGAGAGAGAGAGAGAGAGAGAGAGAGAGAGAGAGAGAGAGAGAGAGAGGAGTGCGTGTGTGCGTGGTCACACGCAACACGGAGGCTTTCCCTCAAAAAGTGTAAGGCGTCGGTGGCTCTGCAGCAACATTTGCAGGGACTACTCGGTGTAAACAAAAGCACGTTGGTGCGATCCCTTTTTATTCGGCACACAGAAGCGAACACGCCTGCCGTGCCCGATAGCAGATCCCGCTCTTTCTATTCATGCGTTTCCATTTTTATTTCGGTCGCTACCGCTCGGGGGATTTGTGTCGTTTTGTGCACAAGTTTGCGGGAACTGCATGGCGCGCGGGTTCGAGTGTGGCGATAATCATCGGAGCACAGAGGTCTCTGCGAAACAGCAATCGAAACCAACTGCAAGCTTATGCTCGGCCTGAAAAATTTCGCAGTGAAGTTTTCGGTTGGTGAATCGTCGCACACTGAGAATGACAAAGTCCCGATGGACGCCCAATATAGATCAATGAGGGCCCTGAAATTTAAGGTTTCCCTCATAAAAAGTCGTGTTACCTCCTAGCGCCAATAGAGGTTTCCAGCAAGGCTCAGAATCGGAAGCTGAAGAACAAAAACCCTTCCAGACCGGCAACTCTCAAAATCAGGTATGAGAAATATCGACGCATAAGCGCCTCGCCAAATATGGGAACTAACCTCCAAATTCACTCAAAACTCCATTCAAGTTTCTCATACTTGCCCTTGAGAGTTTCCGATCTGGAAGAGTTTTTGTTCTTCAGCTTCCGTTTCCAAGGTATCATTGGAAACCTCTATTTGAATGCAACCCAGGCCTCAATTCTTGAATGCACTGGCAAAGTTTTCAAAGACCATTTTTGATTCCCTCTCTGACCAAAATTGGCCCGCGATCGCGACTCTTTCATTCCGAGTGTAGTGCAGGGCGCAGCCCAGCCAACATGTTTGGATAGCCGTCCGCAAACGGCATCGCACGATACATCTCGATGGAGAGCACCGATATCTTCAAGTGGATATTGACTGCGAAGCAAACGCTCCACGTACGAGTGCGTCCGCAGACCCCTCTGGGCCTGTGAGCCTTCGGCGGCCGCCTGTCGAGTACATCAAACTCGCCTTCGCTTTCCATGGAGACGACTTCGATCCGTCTGACACGGTCCTGTTATATTTCTCTCCTGGCCAAAAAGAGGATACATTCTGCGCCCGAAGAAAACTGGAACGCTGAACCGACCGAATTTTTCAAGATTTTAGTCCGTGCTTATCGTACTGATTGAAAGATAAAAGCGATTGAAAATTAGGGGAAAGGGCAAGAACTTCACAATCTAAGTGGAGCGCAGAGTGTAGCGAGCGGCTCCCAAGATAATCTGATCACGCTAAGCGACGACTAAAATTCGTTGCAACAGGGAGCCACATGGAGTTAGCGAGCAGGTAAGTCAACGCCCCTCAGATGGCGTGGCGTGGCGGGGTGGGGGGTGTGCGTGGCTCAGCTCCCGCCTGTCAAGTCATACCAACCACACCACCTTACCTACCGCACACACCACCAATAACTTTCGTGGCATTTCGCATTATGGGGGAGGCAGGCTGCCGTATGAAAACATGGCGGAGAGCGAAATCTACTGTGACATCACCCCATCCCCCCTCTCTCCTTTACAGCACCAGCCCTTCTTGAAGTCATTCCAGGCACTTTGTCATCATTTTCCGCCCCCCACTGTTTCAACAAGTATGACATATTTAATACATTTATGCATGTGCAGTGGCCAAATCAAGTGCACTTGAATGAAAGCTTTACAATTCTGTATTTTTTTTAAAAAAAAATCTTCGTTCCTGACCGTTCAGTAACGTTTATTTACTTGATATTTCAACTAAAATACAAGTAAGTCGATGACATATTTCTTCTGACACTGTAATACATATTGACGGTATGGCTCCGTACTATTTTCACTGCCTCTCTGTATTACTTTCTGTTGTCAGGATAACAGGATTTTTCGTAGTTTATTTTTATTTTTACAGTGAACTCAGCTATCTCTTACTGCGACTTCACCAAAGCGATTACGTTTTCATCTAAAGGTTACTTAAAAACAAGCAGAAACACGAGCTAGCTAAATACCAAAACACAGCATTATTCGGGTTCATCTAGTCATGGTTAGCGGGTAAGGGCACCTCAGTCAGAACACAACACGAACACAGCAGGGTCATACTAGCCAAACATCAAAAGGAAAACCAGGGCAGAGAGGGAGGAGGCGGAGAGAAGGTGTGTTAGTAATTCAGGTTAGCCATTATCAAGGAGGAAAATGCCCCAAATAATAAGATACCATGACGACCACAGTAATTACACAGAGTCACACACGAAACAAAATGGATGAGAGGGCGGGGAGCTAATTAGGTCTAAGGGTGGGTGGGGACAACTGCGCTACCGCAGCTACCGCAACCCCCACTCACTCATCGGACTCCTCCTGTATGCCTGGAGACCCCTCCTGCTGGTATCCAGGGGACTGTGCCTGTAGCGCGCGCCGAACCAACCTGCCCGGCCGAGTCAGAAGAAAAGAAAAACAAAAGGGATGAACGCAAAACAAAAATAAAAATGGTCACACTGAACATTACTTCGGCCTGGTAAAATCAGAAAAAAAAACCTGTATTGGCAACAGTCAAAAATAAGTTTCATACTAGCAACAAATTTTATTTTACCATAAAAAAACCTAACCGGTCAACCAAATATTTTGATCCCATAAACAACAGCAAAAAATGCGTTTTTCATTGATACATCTTTCCTTTGAAGACACATTTTTTTTTAGTGTCCATAAAGTTGACCTAGTTTGATTGTCCAAGAGAAAAGCAATTCGCAACCAATCACCACAAAACCTTCGTTTACGGAATGCTTGCAAAGACAGGGTGGTTATGACCCTGGGCCCATCGAAAGGCGTGACTTAGTTTGTGGACGGCCCCCAAAATCCCGCCTCGTTGCGTCGATTCGACCCGGAGGCCCAGCCGGCCCAGCCCCGCCAGCCCAGCCAGCCCCGCTCGGCCACTATGTTGTTGTCGCCAGCACCCACGCCCACGGCCCGCCTATGCCCGCCCAGCGGGGGGCGCGAAAAGCGAAAATAAATATATCGCTTAGTGGTCCGCCTGGTTGCACCCCACCTCCACCCCCACCCCCAGACACACAAAGAAAAGCTCCGTTCTCGGAACAAGAGCATTGATCTCGATGTGAAACCGTACCCAGCCAGGAGTATAATGCAGAAAACGATATCGAAGCGATATCGACGGGCTGTAAAATTGACACTATCGATATCGATTTGGCATAATATCGGCACCATTCTCGGCTGGGTATTTGCTTCTAGGAGAGAGTGGAGAGAGGGTATGCATGTGTTAAAATACGAAAAGGGTGACAACGTTGTGCGAAGGAATGCAGTGCGCGTGAGAACGGCAGACGAAGAAACATAGCTTCATTTATCGCACCTAATTAATTGGCGAAAATGTGTATGTTTTCAAGGGCAGAAATTATAGTGTGCTTGCGGGTGAGCTCTGCGTGGACACAAATGCCACATGGAGCTGGAGGAAGTTCACGGGGGTGCCGCCAACGCGTACAAAATTATTTTCAATTTGTGGAAAACTACCGACCGCGCTCCAAGTTTTTGCTTCGGAGCGCCGTCCGAGCCACGAAACTAAACTAATTAATTACCCAGCTAAATAATTGCTAAATAGTTGTTATGAGGGCGAGGAGGTAAACTTCCTCTTGGCCGAGTGAGGCACCAGAGGCAGCGTCAGCTAGGTCATTTTATTTTCTCACGTTTCTCACCACTGGGAAATAAACAATGGCGATAGTTATCATTACTTAAACTCCGGCGTGACTTATCATCTGTTTAATGCAATGATCAACACGAGTTACTGTCAATGGATTAATATATGAGCATACTTTTTTGCTCCTGAAAAAATGATGATTTTCCTGTTAAATGATGAGCATTACTGTTTCATAAATAGTCTCCGCACTAGTTAAGGCTGATAAGAAAATGGTGATCAGTCATATCACTGGAACTTATTACCACCACAGCATAGAGCTGGACAAAACCTTTCCCCAATTTTTTCATGACGCGTTACGTTTATTTTGAGAGAAATAAAACAGCCACCGCTATGACCCGAGAAGGTTTCCCCTTCCATTCTTTTCCTTCCTGAGCACGACCTCAATTGAGAACTCGTGTGTAACAAACAATCCCGCAACACACAGCCCCCTGTTTTTTAATACCAACCTACTCCCATTTTCTTTCCCTCTTTTCACATTTCCGTAGAGTCATGCGTCAGTGTCGAGGCTGCCTGTTCGTTTGTCTCTGCCCACTTGATTGTTCGTCTGTTTCCCTGCACGTCTGTCTGTCTGTCTGTCTACCGCACGGGATGCGACCCTGTGTGATTGTCAAAGAGCCAAGGGCACGGCGCGGCCACCAGCACAGCCCTTTGAAGAGGCACAGAAAGGCGGGCTCGCTCACTTTAAGCTTTTCGAGCGTTCTGGTTCGAGCTGTAGTCCTGCCGCCTCCCAGGCACTTCACCGCGACGAAAAAAAAAAGCAACAACCACAAAACAAGAGAAACAACAGGAAAGTGAAACGTCGCGGGAAGACGCAGACATCTGGCGCATAGCCGAGTGTCCGCCATCTTGCCCTGCATCCGCCCGGGCTCTTTGCACAAGTTTTGTCGTCCTGGTTCTCGTGTTCTGCACGGATTTGTGGGGGAGGAATTCTTTGCGAGGACGGTCTGTGTTGTTGTTGCTGCTGTTATGGTTCATGTTTTCGAGGCGGCGCACGGAAACACGAAACGTAACATGTGAGACGCCAGAGAGAGAGAGAGAGAGAGAGAGAGAGAGAGAGAGAGAGAGAGAGAGAGAGAGAGAGAGAGAGAGAGAGAGAGAGAGAGAGAGAGAGAGAGAGAGAGAGAGAGAGAGAGAGAGAGAGAGAGAGAGAGAGAGAGAGAGAGAGAGAGAGAGAGAGAGAGAGAGAGAGAGAGAGAGAGAGAGAGAGAGAGAGAGAGAGAGAGAGAGAGAGAGAGAGAAAGAGAGAGAGAGAGAGAGAGAGAGAGAGAGAGAGAGAGAGACAGACAGACAGACAGACAGACAGACAGACAGACAGACAGACAGACAGACAGACAGACAGACGGACAGACAGACAGACACAGACAGACAGACGGACAGACAGACAGACGGACAGACAGACAGACAGATTCTACCGTCGGATACCGCCGAAATCGTTCAGCTGGGAGCTAATGTATGTGAGCGTGGGTGCGAGTGTGTGTGAGTGTGTATATGTGAACCCATTACATCTACAGGTAGACGATAAAGATTGGATGAAATGGAGCTGAACTGCGCCGAAGGCGGGGGCTGGCTCGAGCACGGATCGTGGGGGAGGGGGCGGAAACAGAGTGACCCGTGGGCGGCCGAGGGCGGCGGGGGGCGGCGGGGGGCGGCGGGGGGCAACGCAGGCACACCGCTCCTGGCCCCCGCCGCCCCCTGCCGCCCACTGAATCCGGAACTCTGGCCGCACAACTGTCACCGCGTTGGCGGCCTCAGATGTTTTCCTCCCCAACGTCCCCTTGTTCTAGGAGCGTGGAGTACGGTTCCCCGAACGCGCCAACAACTCAGAGTGTGGCTGGGGGGCTCGGACACCCCGGGGGGCAACAGCCCGGCCGCAGCCCGGGATCATCAAGCACCCCGAGACTGTCAAGGACTCACATGGCGGACGACGCTCGCCGGCGCTGGATGTTGTGCAGGTTGAGGTCCCGGGCAGCCAGGGTGGCGGGGTCGTAGCCGGGCCGCACCAGGGCCGCCATCACCCTGTCCACGCACAGGGACTTGCTGCGGTCGCGGTGCTGGCCGGCCAGGGCGGCGCCGAGCAGCGTGGCGTCCCTGGGGACACTGCCCAGGGCGCCGACGCCGAGGCCGCCGAGCGCGAGCCCGCCCAGGGTGCCCGGGGTGTCCTGCCCCCGGCTCTTGTCCCCCTTCAGCCTCGAGGCCAGCTTCATGTTGAGGCAGAGCATGGCGGCGGCAGTGGCGGCGCTCCCGGCGGTCAGCTGGGCAGCTTGTCTTGCAGCGGCATGCTCTGCGGCACGCGGACCACGAGGTGGCGGGTTCGAGTCCCCGTGGCGGCGCTCTCGCTCACACGCGTACAATCCCGTCCTCCATCATCACCGCCTGACTCTTGCTCACTGAATGATCACATTGAAATGGTGAAACTGCGCTCTCTATTTTTGCCACAACAAGATCGAGGAGGGGGGGGGGGGGGTCATCCGTACGGTCCGAAGGGGGCTCGTCACAGCGTCCCACTCCGGGCCGTTCTTGTCGGCACACAGCAGCCCCGGCAGCGCCAGCCGAAGTAGGCCAAACGTTACAGTGTAATGGCTTCTCCCAAACTCGGCTCCACGCTGCCCAGGCATTATCGTATCATCAGATATCAAAGTTGTGTCGTCGGCGCTGCTGGGGTCGTCCAGGAAATACGTCACAAGTCAGAGGGAAAAGAGTCACAGTGTTAGGTGACCCTGTGATGGCCCGTTTACCAGTGACGGCACTTTCAACTTCCCACTTCAACCACATTTCAGGTTCGATGAGACGGCAAACACTTTGGTTGGGCGATACACAACTGATATAGGTGAGCCATAATAGGCTATTCCGCTGAACCCCAGAACGGAAGTAAGAAGAAGGCAAGAAGTACAAAAGGATGGGCGAGGGGGGACGTGTTGGACGGAAACGGACACAGTCCCAGCTCCCCCCTCACCCATCTTTTGTACTTCTTGCCTTCTTCCTACTTCCGTTCTAGGGATTAGCGGAATACCCTATTGATTTTCTACCTAAGCATTTGCTGCGAGGGCGTTAGGGACATCCCAGCGTTCGGTTGGTAGCCGTGCGGGGAGGGTGGGCCTGGAGGTTATGGGGTTGGGGTGGGGATTATGTTGGTAGGCACGGACAGGGGGCGGACAGGGGGGCGGACAGGGGGGCGGACAGGGGAGGGCTAGGGACCAAGGTGGCGAGGGAGGGCGTCGGAGCTGCCAGAGTCGCCAACATGACGCCCATCTAACAACATCATCTCAATATTTCACGCATGCATGGAAATAAGTAATCCGGCCAAGCGACAAAAGCGGACAGGGGGAAGAAGGGGGAAGGGCGGTGCGTTCACTCGTGACGTCACTGCTGCGGACTGTTTCGTCGCCAGGTATTTCCTGCCTGGAAAACTCTTCCTCGCGTCACTTTCTGCCGTGTGCCAGAAGCAGCTGATCAGGGCGTGTTACCTGCGGCCACACCTGTCAACACCCGGTTTTTCGCAGTCGTCTCGCTAATTACTTGTCAACCACCTGACGCGCCGCCGAGGCTGCCAAATCTCCCCTCCGAGCAGCATATGAAGGATATCGCAGATCCTTTGAATTTAGGAGGGGGAGGGGGAGGGGGGAGCCCCGCCCCCAACCTGACAACGCTTTTAAGCCCCCCCACATGCAAGAAAGGGCGGGACGTCAGAGTGACGTCACTGGAGTAAAACCCACGTACCACGCTGAATTACCCCCTAGTTACCGTGCGAATAATAGCCAATCGCCCTGCCAATAGGTGGGCCATTATTCACAACCACGACGGGCTTTGGGCGAAGCAGCGGCGGCGCCCATAAAGTGCGTCCGAATTTTCGTCTGCTAGAACGCAGCGAACGGCGGTTGGCGTGGAGCGCCTGCGAGGGTAGGCCAGCCCGCACAACATGTGTGCGTGGCGGAGGCCCGGGTTGCCTACCCACCAGGCGCTTTGTGTGGGAGAAACATATGTGATTTCACTCCCTATTTTAATTTTGTTTGCAAATCCGTTTGCAACTTTTTTGTCAGTGTAGCTGGCCGGAACTAGACAGTGGCTTATCAGTGACTAGGCAGCCGGCTTGGTTAGGACCGGCATGTCACTTTGGGGACGCGGGGCACACGCGCACACACACACACACACACACACACACACACACACACACACGATAGAAGGCTAATTGCCAATGATTTGAACTGCACGCGCGCTTTCTTATTCGAATCGTTCGCAACAAACAAACAAACGAGCGCAGCTGACTCGGCTGGCTAATTTGAATTGTAGGCTGCGCTCTCAGTGTACAGTGTAGGGCCGCGGTGGCACGTCACCCTGACACCGACCAGAGGCGGCGCCCTCTCTCTCTCTCTCTCTCTCTCTCTCTCTCTCTCTCTCTCTCTCTCTCTCTCTCTCTCTCTCTCTCTCTCTCTCTCTCTCTCTCTCTCTCTCTCACACACATCACATACACACACACAGTGTCCCTCTCTTGCTCGTCCGCTGCCGCTCTCGAACGCACTCCTTCACGCTTCCCTACCAATTGATCGCCCACCGACGAGCCTAGCCTCGTGCAGAGCGACACCCATCTCTCTCTCTCTCTCTCTCTCTCTCTCTCTCTCTCTCTCTCTCTCTCTCTCTCTCTCTCTCTCTCTCTCTCTCTCTCTCTCTCTCTCCCTCACTCGCTCCCTCCCACTAGCGCTGGCTGGGCGACAAGGACAGAGTCACTCATCCGTACGCAGCCAATTCGAGCGAGTGGCTCTGTGGAGCGGTACTACACCGTGCAGGACGTCCAGGACACCAGTGCTGTCCTGACCTCGTTCACTATTGATCACCCAGGGCTTTGCTCCGTCAATACCATCCCCGTCAAAATGTGCACCCCTACTCTCCTCTGACATAGGACCCAAAATAAATGATCTGAAGTATGTGACTCAGATCACGTTTTTGCAAGGTCTTTTTTCAAAAAATAATAATAATCATAATAATAGTAATAATAATAATAATAATAATAATAATAAATAGTGAGATATTCGCGTTTTAAAATCCGCTCCCGAGAAGAAGTAAAAAGTCGGGACCATTGTGCATCTTAGAATAGGGTCGTTTATCACCGTGCGGTTCCAAACCAAGCAAAGAAATTTGCCTGGACGACTCTTTTTCCAAACGCAATATGAGAGAATCGTGTTTTTGTTTTATCTTCTCCGCTGTGCAGTGCGAGACACGAGTATGCAATCACGTTCGGCGGGCCGGCTCGCGTCGCTCGGCCACGCAACCGTCGGCGGTGCGGGTTCGATCCCCGGCGCCGCCCCGCCCCGGCCCGCGCCGCGCCGCGCCGCCCGCACTTGAGGCACAGTAACGCCCGCAGCCCGCCGCTGGCCACCCAGACGGCACTGGCGGTTGGCCTAATTTTAAAACGCCAATACATCGGGTGCGCTTGACACTGACACCGGGGCCTCTAGGGGACCCCACGGGGCCGGGCGGGGCCGGGCGGGGCCGGGCGGGGCCGGGCGGGGGCACTGCCAAGGTAACGAGCACACTGCATCAAGAGTTAGCAAAGGCAGCCTTATCACACAAAGGACGCCACTGAGAAGGAAGAAGCCACGAGCATCGCCCGATTTTTGGTCTAGTAGCGGCTTGAATACGCTGTTTTGGATAGTTTTTTTTTTTTTTTTTTTTTTTTAGAGTTTTACAAAATTGAGGTCGATTTTTTTTCAGCCGTTTTTGTCAGCAAGACTCACTTGCGAAGTTGACGGGACCATTTTTGTCTTATGAAATGTTGCGTTTTTGAGCACAGCCCAATTTTGAAAGAAACTGCGTCTGAGAAGATTCCATCTGTCTCATATTCATGTATCAAATCGTCCCACAGTTGTGCTGTGCCTAAAATCGCAACATTTTTCATCGGAATAAATAGGCCAATGCACATCTCAGAGTGCAGAAGGGTCGATTTGTTGTGCGGGAAAAGCCGTGAGCAGGCCGTGGGTGTTTCACACCGCGGGCCCCGCGGGGGACCCATCGATTCCGACTAAACGGCACCTCCATCCCGCACACACACGCCCGGTGCGGACCCCAGCTGAACGTGGTAACGTCAGTCAGATGCTTGTAATTGCTTTTTTAAAAAAAAAAAAAAAAGTTGTGCTTGAAGTGAAATTTCCTTTGCTTTCCCTTTACACCCCGCTAATTCTGTTTCGAGAGCGGGTCCTTGTTATTTTTGGGACTTTTTAGTCCTTGTACGAAGACCCTAATAAATTCAATTCAATTTCAATTTCAATTTCTCTCTCTCTCTCTCTCTCTCTCTCTCTCTCTCTCTCTCTCTCTCTCTCTCTCTCTCTCTCTCTCTCTCTCTCTCTCTCTCTCTCTCTCTCTCTTTCATTTTGATAATGAAATAAGCAAGATCAGTGTGGCCAACCGTTGCGGACAGTGATCGGCCAGTGTGGCGCTGCCTGGTGCTGTCCCCCGCATAACCGCCCAAGCAGTGTGAAGACATTCAGCATCGGGGCTAATGATCACTGTCAGAGAGACGGAATAACACCGGCTAAGCAAATCAACGCGAGCAAAATTTAGCCGAGCTCTCGCCTGAGTTTTGGCTAAAACGATTAAGTTTTGTTTGAATTGACCATGTTGGTGTCATCCCTAAGTTTTTAATCATAATCTTTTTTTATTTTGCGAGCTACGGTGAGAGCTGCGCTTATATGGCCCGCGGAGTTTTCCTGCCGTGGGCGTCATCTCTCTTTCTCTCTTGCTCTCCCACCGCCCACTCGGGACTTCCACTCGCTCCTGCCCTCTGCGTGTGTCGCCCACTCGGGTCTTCCTGCCGAGACAGTGTCAGGCCCAGTCCGCACTACCTTGGGTGTCCAACTCCCGTCAACAACTGCACCCCCCCCCCCCCCCCCCCCCCCCTATCGCCGTCAAGACGCTTCTGCCACGATAAAAATAAAATAAACTTGACACAAGAAATCAATGACTTTGAAAATTAAAGTCACTTAAGTCGATCACGATAACTCGACCGATTTCACCTAAATTTAGACGAAAATTCCATAACAGTTAAGTCAATTGTGAAGTAGATTTCTGTTTATCATTCTCGTCAGGGCATGACCACTTGGTCAGGTTTTTCGAGAAAATGGCATGAATAAGATGTTGTCACATTGACGACAAAATGACCGAAAGGCGACCAGAACGCACGTCACCTTGACGTCACCTGGCCAAAACTCTGACAGTTTCTTGCCCTCCGGCCGTGTGACCAGGCCGGTCGCGCCAAACTATTCGTACTCTTGTTGCGGCAAAAATAGAGCGAAACACGGGCTCACCATCGGTGACAAAACTTACTATCGAAACGTACGATAAATTACGGAACTCCGTTTTCTGTTTGTTTTCGGCTTTCACAGCTGTTTTGGCAGCGGTGTCAAACCACCACTACTTGTTTCCGCTCAGAGAGACGAGACATCGCTCCAATAAATTCACTCCGCACAGAACCCCACTCGCGTTTTCGAACGTCACAGACTCGGCACGAATTCGGCGGCGGACCTTCGCACCGTGCAGTCCGCAGTCGGCGCGCGACAAGCTTCGCGACGACTCGTGTGGCTTCGGGAGCCGAGAGGGCGCCTGGCCGGGCCGGGCTGCGCGCGGGGCAGGGCACGTCCTGCCGGGGGAGCGGTGCGGGAGGGACTGGCCGTGGGCCGCGCACTCTGGGCCGCCCATGTGACGGCGCCCCGCCCGCCCTCACCACCCTCCCCCCCCCTCCCGCCGCCCGGCGCCAGCCAAGACCCCCTCCGTCCCGAAGGGTGCACGCCGCCCTGCTCCCCCTCAACAAGGGACTCTTCCCTTCTCATCGCCCAGGCAGCGCGGTGCACTATGCGGTGTGACTGCCCGCGCGCGCCGTTCAGTTTTGTGTCCCGGCTCTGTATTTTTACTTTTTATCTAACCTTAATTCGCAGAGGAGGATAAGAGGGTGGATAAGGAAGAGGAGTTGCTGATGACGATGCGGCGAACAAGAAGAAGAAGGAGAGGAGGAAGGGGACTAAGAAAAAGAGGAGAAGCAGGGAGAAGCTGGCATGCCAGCACACCAGCTCCATGGAAATTAGGACCACGGGCCTGATTAGAAAACGGCAGCGGAGAAAGGGGAGGGGGGGGGGAGGCAGCCCTTTGGAGGCAAACTCGTGCAGCGATTGGGAGGAACAGGGAGAGAGGTGTAGAGAGGCAGGGCGTTCGACAGACTGGAAGGTTGGCAGACAAAGCGATGGAGAGAGAGAGAGAGAGAGAGAGAGAGAGAGAGAGAGAGAGAGAGAGAGAGAGAGAGAGAGAGAGAGAGAGAGAGAGAGAGAGAGAGAGAGAGAGAGAGAGAGAGAGAGAGAGAGAGAGACGGGGAGACGGGCAGAAAAGGGTGCTGATTACATGTGAGAACCGCGAGCAGCGTCAAACATCCTGCTCAAAAGAGGAGATAAGGCTCAGCAGCTGTTCGTCTCACGTTTTCCAGCACTCTCCAGCGCGTTTATTATTTTCGTGAAGAACAAGCTGGCCCGTCCCTTCCGTCAAACCTCGGTGCCAGTTCCGCTGCGCTCCACCGGCACCTCGGTTCGACTGGGGGACTTGGCCAGCTTGGCCTGCCGGAGGCGTTTGCGGGGGCCTTAGGCCCCCCGCCTCAGTTCTCCCAAGAAGTGCACGATAGCAGATGTTTGTTACGATTAAAATCGTTAACCTGAGCCCGTCCCTGTGCGCACCGCGATGGTAATGGGGTGCGCGCGGCGGCCAACCCTAACCTCAAAAAACAAAAACAGATATATTTTCATTCATCACAAATGCGATATAAATCGAAAATTGTTGCCACCGTTTGTGATTCTACGTTAAGGAAGGAGTGTATCCGCCAAATTTGAAGTTTTTCTGTGAACGATAAGCCGGCGTACACACGTCCGCCCGAACGAACAAACAGTCGGCATCAGACTATAAGCCCGGCTCCTGCCGTTTCTAAAGAAACGTGTCGGGACGGGCTAAAAATGAAAATGAAGCGCCAGAGGCAGAAAGAGTCGCTGAACCGTGAAGTTAATTGTTTCTCCACACATCCTACACGACAACTTGGTCCTGTTCGCATCCCACTCGTGTGTGTGTGTGTGTGTGTGTGTATGTGTGTGTTTTCCGCTCCGGTGCTCCCCGCGTCATGCCCATGTGACACGTGACGCCTCGTGGAGCTCTACGCGGGTGCGATGAATCCAACGTAATTCTTTGAGAGGGTTCAGAGAATAATAATTATCTACAAAACGATCTCAGCATCGACCTTTGTTCATTTGTCAACATGACTCAAAACCTAGCACTCACCAACCAGTGGCCTATCGACACGAAACAGCCATCCTCAGGCAACCGGGCATAGCGACGTGACAACCACTCACCTGAAAACAAAAACAAAAATCATTCTCATTTTTTTAAACGTCATTTTCATTTTCAATTTTCGCTTGGTCATGCATTTTCAACTTGTTTCCATTTCATCTCCCACTTGCAGACCTAGATCATGCCGAAAAGGTCGAGCCGAGGCCGAGTAGCGATAGTTGGGTGGATGTCAGGGGCACTACTTAACTAACGCCTCATGTCCGAGAGCGAGAGAGAAAGAGACAGAGAGGAAGGGAGAGAGACGGACAAACAGACTGACGGACTGACAGACAGACAACCGGAATCCTTCGGGGAAGTCCAGCGAGGGAGGGGAAAGGATCACAAAAATAATAGAAAGACGAGTTGGTCCGCGAGACATGGCTGAGAGCACTCCGGTGTCTCGGCCGCTGTCCACACCTCTGCCTGTTCTCATCATACGCTGCCCTTACCTGTCCGTCTGTCCTTCTGTCTGTGTGCCCCCCTCCCCCTTTTCCTCTGTCTGCCTGCCTGTCTGTCTGTCTGTCTGTCTGTCTGTCTGTCTGTCTGTCTCTGTCGCTCTCCCTTCGGTACGTTATCGTAACTCTCTAGCACACCTGCACACATAATCGCTCTCACGCTCCACACGCGGGCCATTCGGCCTACTTTTGAGCCGGGCGCAAATGGTGTACGTGTGTGTGTGTACGTGTGTAGGTGTGTGTGTGTGTGTGTGTGTGTGTGTGTGTGTGTGTGTGTGTGTGTGTGTGTGTGTGTGTGTGTGTGTGTGTGTGTGTGTGTGTGTGTGTGGAATCGCGCCAGCTGCGTTTGCGTGACCTCCGGGGTTTCCAATCGTATCACATCATACCCCACCCACTCTTCCCCCTTCATTTGTTTGCAATGTCACGAAAAAAAGAAGAAAGAAACAATGTCCAGTAGGCCAATAGCGGGCGCCCTCTGGAAACGAGGAGAAAGATAACAAAAGTAGTGATATAAAATCATTCCCTTTTCCCCCGTCACCTGCCGGCGGCGCCACCTGTTGCGACTACGACCCGAGCAGATGGCGCAGCCCGCATCAGGTTCGGAGGAGGAAGAGGGAGGGGAAGGGAGTTATGTCGAAAATGAAGGTTGAATCGAAAAATCCTGAACGGTTTTCTACGCAATTCAACACTGACGATACAATGATTTTTTTAGGATACTGGATGTTTCGAAATAATCTTCGTTTTCAATAAACGTTGGGAATGTGAGGGGCCTTAATCCAATTTGGGGCGAGAAGGGTCTTGAAGACACTGTTTTGAAAACTTTTAGGATCTGAGACTGAAATGAACCTGGGCTTGGCTCCAGGATCCCAGAAATGGAGTCATACGTGACCTTTTATGTATAGACAATGGAGGGGGGGGGGGGTGTCGAGTGTGTGATTATGGCGCCAAAGAGTCAGCCCAGGTCTCAAATCCTGAATCAAATGCCAAGCTTTAGAAACCGGCTGTTCAAATCTTTTTTCACCCAAAATCGATCGATGATACTGATCCCATTATCAATCTCTGTAATTGAAAATGTTTCGAAAACTCAGACTACAAATTCAACATTGACAGTGCACAATACTTAGTGTCACGCCGTGACTGAGCGATAAGAAAGGGTAAGAGACCGAGAGAAAGAGGTGCTTGGATTGACCGAGTGGTTTGGGGTCACGGGCTGGCGTCCCGGTGGCTGCCCTGTGCCCTGGTGGTAGTGGCACCAAAGGTCGCTAGCAAACCAAAAATAAAAAAAAAAGCAAAACAAAACAAAAAACAAGCCGCTGTCTTGTTACGCGCCGCGGATATAATCTCCGTGTCCTTCTCACACCCGCAGTAAAAGTCCCGCATAGAGTAGCTTGGCGTCTCTCTCTCTCTCTCTCTCTCTCTCTCTCTCTCTCTCTCTCTCTCTCTCTCTCTCTCTCTCTCTCTCTCTCTCTCTCTCTCTCTCTCTCTTTGAACTCGTGAACTCGGCCAGACGAAAATAAGAAGGGGGCTGAGTCTTCGACCCGGAGGCCGCCCGGCCGCCTTCACCGGCTGCGTCCGCGGTCCCTTTTGTCGAAGGGTTTTTCCCAGACGCAGCCCACGAGTAATTTGATTCTCCGCGTCCAGTGGAACGAATGGCGAAGGGAGTGTGAGAGAGCAAAATAAGAGAGGTAGAGAGTAAGAGAGAGAGAGAACGAGGGGGGGGGGCGGAAGGGAAATGGAGGGGGTTGTAGACGCAGAGTCATGCCTGCAGATGGCACTCGCACCAACTTTTACTTTATTTATTTTCCTCCTGGAAATCACGCTTCAGCTTTTCTCCGCTTTTTTCTTTGCACGTTTTCGCTGATTACTGCCATTATTTGCGATTCCCCCGCATTCGCAGGGCACTGCTCCGTTCCGTGTCTGCAGTGTTGCTCGAGTTCAACGGCGGGCATGTCTAAAAGTAATTCAAGTTTTCCTTCTAATTTTTTGCACCCCATCGCGAGAATTTATTTCGGTTGGCCACGAGTTGCGGGTGGTTTCGGTCGGATTTGTGGGCAGAGTTCACCGACTCCCCGGGTCCTGACGGATAAATCTGCTGTGTGACCGACAGTTCTGATCCGGACTGCCATTCGCTAGCTACCCCTCCCGCCTGTCTGTACTCCGCGGCTCCACACCCCTCGTCGCTACCCCGCAGAGCGCACCGGGTGTGCGGGGTATTGCCGACATGCGGCGCCCTCTGCCGCCGGTCTCCGCAACGTGGAGTCTTCGCGGCACCAGCCTTGTCTTCCTTCTCTGTCACCCTCGCTTCAGAGGCGCATATCAGAGCGACAGAGAGTAGGAGAGAGCGAGCTCCTCCCCGGACGCACCCCTTTCCGGAGTGAAAATTGCCTCGCTAACCGACTGGAGTGGGGGCTCCGCCAGGCTCTGCCGACGACTCGAGCGCAGGCCGCAGGTAGACAGACGGACAGACGGGCGGGCGGACAGACACCAAGTCAAGTGCAAGCCCAGGGGCGGCCGGGGGGCGGCCGGGGGGCGGTGGCCGGGGGCGGCGAGGGGGCCTGCCCTGTTTGGGCCGCCAGGTGAGAGAAGTCGAAGCTAGAGTGCTGTTGACGAAGATTAAACGTGCCCCAGATGTCTGTGGAGGGTTACTGCTTACATTCCTGCTGCTGCTGCTGCTGCGGGCGGTACCACGCTCGCTGAGCACCCCCCACCCCCCACCCGTCGACTTCTGGCCGACTTTGACGCCGACTTTGTGGCTCGGAACGACGCGAAATTATGTGGGTAGGTTAATCAACCTTAACCGCGCAACTAAAACCGGTGTGCGTGGCAACTTGGGGCAGCTGAGTGGTAGAAGGGGCGAATCTCAGAGACGAGGGATGTCAACTTCCCTTTCAAGAAATTGTGTCATATAACTTTCTCTTACCGTGGAGATATCGTAGGTGCACATCCCAAAGTCGTTTCAGCCTTGGCCTGAGAGCACGAACGAACGACCCTGCAGGGTTTTCCAATGTTTTTTTCCTCGTCCTCCCCGTTCCATTTTCATTTTTTTTTCTTTACAATATAAAGACAGCGTCGAGGGTGCGTGTCGCGAACATCCCCCGGCTGCTTGTCCGAGCGCTCCCACCGGCGTGTCACCACTAACTTGTTTTTAAGCCGCTCCTTGCTGAGGGTGGCTTACTAACTTGTATTGTGTCATTTCAATCAAGTCGCGCTCAACACGCCCACGGCCCTCTTGGTGGGGGCCGGGGCCGGCCGGAGCAGTATGAGTAGCCCTGGGCTGGGGCCTGGGGCCTGGGGCCCTGCCGCCCTGCCGCCCTGCCGCCCTGCCGCCCTGCCGCCCTGCCGCCCTGCCACCCTGCCGCCCTGCCGCCCTGCCGCCCCCTGCCGCCCTGCCGCCCTGCCGCCCTGCCGCCCTGCCGCCCTGCCACCCTGCCGCCCTGCCGCCCTGCCGCCCTGCCGCCCTGCCGCCCTGCCGCCCTGCCGCCCTGCCGCCCTGCCGCCCTGCCGCCCTGCCGGCCGACCAGAAGCGAGACAGCCACCCGACTTCACAATTCCAATAAAAGTCTCAAGCACAGCGGTGGCTTTCGGGGGTTTGCAAGACCGATATGCTCAGTAATATTGCCAACGCCTTACTTCTCCCCGTAAAAGATATATGCAAAACTTTGATTAAAAAAAAAAAAGAAGTTATCCGAGATTGCAATGACGCGCTATGTCCAAAAGTTTTGCGATGACTAATGTAATGTTGGCATGAAAATGTCGGCACACTTTCTTTGGAGCGCACGCAATTTTGAAAAATCGCAGCATTTTTGCATCATGGCAATTTCAAATACACTAAGGTGTTAAAATGGCTACATTCATCACAGACAGGAATTTGCGTGATGACTTTTCCGTAGTTGTTTTTCTTCCTAAAGTTATTTATAAGCGGAGTACAGTAGCTCGGGATTCTTGGGAACTGTCCATTTGCTCGTGCGGGTTAATCGTTACGATGTGTGAAGATGCAAACACCCTTCCCAAAATTACCCACGCTCGGCGGCGGTGGAGGGCGGCGGGGATAGTCTAGGCGGATGTAACGCACCACCGTAGCGCTCGGCCTCGGCCCGACAACAGTCGCCGATGTTTTGACCTTCCGGCGGAAACGCAAAACAACGCAAACAGTGTGCGAGGGCGGAGCCCATGCCGACCCCCCCCCCCCCCCTCCCCCATTTCCCCATTCCTTTCGGGGATGCTTCATTTCCCTAGCCAATTATAAGTCGACCTTTGATCTGGATTCCATTAGCGGAGCTGCCTGTGGGTGCTGACTGCTTTTTGTGTCTGGGCGCCTGGCAAGTAGGCAACAGCCGGCGGCAGTCGCAGGGCTGTCGGCGTGGTGCCTACCTCCCAGGCTGACTATAAGGGGTTTGGGGGTTTCTCAATGGCGTTGTGAATGATGAATTCTCGTGGTCATGAAAAATATTTTGACGTTCCCTTTCTGACCACACCCTGTGACCACACCTTCGGTTGTCCTGCCAGCACTTTCCGACCCACACCCCCTGTTCTGACCGCACCTGTCTGATCACACCTTTTGTCCTACCAGCATTCTCCCAACACCTTCCAGCAACCCCCGTCCCTCGTTTTCCTTTTTCCGCCCTTGCCAACGCTCTTTCGCACGACCTCCCTTCAGCGCGCACGCGCGACCATCTCGTTTGAAAATTCCCGCGTTCCGTACTCCGGTCTGCGCCTGTGCGACCACCATGTCAAAGAGCGACTCACCGCCGCCCACGACGAGGAGTGATGCACAAGTCGTAGCAGAAGTATGTGAAGGCCGTGGCCACATCTGCGCCAGCATGCGTTGCGCGCCGCCGCAGCAGCGCCAACAACTTTCCCCCTGAAAATACACATACTTGACCAACGTCCCGCTGTGTTGTTGGTAAGCCTGTTGGGAAAGAGTGGATGGAGAAGTTGGTATGGGATAAAAAAATCTGCTGTTGAGGGCCGAATATTTTTGCTGTGGGCTTCCCAATTTTCTTTGTTCTGGGAACCATTTTTCTCTGTTGATAGTCAAAAAAATGAATCTTATAACTGCAAAACTCTTTTTGGAGTGTAATTCGTGAGCAAGCCTTGGTGGCAGGATCAGCAGCTGCTGAAGCCGCTCTGTTGTATCGATTGTCTTATCGGAAGAAATCAAATTAGTGTACCGCGTACGGCGCCGGGCTCCTGCTAGGAAGGGTCTGGCTGTGTTCCTTGGAACCCTTCCTGCCAGCATGCCGTAGCTGCGGCGGCGGTAGCTGCAGCGGTGGTAGCTGCAGCGGTGGTAGCTACGGCGGTGGCAGCTCAATTCAGTCTCGGTCGGATACGGGGGAGGAAGGAGGGAAGGGTACTTGCACTTCCCGGAATGTCTTAATGGATCCAGTTGGCCGGTCTGGACACAGCAGTGAAAAAGGATGGGGTCAGTGCCAAGAGGCCTTCCTGTCTCTCTCTCTCTCTTCCTCCCCCTCCTCTCTTGCTCTCACCTATTCTCTCTCTCCTCCCGCACGTCCGTTCACTCCCTCTTGCCCTTACTGTCGCGTTTGGCTTTGGTATCTCTCTCTCTCTCTCTCTCTCTCTCTCTCTCTCTCTCTCTCTCTCTCTCTCTCTCTCTCTCTCTCTCCTTATCTCTTTCTCTCACACCTACAGGTCACCCGACCATGCACACGCACCGCACGAGTCCAGCTTACGGTCTCGTCTCGTCCACACGATCCCAGAGGATGTGCGTGTATGTGTGTGTATGTGTGAGTGTGAATGTGTGAAAGAGCGGGCGTCAAGCTCCACGCTAGGTCCCCACAGAGCACGGATTTCTTTTGGCCACCACCCTGTGGTCGGAGAGAGCTGCGAGAGTGAGATAGAAAGAGAGGTGAGGCTACAGCGCTGAGTGAAACTCGTATTCTGTTGCTCATTTTTGTGTGGCCCACATCCGTCGGAAGCAGAAAAAGTGCATTTTTGGATTAGGAACAGACAAATAACTTTTTCTCAAACTTTGAGAAGTGTGTGTGAGATTTGTGAAGAACTCGGCACACGACACTAACGTCGAGCCGTAACAGAAATCAGAAGGGACACCATGTGCGGCCCCACGATCTACTTCTGCCCTTTTAGTCTCATCTCCCCAGCGAACGCAACGGACCCGGGCTCCATCTTTTTACCCAATTCTCCAAGATATATCTCATCCGGACCGAATCCGGAAGTAAAAAAGATAGGAGCAGGACTTGGGAAGGACCTCACCGGCAGCACGATTTTCCTAATCCGGGCAGCACACTGCGTGCCGAAACGAGAAAATGTGAAAAGCAAACCGAGAGATGAAAAGCTCTATTTTTAGTCTTTCCGCTTCCGCTCTGCAGAAAAGGAGCGACCCGTGTCCGACATTCTAAGTACAGTCCATACAAAGAATTTTGTTTGAATTTGCGGTGGCACAAAAATGTTTGTGTAGCGTTCTGAAAGGTTGGTAAAAATCCTTGGTAATATCCCGGGAGTGTGGCTGTACGCGGCTGCACGAGTTCACGGTGAATGATGAAGAAACCCGCCGAGTCGACACGGGTGCAGCGGGGACGGCGGCGGCGGCGAACCCATCTACAGATTGAATGGCCGAACGGCATTGAGCTCTCGCCCTGCCTCCCACGCGCTGCCAACCCCCCCCCCCCCCCAAAAAAAAAAAAAAAGAATCGTTCTCGATCTAAAGTCTAGAACAATTATTCCCAGTGTTAAATCAGGATTGGATTTCCGTACGAGCCGGGCTTGGAAACCGTGCGCAAAAATTAGGCAGCGTGCAGAGGCTCTTTGTTAGATTTTGATCCTTGATCGCCTCCTCTACGAGCGACTGCTTTTCCGCAATGGTGTTGAGGAGAACCGCGGTGCACGAAGAGTTCTCGCTCTTCCACATGACTATGCTCTGCGGGAGAGGGGTGACTCTTCCCGGATGCTGCGCTCAGCGCGGGGACGATATTCAGGGAAGAGGAGAGAGAGAGGGAGAGAGAGAGAGAGAGAGAGAGAGAGAGGAGAGGGAGAGAGGAAGAGAGAGAGGGAGAGAGGAAGAGAGAGAGAGGGAGAGAGAGAGAGGGAGGGAGAGAGAGGGGGGAGGGGGGGGGGAGAGAGAGAGAGAGAGAGGAGAGAGAGGGGGGAGGGACATCATGGCTGAGCGTCGGGAAATAATTCTTACCCATCCCCCAGTCCCCCCCCCCCCACACACACACACACTCTCCCTCGACGCGGCAGGCACACGGTGCAGCAGAGGGGACCAGTAACGCAGCCGAAAGGCAATCTCAGCGCCGCTGCGCCGGTCTCCTCAATATAGACCGTGCGTACGGAAGAGGCTCAGCAGCATGGAAGCTCCGGCGGCACTCACAACTGCAACGGTCGGAGTAAACCGAGGGGGGGAGAGAGAGAGATGGGGAGAGAGAGAGAGAGAGAGAGAGAGAGAGAGAGAGAGAGAGAGAGAGAGAGAGAGAGAGAGAGAGAGAGAGAGAGAGAAAGAGAGAGAGAGCTCTGCCAACAGCAGCGCAGCGCGGGGGCGGCTGCTAGCGGCTGCTCCCCCGCACTCGTCACCCCTGTCATCCCAAGCGACACGGCATGGAATGATTTCTGCGTGGGTTGCAAGTCGAAATTAAAAGTCAGTATGAGTAAGTCAGTGGCAGACCGTGGACTTATGTCAGTAATATTTTTACCTCTAAAGTGGGTGATATTCCCACTCTAGCTGGGCTTTCAGCTCTTATACACACTCTATATTGCTCACACTAAATGTTAATGAACAAATTTGCTTATGTACAATATTTGTACATAAAGACATGTAGAAAAAAATGTACATACAGATCTGTAAAAAAAAAGTACATTAACACTTAGTGTGTACTATCTCGATTGGTTCGTGGTTTGCAGAGGTCATAACTGTCATTAGATATTCCGCCCTCTAGTAGGGAGTTGACATGCCCACTAGAACCCTTTTCAGATCTCTTGGCCCAGAATCTAAGGAATTTTCGAAGGCAAAAACTTGCAGTCTGACTCCACGTGGTCCCCGCCGGTCCCCGCCAGGACTGACGCCGCTCCCCGGCCACCTCCGTCACAACTTTTCGCTTTGTCGCGGCCTCCATTCCAGTTCTTGTGTTCTCGCCCGCGCCTTAATCGTTTTTGCCGCGCTCTCTGTTTGTCACGGGCGTCGCCGCCTTTTGCGTGGGCCTACCGCCCTGCCGAAAAGCGTCCCGACGTTCCCACGTTTGCTGTTTATTTTGGCGCACGAGATCTGTTTTCAAAGTCACCAACGGCTGTAAAAAGTAGTCGCAATTCCTCGGCTCGCCCTCAGACAAAGACCAAAAACGCAAGAGGACACACTGAAACCTGATGTACAAATTTAAGCATAGCTAGGGAGTTTCTCCGCACAAGCTAATCCATATGAGCTTGGATTAAAGTATCAGTGAACACCACATAAAGTTTCAACTTTCTTGCTGCATGACACCAGTTAGACAGATAAGGTCAACCTCAGCAATTGCAGTTAGGAGTCGGGGCCGAAAACAATCGTATTCAAAAGTTGAAGTTTTCAAGTTCTGGATAATTGAGTGAGCGGCTCCGCGGTGTCCCCTTTCTGTCAGCTCCCCTGGCCCCCCTTGAGGGGGGAGAGGAGGGGAGGAGGGGAGGGGTCGGAGCCGGAAAGTTTGAAACGTGATCGACAGCAAAAGAGCGCAACTATAGCGGCACTTACGGCAACCCGCACGGAGACGGCCACGGCGACTCGCAGAACTCACCTGGAAGAGAAAGTTTTAATTAGTCCTTTTGAAACAAACCAACGCCCGAGGCGGCCAGGAAGATGACGGCGCGTCCTGGGAACATTTAAGTGCGCGACTCTGCGAGGAAAGGAACTCTAAACTTTTAAAAGCGCCATCTGTCCGATTGATAGTTTTTATTCTTTAAACTTGCGCATTTATTTTGATATTGCGCGAAATCGGGATTGTGTGGATCTTCTATATTTGATACTTTTCGTGCTTCGTTGTCACGTTATAAAACTACGGGGTGGAACGTTGCCTCTAGTCCCGGCACCGCCGGCCTTGAAGACAGTCCTCGTGCTGCTAATTAGCACTGCTTGCGTCTCTGAATTTCGGCAAAATACTAGAGATTGACAGAGCAAGGGAATGGCGTTGGTAAGTAAAAATGGGTGTAGAAACGGCAGATCTGCCAGTCAGTCGCGGGCTTATTGCGATTGAGAGAGACAAAAGGGATCGGAATCGAAACATCGACGACAGCAACCAATTATTTATTTTTTTGGCTTGCGTTTGCCACGGCGACAATACTTCTCGACCTTGGTTCCTTATTGAGAGCAGACTGCTTTGGAACAAATTGTATTGGGTGGGAAACGCGTCCAAGGCCAATAACGACCAATTTCAGAAATCGCGTCACGGGAACTTACCATATTACATCGGCACCGAGTACACTACACTGCTAAACAACTGGGATTACTAACAGACTTACCTTCTGTAACGTGCGTGCACAACGAAAGACGAAGAACATAATACGACCCATCAGGATGAAAATAATAAAATTAAAAAAATCTCTGCACCTCAAATCTCACGTGTTCAATTTATGAGAAATGCCAAATCTTTTGGAATTTTCTGAAAAATTGTAACAAAAATGTTACAAAGAGATGGTTACCTGTATGACAGCGGCACGGAGTGCACCACCCTGAGGGGCTCCTTCATCATCCTGCTCAGGTTGAAGCCCGGCACCTCCGCGGTGCCCGTCTCGTCCTTCTTGTTGCGGCGCTGCGAGCGGCGGCGGGCGTGCGTCGTGAACACCCTCCGCAGCTTGCCCACCGGCAGGGCCTCCTTGTCCTCCTCGGCGAGCGTGGACAGGTCGAGCGTGGAGCCCGACTTGCACAACGGCGACTGCATCATCTTCTTGATGAGGGTGTTGTTGGCCACCTGGCGATGCGTCTCGCTCATGTCTGCTCCGGTGTGAGACTCGAATGATCTCCGCATGCGCGTTCAGCGGACTTCAGTACATAATCCGAGTTCTCTTTTAAAAATCAGTATTTCTCTCCTCTTCCTTGTCGTCTTCAAAGGACAATAGATCCTATGAAAACAAACCTGGTTCTATCTTCAGTACAGTTACAGTAGTCTATATTTTTTTGGCTAAGAAGTGCAGGTCACGTTGATAAGCGTAATGGGTCCTTGATATGGTACGGGAGATATGGCTGGACGGAGTCTCGGCAGCATCCCCCACCCCCTCCGGGCCAGCGGGGCAGCACATGTCCTGGAACATCAACAACAGGACCGTTGGCGGGGAGAGATACCACAACCACCACAACGCCGGGCATCCGAAAATGTGTCGAACCGGAGGGAGACCGTTGTGTGTGTGTGTGTGTGTGTGTGTGTGTGTGTGAGTGTGTGCAGAGTGTGCAAGTGCGTCTGGTGTGTGTAGTGTGTCGAGTGTGGAGGTTGGAAGACACTCAGAAAAATGTCGACTTGAACTTTTCAATATGTTAATAGACTTTCTTCCAAGGCAACCGTTGGCAATCGCCGTGTTACAAGTTTAAATGCGTGGCTTTCGTCAAGTCCATGTGATTTATTACAGTGTCGGAAAGTTCAAGGATGGAATTTCTGAGATCATTCTAGCCTTGATCAAAGACTGCCTTCCATGGTGTAGAACAACATGACACTTCGACGTCTGAATTTCGATTCAGTACAATGTCAACCACAAATCACAAAATCGGGAAAGAAAATCAAAAGTCAACGAGATGAGGAGAAAAGGTACCAGTAGGTTGCACCGCGGGCGAGAGCTGGAGTGGTGGCTGACGTTTTCGAGAAAGATCCAGAAGTCCACGCAGAATGGGGTATGTGAAAAGTGGCGAGCAGAGAACGGGGAGTTGCGACTCTGCGCACGCTCGCAACAGATGAAAGAGCTTCCCACTCCATCCCTCTCCCTTCCTCCCTTTCCGTCCCTCCTCTCTCTCTCCCCCTCCCTCCCAGCCGGTTAGAGTAGGCGCGCGCGCTTTGAATTTTTCAGACCCGTTAAAATGAGCGCGGAGGCCTCGACTCGACAAAGAGAAACCAGGTGAATGCAGCAGCCACTTTGGCGAAATATGTCGGAGGCCAGCGCCACATAGCTGGTGTGCATACCTTCCCTGAGAGAGAGAGAGAGAGAGAGAGAGAGAGAGAGAGAGAGAGAGAGAGAGAGAGAGAGAGAGAGAGAGAGAGAGAGAGAGAGAGAGAGAGAGAGAGAGAGAGAGAGAGAGAGAGAGAGAGAGAGAGAGAGAGAGAGAGAGAGAGAGAGAGAGAGAGAGAGAGAGAGAGAGAGAGAGAGAGAGAGAGAGAGAGAGAGAGAGAGAGAGAGAGAGAGAGAGAGAGAGAGAGAGAGAGAGAGAGAGAGAGAGTAAGAGGGAGAGGCAGAATGACTTGGGCTTCTCGTTTGGCTTTGCTGCGCATTAATCCCTTTCACACGCGGCAACGCTGTCAAGCAAGACGATCGAAATAACTTCACCGCAGTATATGGACCGAGAAAGAAATTAATCAAATGATCAACCACTTTTTTAACATTTTTTTTCATAAAGGGAAAAGTGGAAAATCTAATGCAATGTTACACGAGAAACAAAATGAAAAGAGACAAACCTGTCAGCCATGGAGCACAAAATGTTTAATTTAATGTGGGATAGGAAGAGGCTAACCGGGGCCTCTCAACTAGACATTCTGCTCAATCATTCTGATCAAATAGAACTTTGTCACGCTCAGCTGAAGAGGTAAGAGTCTTGCAGAGCAGCGAATATATTTTGGAATAAATTTTGCAAGATGGGTCCGGAGTGCCATATCATGCGAGCCTTGTAAGTGGGGTACTTGGGGGACGAAGAGGCGCAAGTGGGATGTAAAGCGAAATAGTGCGCCCTTGCCTCTCAGTCTGCCTCCCCGCCTGGCTGCTACCTGCCGGACCAGACAGCTGCCCTGGACTCCGGGAGCCAGGCCACGCAGCGCGCGCGTCAATATGATGGATAGCCCCCGTTACAGTGGCCCACTGGCCCACTACCCCCGCCACACACGCACTCTCTCTCTCTCTCTCTCTCTCTCTCTCTCTCTCTCTCTCTCTCTCTCTCTCTCTCTCTCTCTCTCTCTCTCTCTCTCTCTCTCTCTCTCTCTCTCTCTCTCTCTCTCTCTCTCTCTCTCCCTCCACGAGGATCTTCATCGTGAGTCGCCCTAAAGGATGACAGACGGCTCACTCAGCACACACAAGGACCCTCTACAAAAAACAATGACGCTCCCAAAAATAAGCTGAACGCTTAAACACTGATAAAGCAGCATAATGTTTCGTAGATAAAATTGAGTCTGAAAAATATTTACACAAAATACTGACACGCGTTCTTAATCTGCCATTCGATCTTCAGGGAAGAGGAAAATATGGAAATTATACGCTGGAGATATTGACGGGATATTGTGCAGCCCGGGGCTTTTGGTACAATGTAGCGCGGGTCGGTCCCAACTGGATCCCGCGGGGGTCCCACAGCAGGGGGTCTGTCTGTCCGTCTGTCTGCATCAGCAATGTGCCGCCGAGAGACACCCCGCCCTTCGCTCTGACTATGAGACAACCGTGGGGCGGCTGAAGCAGCAGCAGTAGCAGCAGCAGCAGCAGCAGGACAAGTTTTGCAGTTGACAGGACCCACCCGGACTCACCATCGGTCTGGAGGAGTGAAGAAGAAGAAGAAGAAGAAGAAGAAGAAGAAGAAGAAGAAGAAGAAGAAGAAGAAGAAGAAGAAGAAGAAGAAGAGCTCCGCTAGCTGCTGTCCGTGGGGCGCACACAGTGATTCGGACCCAGAGTAACTATTTATCGGAAGTTTGGCCGGTCGTCGCATGTCAACAAGGAGCGGGCGTCCTTGTGTTGCCTGCTCTCTGCCCCCCCCCCCCCCCCCCCCCCCCCCCCCCCCCCTGCAGCCCACCACACCCCCCGCATAGGACGGCGTAACCACTCGGCCTGTGACTGCTTCCACCACCACCTGGGACCCGGTCCACCTGCCACCGGATTCTTCTTCCTCGTCCTCCCATCTCCTCCATTCTCACTACGAGATATCGCCACGGTGGCGTAGCTTTCGCGAGCTGATTGTGCGAAACACCACCCTGTCCACCCCCTCCAAAAATAACGGGAGTAGAAAATCAATTTTGGGTCAAGTTTCGCCACTGCGCATGGGGATCTAATAGAGGTTTCCAACGAGGCTTGAAAACGGAAGCTAAAAAAACAAAAACACTTCCAGACCGGAAGCTCTCAAGAGCAGGTATGAGAAATACCGATGTGCAAGTATGGGAACTAACCTACGAATTCACTCAAAACACCATTCATGCTTCTCATACCTGCCCTCGGGAGTTTCCGGCCTGCAAGATATTTTTTTCCTCAGCTTCCGTTTCCGAGTCTCATTGGAAACCTCTATTCGCTGCATTGGAGAAGCTGCAGCAGCAGCACAGCCGGGAGCGCCTGCAGCCAAGCGGGTAGGCGACCCTCCAGCGGCTCGGTCCGACAGGCTGCATAAGCAGCAGGGGTTCCGCTGGGCTCCGCTGGGCTCCACTGCTTCGCCGAGTTTGCTCGCAAAGTTGTTGCTGCCCGAGCCGCTCGCACACGCATGTTATGCCACGCCTTTTTTGCTATCGTGTCCCAGATTACGCTGCTCTATGCATAGCAAGGGCTCAGGTCGGTCGCAGCAGGACGGCAATGGAGCGGGTTACATGGACTGCAACCCGCGGCCGATATCCGTATTTGCGCCTGCGGGGTATACTTCCGTATTCAAGCCCGCGGTTATCATGTGCGTTCGAAACCGAGTTTAATTTCGGTATTTGAACCCACTACGTAGAGCTCGAAATTCGCGCTTGTGGTCACAGTCTCGTATTCGAACCCGCGGACGACTTTCGGTTTTCCAAGCGGTTGACTTCGGTATTCGAGGCCGCAACGTTTTCGTTGCACTGTGCGACGCTCATTCGTTTGCCATGTGTGTCGCTACCGAGCGTGGCACAAAGAGGACCATCCAGAGCCGCGACAGGCCATGGAAAGGGGAAGGGGGGAGGGGGGGGGGAAGGGGGAGGGGGTAGAGGGGCTTAACGCCACCGCCAGGCCGGGAGCGCATCCGGGCGGAGCCAAAGCCGCGACCGGACGCTCAAAGACATTCCTTCGGCCGGCACACGCAGCGGGCGGGGCCAGCGGCGCCATGGGGGGTCCCTGTCCCCATCAAGGGTGCTCCCCACAAGGGGGCACCACAAGGGGGCACCACAAGGGAGCCCCGACGTGGGGGATGTTTCTCCATCCGAGGGCCTCGGAGTCCCACCGAAGGGTTCCCACCCCACCCAAGTGCTGACGCCCAGCAAGTGTGCAGGTAAACAAAATTACGGTGTGAAAAAAAAAAAGGTTTGAAAAAATCGCATCTAAAAATGGGATTTTTATCCTGAACTTGCCAAATCGTTATTTTCGGACGGAGTTTTTTTTTCTACGTGCTGTGATTTTTTAAAACTTTTTTTTTACGCACGCTCGGGACAGGTGAATCCCTAAGTAAACAACCCCTCGCATAGAGGGCTGTCACGACATTGTGCTACGGAATACCGCTGACACTCTGTCCGGCTTGGCCCGGCTCCACTTACCCGGTTCCGACTGTCCGGCGTCCGGAACTTGTACCCGGGCTCGGCGGTAGTGGGGGGAGGGGGGGGGGAGGGGGGGGGGAGGCCACTGATAGTACGTGTGGCTGCCACTGATGCCGCTCTGGAAGCCGTCCAAAATATTCCCCTGATTTGGAGGGACGGTGGCACAAGCCGTGTGGGTGTGGGGACCAGTTGGGTCCATGCCCCAGCCGTTTGGGCGACCTCCACACTACTCGTGTGTGTGTGTGTGTGTGTGTGTGTGTGTGTGTGTGTGTGTGTGAGGGGGGCCGAGGCACAGCCGTCCCGTGCCCAGGCCAACCTACCGACCTTCTGCCTGTCAGACACGTATTGGTCAGTATTACTTGGAGCGGCAGCAGCCGGGGTCTCCTGGGCTCCTGTTTTCATTCATACCCGTCCGATGGTCACGGGGGAGTCCGTGGGGGGTCCTTACATCTATTATCGGATCTCGGCAGGACCGGGTGGGCTGCACCGTCACACACCGTGAAAACATCGTATTCCCGAATCTAGTGACTGCAGGAATTTTCCTAATTTAACGTGAAAATTTCCTAAGTTGAAATGACTATCGATGATTGTTTTTTAGGGTTACATTACAATGTAAGAACGTACTTAAAAATAAAACCTAGTGTCTCATTTTTCGGATAGTACTGAAAAACGTTCAGGAGTTTTTCGGCAAAATAACACAGAAAAATGTGCTGGGGAAACTGCTTGGAAATTTTCAATAAAATTTTAAGTGCAGATTTTTTCAGGTATTATACTCCAAGCTTTACAGGTATTTCATGCACGACGACTGATTCTTTTCTCAGATAAAGCTAGAGGACTGTCGATAATGTGACGATAAACGGTTTTCCAGTGTGAGGCGCCACTTAGTTGGTCGTGCACGGGCCTAGTGCCGCCGTGGGACCCGGAGCAGTGGCTCGGCTGGATCGTAGAGTGCGAGGCAGCGCCCTGGAATGGAGATGGGCTCATGGAAAAAAGGTTCATGAGGTCGTCGGAGGGCTGCGAACGACAAAAGGAGGGTAGGAGAGGGGCGCGGGGTCGGGGCTGGAGTAGAGGATGGGGGAGGGGCTGATGTCCCCGTTAGATACCCGCAGCAGCAAAAGCAGCGCCGGCCGACTGCTGGCGGAGCAGAGATTTGTTGCGATAATCGCGCGGTAAGCTGGCTGCTGCCGTCCGCCAAATTTAGAGGCGCGATATAAATTTCCGAGCCGAGAATTACGACGAGCAAATTGTTTCTCCTCCCCTTTTAAACAGAAACGGAGTAATTCTGTTGACTGACTGGATACGCGGCCAGCATTTCGTCTCGGTCTTTATTCGGGATCGGCGTACAGTGCCCTCTGAATGGGTGCGGGTGAAAGGAGAGAAGACGAAAAAGGGAGAAAAGAAAGGTATGGAAAATATCGTAAAACGTCAAGTATCAGCTGAATCAGGGCCTTCCGTTCCCGGGCAGCTTCAAGGGTAGAAAATTGCCTCCCGGGGCTGATTTATGTATGTCTGCCCAGGAGGGGGTCCGAGAACCTCCACGGGCGGCGCTAGTGTCGCCAAGAGCGGTCCTCCCCACGCCGCACGCTACACACGGAGAGTAAAAAAGTCATGACACCGTCCGTATCGGCCACACTTCTGGGCGGAGGGGCCTGAAGGGGCTGTTTTCAACACTTGGTCTTAGCCGGACTCAGAATACGGAATAACCATGTAATTATTTTGCGCAGTGACCCCCCCCCCCCCCCCCCCCCCTTTTCACCGGCCCTAACCTTCTTGACGCGTGGCCCCTCCCCACTGAGGACACCGTCAGAACTACAATTGAAACAGTGCGAGAGAGAGAGAGAGAGAGAGAGAGAGAGAGAGAGAGAGAGAGAGAGAGAGAGAGAGAGAGAGAGAGAGAGAGAGGGGGGGGGGGAAGAGACTAACAGAGGGCGAGCTCAATCCATGCTAATGGAGGAGATATGAATTGGAGTGTGTTTTCCGTCCCACCCCCACATATCTCTCTCTCTCTCTCTCTCTCTCTCTCTCTCTCTCTCTCTCTCTCTCTCTCTCTCTCTCTCTCTCTCTGAGTCACCGGAACAGCACTAACTACTGCGTCTATAGGGCCCGGAGTTAGCCCCGAGGCAGCACGATAGATAGATAGCTAGATAAGCGCTGATCCTTGTCCGTTTTCTAACACTACAACAGCCAATAGGAGACGGCTGTGCTACAACCCCGCAGCACCATCGATCTAATGAACTAGTTACGCTGCAGCCCTCACCGCCCCCCGCCCTCCTCCCCCCCCTCCTCACTTTTGTTTACCTGCGTCGGTTTCTCATTCTTGCCCCGGATTATCGGTGTCGGCTATGCAGAGAGTGCTCCCGGAGGCCACAGCTCCGCAGCGGGAAACCTCACCACCGCCCTACACCACCCAATGTGGACGAATCTGCAGAATCGTAAAATCTGCGAAACTCATTTTCTCATGCTCCCTCGAAAAAGAATAATATTCCGTCGGGTTGGTATCGCGTCGGTGGTGCGCGGGGTCACTTTATGCTGTCGTATTTGCGTACAAAGGCGGCATATGCCTGGTGCGTGCTGCAAGGGGGCTGCGAAATAGCGCCCCCCTCCCACCTCTTCCACCACAATGCCACCACCACCACCGCCACTACTACCACCACCGCCGCCGCCGCCACACAGGATGGTCTCAACGAGCGGACGGGGTCAGTTTCTGTGAGCCAGAAAAGGAATGCGCTTGCTGGTCAGCGCGGAAGAAAGGAAGATAGAGAGGAGGAGGGGGGAGGGAGGGAAGTGAAAAGAAGGGCGGCGTATGTGGAAAGGAAGTGGGGGGGAAGTTAGGGGGCGACACTCACGGCACGCCCAAATCCGCACAAAGTGGGCGTGAGACTGCCCTGGGGGCCGCGTCAACGACGGGGCCGCGTCCACTTCACGAGGGGGTGGAGGGGGCGAAAGAGGGGGTGCTTCCGCCCGCATGGCCCGGCACCTCCTCCATCCGCAGCGCACGCACACGATCCCCATATGACGCCGCGCCGTCACTGCGGGCTGAAAAACATAATGGGAGACAAGAGGGAAAGCGTGGGCGTCGGCGCCAGCCCACCGGGGATGGGACGGGGAGGGACGGGGAGGGACGGGGAGGGACGGGGAGGGACGGGGAGGGACGGGGAGGGACGGGGAGGGAGAGGGAGGGACGGGGAGGGACGGGGAGGGACGGGGAGGGACGGGGAGGGACGGGGAGGGACGGGGAGGGACGGGGAGGGACGGGGAGGGAGAGGGAGGGACGGGGAGGAACGGGGAGGGACGGGGAGGGACGGGGAGGGATGGGGAGGGACGGGGAGGGACGGGGAGGGACGGGGAGGGACGGGGAGGGACGGGGAGGGACGGGGAGGGACGGGGAGGGACGGGGAGGGATCCTGCGTGCGGGAAAATCTCTCCCCATCCTTCTGCTGGCGCCGCTGGCTTGCTCCGCGCTGCTCAGGCAGCTGGTGAGAGCTGCTGCCTCAGCGACCCCAATTACTACAGCGCCATCGAACACGCGCTATCGCGTTCCCAAAGTCCCTTCGAGCTCTGCCCCGTGCCGCTTACTACGCACCTAATGCGCACTATTGTGATGTAAAATGTGCAATACGATGAAAAGTAAATGTGAAAAGTTCAAAGTTGCAGCAGCAAAAGCGTGTTGCTGTGCTAGATGCTGATTTTTTTTCTCCTTGAAATGCGGCGTTTTGCAGCTAAAGCCTATAGGTTAAATTAAATTTACGAAGCAATTCAATGTGACGAGATTTGGTCGAACAATTCCAATTCAGTTTGGTCATCGCGCGCGGTTTATTCAGCGTTTCCAATCCCGAAATTGAGTTATTGGCTGGAAATGTGCGTTGACTGATTACCGCTTAGCGTTGTTCCTTTCGCTTCGACACGGGCCGTCATCGGTCGGCTATGTTGCAGACACTGCGAGAACGCAGTTGTTGTGGGAGCCGAGAGCACACGACAGGAAAACAAAGCCCTGCCGTCGCCCTGGTTCCTGGAGTGTAGGGCGAAGCCAGCCGCCAACCACGCGGGCCGAACCGTGCGCGTCACGCTTTGAGCACGCAGTCCTACAAACTCACTCAGAATGTCATTCGGGCGTTGGTTTCCTTTCCAATATCCGCGCGCGTACATATACACATGGGCGCAAACGGTTCCCAGCGATGCCTTTGGTGCACGCCCCCCTCTCGCCCGCTCTCACTTGCTCCACCGGAGCACTCCCACTATTTTTCTCTCTCTCCGTCTTTCCCCTCCGCACCTCTTGCCAGCTATCTGCATTTTCGCCCACAGAGCGCACCGCGCACATGCTGACACATGCGGTGGGCATAGCGACCAGTATTGGCACGGCATCGCTTCCTATTGGCACCGCAGTGTGTGCGTTATTTGCACCACCGCCTCGGTCATACACAGCTGCAGTGCGACCCGTTCGCAGGAACCCTCCCGCCGTGCCACGACTCGGAGGACGAGAGGAATATCATGATCAGAGAAACAACAACGAACATGATCACAGAAACGACGGTGGTCATGATTATTTAAACAACGATGACAGTCGATCATTCGCTGTTTGGAGTAATAAGCATATCACTGCGGATGTCATAAATTAGTGCACCTAAAAAGGTTATGATTTTCTATTGCTCGATTTCTAATTTATCTTTCGTTTACGGTGTTTTCGTCCAAAGTTTAGCGATGGTCATGAATTTTTCATTCCCAGTACGAACATCATTTATCTTGAAGCAGTCGAGCTAAAAAATACATTACGAGTTTTGGCAAGCAATACTGATGGTGACGACGGAGACCATCACTAACTATTCCCAACTCGTTGATGCCCGAAGGCACCATTTGCAGCCACACACACACACACACACACACACACACACACAAGGCTCCCTCACCGGTGGTGGAGGGGGCAGCTCATCGGGCCACCAGTAATGATAGGCGTCAAGACTAATTGAAAGCAATAACGATCCAATGCGATTGGGGCAGCGGATCAGCGCAGCCTCGGACTCCCTTTTGGGGCCCGGCGGGGTGGCGGCCAGGAGGGGGGGGGGGGGGGGGGGGGATTTATGAGAACACAAACAACGCAAACTTTCATTACAGCAACTTGACAAAAAAAAAGAGGATTTGGGGGGGGCGGGGTGTAATTTAATTTAAAAACGCGTCGGGAGTATTATTAAAACAATGATCATAATACAGCAATGAATACAAAGACTTTACTCGGCGACGCCGGACGGTCTGCGATGGAAATGGCTCTCTCTGTCTCCCTCTTCAGTCTCTGTCTCTCTCTCTGGGTCAATGGCGATGTCAGGCACAGAGGGACAGCTATTTAACATGCAAATGTAGGCGCTGACGCCAACCAATCAGCGATGCGGGTTCGGCTGGCCGACAAATCATGGCAGCGGACAAACGCGGGGACTTTGGTTTGCGAAAATAAGATAGTTGTCGCACACGCGGAAAGTTGGACCGTAGCCGGTGTACCCGGCACCTAGCTTCCAGAGATTATTATTTAGATTTAATTTTCGAACTTTTCTGGATTGCGATCCGAAGGGTCCTAATAACACAACGCGGTGGATCTCGTGGCACTTGAACTAAGTGATAAGTCCCTTTTTTTTTTTTTTTTTGGATCCCGTGGGATTTTAACGTATTTTGACAGTGCGAAGTCTGAAACGTCCAGATCTGTATAAATCTACCACTGAATGCCATACAATGACGCTCGACTTTTTTGCGTTGCCATAGGGCATGGTGTGCCATGGGCTAATGAGCTTTGCCAGCCAGAATGACGGACTGTGGCTGTTGTTCTTGTGCCACCAAAACTCGGCGCGACTCTCACTGCAACGATGCGGCGTCCACGAAAACAACAACAAAAAAACACCAACCAACCAATAATAGCTGGCCGTGACGCAAACAGCTTCTAGTCACCACACTGCCAGGAAATGACAGAAATTCGAATTCAAAATCCACATTGAGTGGAAAAAAACGACATGACTACGTTTCCGTTCACACGAAAAAACTAAAGATGGTTGATGACTTATTAGAATTTTGTGACAAAAATATTGTATAGAATCGACCTAGTAAAATGATTTGACATAATTTTCCTTGTGTCCTTTGCCAATTTTCTCCAAATGAGCCGCAACAGAAAAAAATTAGGGTACCAATTGGAATTCACCAAATTACAAAAGTCTATCCTTTGTCGACAGCACAGTCCCCCATCATTGTCATTTCATTTGGCATTCAGTCTGTAGAATTATTATTTTTTGGGTTCGTGGGGTGGGAGGGGCAAAGGGAGAGGGGGGCGAGGGGGGGGGGGGTAAAGCAATGTGTGTGAGAAAGGACGGGGTGAGCTAAGTGAAGGAAGACGTCCCTAAGGAGCAGAAGGAACACGTTTACAACGGGCAGGAAGCAAAGAATTCGGGGAACCCTTTGTTTGCAGGTCGGAGGGATAAGGTCACCGTTGGCAGTCCAAAAGCAGCCTAACTGAACGGGTCTGGCGGCTGAGTTGCCCGGTTCTGTTTCCCACCCAACGGGACAGCCCAGTCAAAGGTAAAGAATGAGAAAACTCCGGGAGCTATCAACATTAAGGAGCAGAGTCATGGCCCTGGGAAAAATGGGAAAAGAGCAAAAAAGTAAAGCGACATTCCGGGTGTTTGATCCCGTCACTCAGGACGCTGGTCGCCTTTCTCCGCTCTGAAGTTGGCAGCAGTTGGCAGCACTGAGACCACCACTTTGCCTGCCGCAGTGTTGCCAACGCTCGTTTACCACCTTCACTGCCACTACTTGGGGCTATGAACAATGTGGTGCCCTTTCTGCAGGGGGCTGTGTGCGGAGGAGAGGTGCGCGCGCGCGTGTGTGTGTGTGTGTGTGAGTGATGTGTGTGTGTGTGTGTGTGTGTGTGTGTGAGTGATGTGTGTGTGTGTGTGTGTGTGTGTGTGAGTGATGTGTGTTAGCCCAGGGCTGGGTCCTGACGGGCCCACATATGCGCCCGTGCGACGGGCACACACAAGCCACACAAGCCGTGTGTGTTATTACCTGGAGAGCATACGGCCCGTAACCTAATGCTTCGTGTGAGGCTAGTTTAAACTAGATTAACGTTCTCTGTTTTTTATCCCTTTTTTTTGGCAGACCACCTGAGGTGAAGGGAAATCTTCCCCTTAGGAGGATGTTGCTAGCATCCTCTTACAAGAAAACATTATTTCGAGGTACTCATTAATTTTTCATTTTTAAAGAAAATAACCATTCTAAGCCGATAGGGCTAAGAAGGCCATGGGAAATGCCTCGTGAGATTCCCTGACAAGACGGAATATTGATGCCGTTCCAGAGTGTGTGTGTGTGTGTGTGTGTGTGTGTATACGTGTGTTAAAGAGAGACGAATGGAGGGAGAAAGAAACCCAGCAGACTCCTAAAATGATGGTTGTCAGTGGAGAAACCTCGGCAGAGAGTCGACCGGAGTCGACCTTTGCGCGTCCCGAGAAAAGGTGGCGCCGAGGCGAGGAATGTTGATCTGCAGACTGTTTGGCTTGCTTTTTCCCTCCTTCTTTTCCTCATTAGGCGACATGAATTCACCTCGCGGCGTACCCTCTCTGCCCTCCCCCCCCCCCCCTGCCTCTCCTCTCCAGAGTCCACACCTTTTCGCGTCAGTATTCCCCCTTCTTCTCCGTTCTCTTTTTCTTTGCCATGATGGTGCTCCGGAAATGCCGTCGGAAATCACAAAAAAGGGCAATTCGCACACGGTGCGTTGGACCTGCAGCGCTGTTACAGGCTGTTTGGGCGTAATACTGTGTCGTCTGCTAGTGTGCCTGTCGTCTGATGGCGGCCCGGTATTCGTTTTCCCATTGCCCCTGTGCTCGCTCGGCTGAAAACATTCTCTTCAATATTTAGGCGTCAAGCAGCTGTTACAGGCCGTTAACCAGCCAGCCCGCTCTCTCTCACTCTCCCCGGCTCCGGCCTTTGCTCATCTCTGTTTCTCCCCCTCACTCTGCGCTACAAGTTGACTCGCCAACTTGCCGCGCTGTGGCGCTGCCGTCGCTAACGAACCATCATCCCCGCGTGATGGTCTGAGTCTGGAACACGTCGCCGCCAGCACAGCAGTGGAGGGAAATTTCTCTCCTGACGAGAGTAAATATAATGGGTGAAGGTGGTGAAAAGGGGTGTAAGAAAAAGTCGCAAAGCAGAGAAAGTGAGTTGAGAATGTGATATGAATATCAAAGATCAGGACGGGTCATTCATTGCAACCTCGACCCCTCCCCCTTCCACATACACACACACACACACACACTGATACAAAAAAAGCTATGTTCTGTTGGAACTGCAGGTAAAGAATAGAGGGTTGGTTCAGTAATTATGTGATGCCATTGAAGTAGGTCGGGCAGTCTGACCAGAGTATTGCACAAGGCCGTGAGCAGTGGTCAGCCACCGCACCTATCGGAAGGCACCCCGTGATTTGTGGCCCCATATCGCGAAATGCACATATCGGCGTGAAAACATGGCCGCTTCAGCAAACGGAATCGTCAGCGCGAAAATGGGCGTCTCTCATAATAAAACTGACGCCCCCGCCATGTGTAGTTAAGCTCCTGACAATGGCCGGCTTAAAATTCACAGGCAGTGGCGGTGGAGCGGTGGGGGTAGGGGAGCCACATCTGACGTCACAGTCCATTTGAAATTCATCCTCCTTTTCTATACCGACCATAATGCAATAACTCTTCTTTCGCTCGCTCGCTCCCTTCCCCCCCTCATCCCTTTCTCTTTCGCCATCCATCTCTCTCTTTGCCTCTCTCTGTTGAATCGGAGCAGAGGTTCATCGTATCGAGAGCCTCAGGCTTCGGCCCTGTGGAGGAGCGAGTGAGACAGACAACATGGCCAAGTGGAATACTCGTCGAATCAGCTGGGCGGAAACTCTGGGGAAGTCAAAAAAAAGGAAGAGAGAGAGAACAAGATCGCACCAGACCGGCCGACCCCTAGTTACTCACGGAGCCGGGAGGTTATTCTTACCCACAAAAACAGAAATGAAGAAGACGAGTGTAATGCGCAGATGCAATAGACAGTCACTAACGAGCGGCTCAAATGGTTGGCAGTCTGGAAGTGACGAGTTTGATGGTCCCGTGCTGAACATCAGCGACCGACGGCCCGGGGGGGGGGGGGGGGGGGGGTTATTTATTTTCCGGTCAGGGTATACTGCTTCATCTCGCTGTTAAGCACGTCATACTTTATGGAGACGGTCTCCTCTCCTGCTATTTCCTTTTCATCACGAGCCCTTGCACATACACACCTGCCTCCAGAACCCCTCACATGGACCAAATTATTTTCAGTATCCGTTCCCGTTCCCTCACCCCTTCTTTATAAGCAGGGTCGTTGAGGTCGTCGCTGGGTCGCATCGTGCTTTCGCTCCCGTATCATTCATCACACGGCGACTGCGTTGCGCCCCAGCGGTCGTCTCTCTCTCTCACACACTTTCTTTCTCCCTCTTTATTTCTCCAACCCGCTCCCTATATGTCGTTCTCTTTCTACCCACGTGCTCACTCTGCCCGCCAGAGGTGCGTTCCAATGCAAGGCATCGGTCTCTTTCACTCAACAACGTCAGCACTGTCAGGATTTTTTTTCCCAGTTGAAAATCTGAAAATCCTGTCAAGCATGCATCAGCCTGTATAAGCCGGGACCCTAAATATGGAGAATTAAATTGCACACTTAAATGAATCGATGATTATCGATAGTTATGTAAACACTTCTGACCATTAATCTGATTTTGTTATTACCCAAACAACTTGTCGTAAATAGAAGATCACATGCTTTGAACATATTTTTTGCAGACCTGGACATTGGTTTTGACGGTGTGCTCTCTGGGTGGTTGCGTGCGCTGGTTGCTCAACGGCAGCTTTTCCAAATGACGTGCCCCTTGGTCCGACGCTTGTATTAGCGGGCTGAGGGCACCAGCGGCGCCGGCCAGGGGGAGGGGAGCTGCTCTCTCTCTCTCTCTCTCTCTCTCTCTCTCTCTCTCTCTCTCTCTCTCTCATTCTCTCTCTGTCTCTGTCTCTGTCTCTCACGCCGAACAGAGAGAGGGGGTGAAAGGGAAAGAGAGACAGACAGAGAGGGAGATAGGGAGGGAGAGAGAGAGAGAGAGAGAGAGAGAGAGAGAGAGAGAGAGAGAGAGAGAGAGAGAGAGAGAGAGAGAGAGAGAGAGAGAGAGAGAGGGGGGGGGGGGGCACCAAAATGATTGGCGGAACCAGCGCGCCGACACGCACAACGCGAACACAGGCCTTGTATTGATTTTTAGGAAGTTTAATCCCAGCACATCCGTACACATTCCGTACACACGCACACTGCCAATAATAATAAAAAAAAAGGAAATCAGTATAGTGTGCAGAAAAAAATGAGGGTGATATAGCGGCCGCACTCGAGCCCGGATCGGATCCAACGAACACGCGGCCGGTGCTGCGAATCAGAGATCTGTGGTGTCAACGTGGGTGATGCAAGCACAGCATCAAGGGATTTTCACACTCCGGTGACGCTGGTGCTCCTGGGGTATGAGGGAGGGAGAGGGGTGAACGCTCATTGGTTCTGCTGGCTTGTTCCTCCGGTTACTGAACGCACACCACCCCCATCTTCCAATGAAAACAAGGAAGAGAAGTCGATTCCCGTACCGATATTTTTTTTCTTCCTATGTCAACGTCGCTCGGGTACGGCGTTGTTTTTGGCCGCTTTTGCTGCTCCTGGTAGTCGCGGTAGCATCCGGCACACTCCTCCAGTCCCTGTGCACACACTCACCCCTGGGGCACGAGGGGGTGGGGGCAGGTTCAGGTATAAGGGCAGGTGACGAAGGTCGGTCCAGAACAGGGGGTGTGCAACGTGAGCCAGCAAGGAAAGGGCTGCTGTTGGCGGAGGCAGACAGGCCAGACTACACGCAAACCGCCTTCGCACCTCTCTTACTCTGCCCCTCCCTCCCTCCCTTCCTCCCTCCTACCCCCAACCCCTCCTCTCTCCCTCCCATCTCTTTCGAGGCCTCTCGCAAAGCTCATACGTTGCCCCACGACAGGTTCCGCAGCCTCAACCTCTATACACACACGCACACACAACCACACATTCGACCAACCCCCCCCCCCCCACACACACACACACACACACAGCACGCAGGGCCGCAGTGCCACCGGGGACCGGAGGAGCAGCAGCTGGCTCAGCCCACACTAGCGCCCGCGGCTGAGGGGGTAGGCCACCCGAGCAGCAGCCGTGCGTGCGGGTTGCCTAGGGCCACATCCACAGGCGCTCAGCGGCTGGACCCCGGCCATGGCACATGGGAAGGCGGCCGTCCGGGTTGGTTCTCAAGTAGTACAGTACCCGACGTTCCAGAAGGCATCCCCGGTAGTTTTCGGTGAAATTGAATGAGGGTGGAATCCACTTTGGGAATCGACTGTACAGTTAACTTGCAAATCGGAGGAATCGAGTGAACGTTTCCCGGTATTTATGGTTCAAAAACATTTTATAGAAGGAGAAACTGCCACAAGGATCCTTCTTTACGAAGTTTTCTGTAACCACGCTGTAACGAAAAAAAGTTTGTCCATTTCGAGTGCAAAAATGCCGTGAATAGTTACAGTGTACTGATATTTTTTATCGCCTTCCAGAGATTCGACGGGAATCTTGGACGGAGTTTTAATAATTAAGAGCACGAAACATGGACGGGGCCGCGCCCATCCGATACATGCTGTCCTTCGCAGCCGACACAAAAAAGACGAATAGCAACGGAAGCCCAAGGGAATCGAGGGGAGGCTGGAATTCTCACAGAATCCAACGTCGAGAGTCGATATGGGACCATTTCCGGTGGCCGCCAATATGTGGATATGTTGTTGATATGCTGACACCGAATCGCCCCCCACTGGCCGGGCCGGGGCCCGGATGGGGCCGCGTCCACGCCCAAAGAAACCCCCTTACATTCTTATCGAGTCCCTCTGTGGAGAGCAATGGTGCCAACATTGGCTCGCCGTACATCGACAGCGAGGACATAAAGAGTGATAAAATTTTCGGAGGCGCGTGTTGGCACTGCATGTCCTGACCAAACAGCCCGTTCCCCACCAGGATAAATTTTTCAGAGGAACCAACCCTCTCTAGGCGAGGTAGAGATCGAACCCATTCTACTTTGCCTGTGCTAGTCCTTTGAACACGGGTGGTCAGTTTTTTTTTTTTGGACCTATTTATATTTTTAAAGATCTGGATGAGTCAGTCTCCCCTGAGTCCAAATATGCAAAAATATCGATTGGTAAAAAAAAGTCTGAAATCCACTCTCGTTCGCTGATCTGCCTCTTTTCGCTCGGAGCTGTGAGGTCTGCCCCGTTTCTTAGAGCGAGTTATTCACACACAGCCGTTTCGTTTCGAGAGGAGATTCAACGTACGCAGAGTGTGGCGTTGGCGCTGTTTCCAAACGCTTCGTACGATCTAAATTGAAATCTAAACAGGCCGGAACGAGGTGGGAGAGTAAAGTTAATTGAAAGCAAAGAACCGAACTACAGGGCGGGTGCAGTGATGAGAACTACTCGCTGAAACGGACTCTACTGGGTAAACTACTCTTTACGTACAGTACAGTATCGATACTGTGGTTTCCACGCATCACAAATGATGTAACACTACCCCTGGAATCGTACATTACCTACCAAATCTTCAGCTACAACTACCGTTGTTTTCATTGCTACGTTAACCCTTCAGTGCAACTTTTGACCGTTGTTATGTACATTCCATGGCAATGTTGTTCGAATAAACAGACTCACAGAAGTCTGTTTTTTCGACGGCATGCAAACTTCCTTATTGCATCGCCTCCCCTTCCAGTCGGCTCGGGACTCGTGTGCTTGTCATATCGAGGATACAGGGCCTGGTGTAAGCATGCTATAAGCATCCCATCGTACGTCGAATCACGTTTCACATATCTCTCCGCCCCGCCCGCTCTTCCCCTCCCCGTCTCTCTCTCTCTCTCTCTCTCTCTCTCTCTCTCTCTCTCTCTCTCTCTCTCTCTCTCTCTCTCTCTCTCTCTCTCCATCTCCCAACGCCCACGCTCTCTGTCACTCCTTTTCCCATTTCCTATTTGCGAGCTGTACACTGTCGCACACGAAAATCAAAATTGCACGCGCCTATAACATACGTTACACGGCGCTTTAAGCACACCCGCTCTCTCTCTCTCTCTCTCTCTCTCTCTCTCTCTCTCTCTCTCTCTCTCTCTCTCTCTCTCTCTCTCTCTCTCTTCTCTCTCTCACACACACACACACACACACACACGCACACGCAGGGACCGCTCGGTGTCAGCTCCCTGCTTATTCTCTTTGCCCGCGGGGCCGTGCTTGGCCGTCCGTGCCCCGCTTCACTTACGTTCATTACGGAATCCTCTCAAAAGCAGCGCTGTACATCCTCCCACTCGTCATGTTTCTCTTTCCGCTCCGCTTATTTCTGATTCGTTTTTCTATTCTCGGTGTGCATCCGTTTCGCCGAATGATTCCTCATGATGATAACATGATGATAACAATCATCATAACAAATAACAGGATTACGAGCACAGCTCATAAAACGAGGTGGCACTGGGGGTCGTCCATCTCCGAGGCTGAGAAATTCTATATGGTGAGACCAATTAAAGCCAGATCACAGATGTATTCGATTTTCCACCTTAATTATTTACCTATCTTCTTAATTCTTGTTTTATTTTATTGGTAAAAAATTTATCTCAAGTTTTCGCGTTGCTTTCATTCGATTGAGTGTGTAATCAGACGCGGGATACCTCACGGCAGGTTTTGAAAGACCCCTTTACATAAATTTTCATCGCTTATTTGAAAAAGCGAGTATATGTTTCAACGATCTCCTATGATGATTTTGTACCTTCACGATATACGTTGGCGTTTGGCTAATGTGCCTTACTGCGCGGGAGCGCACGGTAACACAGTTGACGCATTGAGAACGACATGAATCGCTGAGAAACTCTTTCTCCACTTCTCACCGACTTCCTTCATCCCCACCTCGCTGTGGACGCAGTCGGCGGTCGCCATTCAGGTATAACACACAAAGAAGCAGTCTGCCTCGCTCGGTTTCCGGGTGGTTTTTGCGCAGAAGTGATACTGTTTCTTTTTCCTCCCTCACGGGACGACATTCTGACCGGCAGCCAGCTGCTGGCTGCCACCGCGCCGACCACCTCTGCTCACCTCCCCGTGACGATCGCTGCGCAGAAAACTTTGTTGCCGTGGCATATTACAATGCCCATAACGCAGAAGGCGGAAGCTTCCACACGGTTTTCAGCCTTTTTCCGTTTTTTTTTTTTTTTTCGAGTGGAAAGAGACTTAACGTTGCGGCTGCCAAACAAAAGTTGACACAATTTCTCGTATTACGTCAGCACGCAACTCTGTGCCGAGGTGCTGGTAAAGGACTTGAGAAATCCTCCTCGTCACAAATTCGACGCGGTTGAATCCGTTTCCCCATGACGTAGTTTTCCCTCGGCACCATTTTCCGAACGCCTGTTTTGTTGTTGTTAAGACAAGAACTGGAAAGGGTATTCATCGATCTTTTGCGGCAATTTGAGTCAAGAAAATTGACAATTTGGTCACAGTCACAAGTAATTCCTTATACGAAATACTTCGCCACTATACGGGCAAAAAAGCCTGGCCCCAATACTGATGACGTGCAAAACTATCTCTCGCTCTCATCACGTGACAAACATAACTGCGGCAAAGTGACGAAATACTCGGATGACAACACATTAATCTCTATTTTGCTCGCGAAATAATATGGTGAAAATGGAACACCACGTAGTGAGCCGACACCGTACGCCACTAACACTACTACCACTGCTGCCACTACCGCTTCTGCTACTACCGCTGCTGCTAGGGCCGTACCGACCATTGTGCCCGCCGTGCTGTTCCATTAGTGCGGCTCATTGTTCAACAACTGCCGTACACTTTCTGCAGTCGCCGCCGCCGCCACTAAAGTCACTGTTGTGCACTCCAAAAACAAATTTCGTGGGACATCCAGAACTGTGTTCAGTCTGATTGTGCGTCGTATGCAATGTTTGCCACACGATGCGACAGTAGAGAGCTCCGGAGAGGTCCAAAACGGAAGGAAATAGTCGTAAAAGAGAAGGAGAATGCTGGAGAAATCATGTATGGGAAAAACGTGTATTTTTTTTAAAAGTAGAGCTGGTTTTAGAGGCCGCGTTTTCTTACACCGCGCGTGCGGTCTACTTCGTCACGACGGAGTTCTCAACTTGCGATATTTACATCCAACCTTTCTGACTGTGTCGTCACAGGCAAACCTCATTAAACCCGGTGCACTTGCAGCCCAGCCGCCCAACAGCAGCGCCGATACGAGTTATCCGATTATTTTCTGCACATAAGCCGGGAGCGGCGGCAGCAGCAGCAGCAGCAGCAGCAGCAGCGGTTATATCGCTGGGAATTAACCCAAGATAGCGAACCACCCTGCGGTGCGGCCTAATGGTCGGGGTGAGGGAGAGGGAGAGCGAGGGAGAGGACTGGAGGGTGAATAGCGAGGTGAGAGGCACTGGAATTCCATGCCCGCATATTCGGCCGGCTCCCTCGTCAATACCTGCCCGTGCAAAAAGGGGGGGGGCTGAATGTCGATAATTTAGTAATCAACGAATGCTCGCTATAGATTGCCTTTCTTCCTTTCGAATCTTGACGTTGACTTTTGAATCCAATCCGAGACATGAGTGCCACATTAATTTCGGGGCCTGCCACGAGCCTCGACCGCGTAAATGAGTTTCTTCGGGGTCTTTGCAGATGAGACCATTAAATACCAAACTCGATTCACACACATTTATATTTAAATTGAATACAAGGAGAGGAACGTCGGCGGAGATGAGGTGCAAAGAAGAATAAGGAGAGAAAGGTGTAATCTGTCCTAAGCGACACAGTACCCTGTATAAGCCCCGCTCAGACAGGCAGACTTTCATGTCCGGGTGCGTCCAATCCGGTGAAAGAGCGCAGCCTTCTAATTGACAACAACACGATGACGTCACACCGCCTTCAATAACCGTCAAGGTGACCCCCACTGCCGGCCTGGTTTTCTCCCGTGGGGAATCAGACACGACTGTCGCCCACCTACCCACTCATGTTTTTGTTTTTGTTGATGTTGGTGCTGCTGTTGTCACCACCATTGCCGCTGCTCCGTTTCCGAGGTTGACTTGTCGACCCAATCTGACTCTTTTGGTCTGCGAGGGTTAGAGTGCTTTCATATAGCTTGTATAAAATTCTATATAGCTTATGTATGAGGCAATATATAAATGTATATGCTTATATTTAAAGCAATTTATTAGATGTATATACATATATTTATGTATTGCACAACATATAAGCATATATGAGCAACACGTAAAGTATATATAAAAAACATATTACTACCATATGCTAATTTTTACCTGGGTTGCAGTTCGTCTTTCTAGGTCGAAGGCGTGCCTGGGACTTTTGAAACGCTATGCAGCGCCGCTGCCGTGGGGTAAACCGTGATTTGCTGTTTTCCAAGTTCATATTGCGTTTCGCGAGGAAAGTCAGTAACGGCCGAAGCAGGGGCGCTGTTTCCCTTTGTGAAGGCGCCTTCTGGGGAGTTTGACAAATTGCCATCAGTAGTTTGGACGCGCCGCCTCGGACGCCGCCGGCGAGTTTCCGAGCGCAATGTCGCACCAAAACAGGATGACGCTTCGTGTTACACTTTGCATTAAATTTACTTATAACTTTTCCCTAGCAGTCACGCCGTTTGGGAGCAGCTAAGGGGCTCACGGTGCAGTATGCCTCGCACGGTGAGAGCTTTGAGCTGTCCTGGAAAAATCAGGACCCTCATGAGAGCCTCAATCTCTTTACGTGCAAAATCAATGACGCTCCTGGTTTATCCAAGCCCCGACGCCTGCCGTTGCCTGAACCCTGGCCGTGCGCGTGCCCTTTAGGAGGCAGCCAGCAACAGTCCTCATCGGAGCACCGTTCACCCGCACACGCACGCACACACACACGCGCGCACGTGCGGGCACACAAGCCTCACGGTTTCGGGGATCAGTTCTCGGAAGGTTCATCAGAAAGAGTGCCAGCGCCACGCCTCGCTTCCGGTTCATGTAAATAGCGCGGGAAAATGGGGATGAATTTGAAATGGGCCGATGCACGCACGCCGTGTACAGCCCCTTCCGTTTTTGATGCCGTCGTGCTATGAAAGATAAAGTGCTTCCCCTCCCTCTCTCTCCCTGCCTCTCTCTCTCTCTCTCTCTCTCTCTCTCTCTCTCTCTCTCTCTCTCTCTCTCTCTCTCTCTCTCTTCTCTTTCTCTCCCTCCCGACCTTTCCCAGGCCATTTTGAGATTTTGAGGGTAAGAAGCGCTGTTACATCGCACGCCATAAGCAGAGATCACATGATCCAAATACCGAGTTCGACTGTTGCTACACATTCAGGTGCTCGCTGTCATTTTTTTTTTGGTCAACTCGGGCATTCAGCATCAACAAAACAGCATCAAAGCAGAAAATAAAGCTAGGAAGCCCAGATCGATTTGACCAAAAATATTGATCATGCCAACAACTAGCCTCCTTTACAACGACAGTAAAACGAGCAACCACACCACCAAAATCACTATTCCCGCGTTTGGCGTTCTGGCTCAAAGTGGTGCTCGGTGCAAAATGCCACGCCAGCCTCGAGTTTGGTGGTGGTGCTGCTGCTGCTGCTGGCTGCAGAGGCCCTTTGAGCTACTCTTCTAGGCAGAGAACGTGGGGGTCGTAGCAAGCGCAGACCGTGATGAAAAGGAACCGCTGGGGAGAGCCAGAGAGGGTCAGAGAGAGCCAGCGAGAGAGAGAGAGAGGGAGAGAGGGAGAGAGAGAGAGAGAGAGAGAGAGAGAGAGAGAGAGAGAGAGAGAGAGAGAGAGAGGGGGGGGGGGGGGGGGGAGGAATGGGGTGAGGAGGTCACCCCTCCACGGGGGTTAGTGTAAGGACCGCGTGCGTGACTAATCAAAAAGGGGGACGCTGAGCAGCCGATTCTGTCAGCAAACTCGGCTCATCAATTTCATTTTATTTCCCCCACCACCGTTGTCCTCCTCCGCGCGCGGATAGTTCTGTTGTTGTCCTTGCCTCTTTTATTTTCTTGTTGCGTTTCAATTTATAAAGCCCCGTGCGAAGAGAGCGGGCGCGCGGAACACAAAAGACAAACAGGAAATAAACCATGCGGCTAAATGGAAATGTCGTTCGATTCCGAAACTCCTCTCTTTGTCCCCGTCTTCCAGTTACACGCCGCTATCCAATCCCTTTTCTCCTTCTCTCTCGCTCTGTACCCTCTCTCGTTCCTCACGCATCCAGCAAACGCGTTCTAATCAAAACTTTGCGACCCCCAAAACATAGGGCAATAAAAAGAAACATGCAACAATCAGGGAGGTTTCGCATTCTTTGCGTGGAATACATGGCACGCCTGCAGCCCTGAGGCGGATGGACAAGTTCAAATAGGAGTGAAGGATGCCGAAAATTTTTCCTACGATCCGTGGATCTTTCTAAGAAAGGAGTTCACGTGCAGCTGAGTGGGATATGAGAGAAGGGGGGAAAGGGGGGGGGGGCAGGAAAAAGGAATGGAGACCAATTTGCTGACAGGACAAAAACAACGAACAACGAAGTCAAATCAGTCTGTAGGAATATATTAGTATGCTTAAAACTTTTATTTGATTCAACGGCCGTTCAGACCAAAACGTCAAGAGCAAAGAATTCATCTAGGTCCTTAGTCACATTGCTTTTGATAGTCGATCTTATTTTATTTTTCTAGCAGTATTGTAGAGTGTGCGTAGCGAGTGGACAGAGTTGTTGTCGAGGAACTCCGTGACCGTTGTACTGTTGTAACTGTTTCGTCAACTGCCGTGCAGACTTCTTGGGACTCAGCTCGGCAGGCAGAGAACAACGCGCGGGTGGAGAAACCGAAATAGAGCCACGTCTGTTATATACATATCAAAGGAGACCGCAGAGCGGGGCTGACTTCCGTGTATGCCTCACGGGCCCCACGAGTTCCGGCCATGAGAGACCAACCCGCTGCAACAGCATTCCGACAGGATTAGACTGTCGAAACACTATCGAATCGATGTCGATCCGATATCAACAAATCCAAAAAAAACGATTTGATATTGAAATGGTGTCGGAAGTCGATTTTCTTTGTCAATTTGAAAACAAATCGATGAAAAAAAATCAAGCTTTGACAATATTTCGACACCATAGATATCGATTTGGTGCAATTTTGACAGTTTGTTCCTGGCTGGGTACCCGTGCTCGAACGTTCCACTGGAGAATGTAAATATATGTCTCCGGTGACCTTGAAGAAGGTTGACCATAACAATTGAGGGAACACTGGTAAAACTAAGGCGTAACCTTACGCCCGTTTTGAAGCATACCAGCTTGAATGCTTCAAACGGGCGTAACGTTACGCCTTAGTTTTACCAGTGAAAATCAGTGTGATACTGAAAACCTTTGACCGATCTTGACTAAACCTCGATCACAATGGTCACGATGTTGTCGACCGGAAATACTGTGACTATCCAAAGTCAATTTTGATTCTTTTGGTGAGAGTGTATTGTGACAAATGACTCGTCCGGCGACGGCATCGCTCTGCTTTTCAGGCCGCTGGTCTGTCAGGGGCGCACCGACCCGCGGCCCCAAAGGTAGTAAAAAACTCTGAAAATCAGTGACAGGAAGGGAAGGAATCGCGGGCGGCAAATAACGCGAATCCGTGTCTGTCTGCACAATAGCATAAAAAACTTTCCCACCGACACTCTTATAGCCCCCTCCCCCTCCCCTCCTGACTTATCTTTTGTGAAGAAAGTTAGTTCCACCTGTTTGGGCTCTCGACCGCTGCCGCCGATCTCACCCACTCACACTCTTTTCCCTTCGTCTTCACTCTCTGTCTCTCTCCCTCTTTTGCTCTGTGCCGCGCTTTGTGCGGTGATCTCTCTCCCTTCTCTCTCTTTCTCTTGCTCTCCTGCTACCTCTTTCTCTCTCGCTCTTTATGGATCGTCGCACATTTCAATCACGGGTCTTATCTAGTGATCCTTCACCTCTTCCCCCCTCCCTCCCCCTCTCCACAGGCTCGGTCCGTAGACAATACGAAGCGATGCTGCTGCCCTCTGCCGCGGCCGCAGGCCCTCGGACACAGACCGGGTAGCGATGACAGCTGCTCGTACACGACATAAACAACAGCATCACCAACAACAACAGCAAGCTGTATGTGTCCCCATAGCCGACTTTGGTACTTGTTGGAGCACGTGCTGCCACTGCTACCGAAACTTCCCCTGGTATGCCCGTCCTGATTGTACTGGATAAAGTGTGCACGGCGAGCATTCGACAAGACACGTGAAGAGTTGTTAGCCAGGTGCGCAAGAAGAGAAAGGTGAAGAGAGAAGGAGAGAGAGAGATAAAGAGAGAGAGAGGAGAAGAAGTAAATTATGGCCTGCATGATTTTCAAACATCGTGTGCGTTATTTTTCTCTCTTATAAGCGCCAGACATTTTCTGCTCGCAACGCCAGGCGCCTGTCAGAGCCAGGGTAGGCCAGCCCGCTCGCCACGGGTGCATATGCACAAGTCAGGTTTGCCTATCGACAAGGCGCTCTGCACACCACGGCCGCCAACGTTTGCTCCACCCGGACCACACTCGAGCACTGCTTATCAGTTTAATTTTCTTCATTTTAATCGTTCGATCTGTTTTCAACGTTATGGTTCTTGTTACGGGATTCCGAATATACGGTTCTGATTTCTGAGCAGTTCTGTGTTTCATGAACAAGACTGGCGTCGCGTCACGTGGTTCGCCCTGCCGCCTGGCCATGCCAACGCTGCCCACTGGCCACGCCTCCCCCACCCCTCCCCCTTTTCCACCACCTCTTCCTGCCCGTCCTTTCCGCCACGGCAGCAGCAGCAGCTTTCTCTTCCGGTTCTTGCCTCTATAATCGCGTAATTTGAATTCTGGATAATTATACCACAAAACGCGGCACATGCGCCAACCCGTGTGTGTGTGTGTGTGTGTTGAGGGTGTGTGTGTTGAGGGTGTTTTGCACGGCACGGTCCAGTGTCCAGGGATAGCTTCAACGGTCCACCAAAAAAATGATGTGTGTATTCCATAATATTAACCTACTTTAAACTCAGAGGGGGGGGGGGGGGGGGCACACGCGTTGACCAAACCTCATGATATTTTTTAATTTTGGATACTTGTTTTTACCTTTGATTACATTCGCTCTGACTCGAACTACGGAGTTTTCTTGTACCGTTTCCCGGTGGGACCTGTAGTTAGCCCCCGATTTGTCTGTTTGTGAAAACAACGTCGACGACAGAAGCAAACGAGAGATGCCGCCACTGTCGCCGCAGACCCTGGCCGCACAAGCACACGCGGTCTAGAAGCCATTCGGGCCGGGCCGGGTCGCACTCCGCTGTAGTCCCCGAACCTTTGAGGGCGGCCGGTGGATGACCCTGGCGCAGGCCGGGCCGGGCGGACCTGGACCTCCTAGTTGGAGGCACCGCAGTCACGGCCACGGCCACCTGCCCGGACTGGAGGCCCAGTCAGCCGTGTAACGCCCCCCTACCCCCCCCCCCCCCCCCCCCCGCCTGCCTCGGCCCGCACCAGCCGACGGCGGCGTTAGTTGGGAAACAAACTTGGCGGACCGTAAGGGGGCGGCGGGCCCCGCAACCACGACACAGGACAGGAGGCCCAGGTAGCAGACGGCTAATAGGGGGCTTGACGGAAGGGGGCCCCCTCCACCCGCGACTCTACACGCCCCCCAGGGGGGGGGGGGGGGGGCGGATCAAAGGCATGCACCCCTCCCCGTGCGCCAGACAATAGCGAGAAAGAAGTAACAGGTAGCGAGTGTGCGGGCGATGAAAAAGCCATAACGCGAGTGCCAGCTGGTCCCCCACCGCCGGTTACGGCAGAGCGCCCTCTGGAAATAACACCGACCGCCATTCGCGGCGCTGAAACGACAGAGCAGAGCGCCCTCTGGCGGCCGAACGCGGCGGAGTGCACTCTCATAAAAATAAAATTGAATTGACTAAGAAAATCAAGATGACTAAATTTTTGTGGAAACTTTCTTTGACTATCTGGACTCCCTTTGGTTGAATTGACTGCAAATTTTCGTCATCTTGATTTTCTTATTCAATCCGAATTAATTTTCCCAGAGAGTGGGGATTCGAGCCCGACGAAGACCGTCGTTAATATTTTGCGCGGTGGCACAGGAAAGGGGGTCACCAGGGACCGGCATCTCTGTTCGGAAAACTGAGACCGATTTTGTTTTTGAAAAACTGGGGCACTTTTTTTACTTATTTTTTGGTCGTGGAAGAACAGGTCAATTTTTTCTCTGAAAAAATATGGGACATTTTTTCATTAAACATCACGTCATTTTCGCTCTTTAAAAAACTGGGACATTTTTTTTTCTTTCAGACACAATGGGCTATTATTCTTAATTCTATTTGTTTTGAAAATATGAGACGTTTCTCTCTCTCTTTTCTGTGCCAGTGTCATCACTCCCATCATCAACTTAGCCCGCGGTCCAGCGGCAGCAGCCTGTCTTTCCGCTCTGCGGGGCGGGGAGCCCGGCGGAGACGGGACCAGATGTGTACCCAGCACTCCCGGTCCCCGAAGTGGTCTGACGGCGCGGCTGGGGAGGCGTTGGAGGGATGGAGGGGTTAGAGGGATGGGGGGGGGGGGGGGCGAGGTTGCGAACACATTTGTCATGGCCAGCAGGCACCTGCGTAAACAATGGGGGCGGTTCAGTTAGCCGGCCAGAACAACGATGATTGTTCGCATGGTCGTAGATGGAGAAAAAAGAAAGACCTTTTATCGTTTAGTTATTATTGTTACCACTACCCTGCTGATAGGGGAATGTCAGTAGGGGATATGAGCTTTCGCTAGGATGTGTAGTGAGAAGACAATGAACAAAGCTTCTGGCCCGAAGAGCGCCGCAACGTTAGAATGTCTGTGCAGGCCCGTAAGGACGGTGCCACACTAACACTGTATACGTTAATGAACCATTATGTATACGTCCCAAGCAGATTTTTTTCCGTCTTTTTTTTTTTTTCGTCAACTGGCCGTCTCTCTTTTGTGAGCGCCGCTGGGAACTCATTAGCAGCGGAGTCTTCGGGCCGACAGGTCATAGAGATATCTCCTTACACTGCTCCGAGGCCGACCCAGCGCAGAGCCGCCTACCTTGATCGGCCCCCCTCCCCCAGAAACCTCACCCCCAACCCAAGCCTCCCTGTCCCTTCTACCTGGCCACCCCACCACCCACCCCTTACCTCACCACCTACCCCACACCTCACCACCTACCCCACACCTCACCCCGACCACACCCCTCCAATCCGGCTTCACTTTTCGGGGCGTTACTGCATTATGCCGAGCACGGGACCACCTGAGCTACCTGAGCCGATAACAGGGGGTGCGTTCGGAGGGGGTTCGGTGCGCGGGCGATGAGAGGTACAGAGAGGGAGAGAGAGAGAGAGAGAGAGAGAGAGAGAGAGAGAGAGAGAGAGAGAGAGAGAGAGAGAGAGAGAGAGAGAGAGAGAGAGAGAGAGAGAGAGAGAGAGAGGAAGGGGGAGGTAGATGCCCAACGGCAAACTCAGGAAGGAATAAAAAAGAAGACCATAAAAGCAGGAAAGAAGCAGCAGCAGCAGCAGCGTAGTTAATCGCTCGCTCTTTACAAGCGCAACACAAGTAACGCCGGTAACTGCTGCAGGCGGGGCTGTCACAGGGGGTGGGGCACGCCTTGCGAATGTCACGATCTCCTACTCCTGGACGGGGCGGTACTCTCCTGCCGCGGGACGATCGCCTCCTCCCGAACGCAACGGTACTCCCCTGCCCTCGCGACGAACTTCTATCCAGGCTGCGGTGGTACTCTCCTGTCGTCGTCGGCTCCTTTTTACAACGCGACAGTACTCCCCTGCCGGACCAAATTAAATCGTTCCACCATCAGTTTGATGGGTTCGGCCGCCTCCGACCCCCTCCACACCCCTCCACACCACCCCCACACTACCCTCCACACCACCCCCACACTACCCTCCACACCACCCCCACACTACCCTCCACACCACCCCCACACTACCCTCCACACCACCCCCACACTACCCTCCACACCACCCCCACACTACCCCCACCAGCAACAAACAACACCAACAAAAGAGTCCGGCAGCAACAGCAAGCGGTCTGCGCGTGTTGCGGTGTCGGGGTAAATAATTGCTGGCAGCGCGGCTCCGAGATTGAGCTCTTCTCCCGCTCCCCCCCCACTCTCTCTCTCTCTCTCCCTCTCTCTCTCTCTCTCTCTCTCTCTCTCTCTCTCTCTCTCTCTCTCTCTCTCTCTCTCTCTCTCTCTCTCTCTCTCTCTCTCTGTCGCTCTCGCTTCCTTCCTTTCAGTCTCTCTCTAGCTAACAACTACTGCTACCACTACCGGCGCGGAGGGGATGTACTGTCCTGTTAGAGGGAGAGAGATAGAGAGGGACAGAGATAGAAAGACAGAAAAAGGAGGTGAACAGTCAGAAGATGGCGCGAAAGAGAGAGAAACGGATAGCGTGCCGCTGTGCTGAGGGGTGTGTGTGTGTGTGTGTGCATGTGTGCGGGTGGGAGTGTGGAAGTGTGGACAAGTAAGTGATAGTGGGAAAGGGAGGGAATGAATCGGGGAAGAGTCATGCGACGCATGGTGTGCAGTAATATGGCAGTGGGAGGAGGAGAAAAGCTGTGGGGAGACGGGGGAGTGAGAGAGAGAGCGTAGGAGGTTTGCTGGTAATTGACGGCTGACGGTTTGGATTAATTTATTTAATCTTTTTCCGTCGCGGAAGTGAGAGGCGAAATTACACTCTCACAAATACAGAATAGAATGGACTAAAAAATAAAAATCGACGAAGCCAGAGTGTCTTGTGATTTTCTCAGTCAGAGCCATTCCCATTTAAATTTTCTGAGAGTGCTGGCTATGCGGCACAGCGCAGCAGTGATGGACAGTTCGGTGCCCGGCCGGGACTGTCTAGGACTGTCCAGCCTACGCAGAGGTATGCCCACCAGCAATATAGCGCCGTGTCCTTGGGCGGCTGCGGTGGCAGCGGCGGCAGCGGCGGCGGCAGCGGCGGCGGCAGCGGCGGCGGCTGCGGCAGAAGGGTGGCTTAGGGCCTCTGCTACATCTCACTGACAGAGCCAGCAGGCAGATCCGGCCGGCGACACAGCGGGAGGGAGAGAGACGGAGAGACTTTAGCTTGGCGAGGAAAGTGGTGCTCGGTTCGAGAGCTAAATGGGACATACAGAAGGAGTGTCCGGTCCACACACACACACACACACACACACACACACACATGCAGAGGGTAGGGGGCAGGGGGAGGGGGGACAATGTCCTAAAACGAAACAGTGCTAAACGGTCAATAAAATTAACGTCAGAGTCCGCACCCGGTTCCCATACAGAGTGGCGTCGACGCTGCCATGGTTTCTGTGCGCGCTGCGCCAAAACTGTTTCTGCACACGGCTACAGGGGACTTTCGAAATAATGAGAAGTTAGCTTGTAACCAGGCGAAGAGGTTTTCAACGAGGCCCCAAAACGGGAGCGGAATACATACCCGAAAAACACGGGATCTCGATCGAGCAGGCATGAGAAATCTTGATGCACAGGGTACCGCGGAAATATCGGACTCATTCATCCAGAACGCCATTCAGGTATACCTCACGCCTGAAATCTAGATTTTCAAGACTGGAATTGTTGAATACAATTTTTCCTTACTTCAAGCTCGTGTACCGCGCACATAAAGTATGCTAATCTTGAACCGTTAGCATTTCTCATACCTGCTTGCCTGTCCCTGTTCGACAAGGTAGCCCTGTAAGTGCCACCACAGGTCGGTACGTTCCGTGAGAGGTACGGAGCACCCAGGGGAACCGGTACTGCTCGCACGTGGAGACTACACTTCGCCGTGCCCCCCCAGGTACTCGGGAGGTTAAGACAACGACCACAGGCGGCACGGGGGTTTGAACCCGCGACTCGCAGGCCAGCCGTGCAGACCGGGCCGGCACGACCACTAATCCTTAATGCAGTGACCGCCATTAAGGGCACTGATCTCACCCGGGAGAGTAGCGCCGCCAAATTAACCTCATCTTGTTTCCCCTCGCCTAGAGTGCACGGTCCTAGCTGGGCACCCCCGGGGTCCCAGGGCTGGGCATGGGTTCGAACCTATCCGGAGGGGATCCCTTTTTTTTTCACCGTCTGCTGCTATCTCTCTCTGCCTGCAGTTGAAAAGAGGCTGCGACACAAAACAAAGCTCTGCCTGACTGTCTGTGTGCTGCCTGTCTGCTGCCCGTCTGTCCGCTGCCTGTCTGTCCGCTGCCTGCCTGCAGCAAATAATGTGTCCCGTCCGTATGTCTGCTGCCTTTATGTCCGATTCCCGCCCGTCTGTCTGATGCGTGCCGGCTGCCTGTCTGTCTGCCTGCCTGTCTGCCTGCCTGTCTGTCTGCCTGTCTGTCTGCCTGTCTGTCTGCCTGTCTGTCTGCACTCATTACGACGGTAACGGCTAGTGCAAATACAGTCACTGCTTGACTGCACCGGCCGGGGACCTTAGGCCCTTGGGCTTTCCCCGGACTACTCTCCGCTTGCCTCCCTTGGCGGGTGTTTTGTGTGTGGGAGCGAGAGTGCGAGAGAGAGAGAGAGAGAGAGAGAGAGAGAGAGAGAGAGAGAGAGAGAGAGAGAGAGAGAGAGAGAGAGACAGACAGACAGACAGAAATGTTTACCCCGCCTCGCGCGCAAGCACACGCACACGTCAGCGATATGGAGCTGCGTTTTCAACGGTCTTGTGTGTTCAGCAGGACCCCACCCCCAGGGAGGGGGGGGGGGGGGGGTGCATACCGTGTGTATGTGTGTGCGTGTGTGTGTGCATGCGTGCGTGTCAGTGTCCGTAGAGACGGTGGGTACTCTTCATCAGGGAAGCGTTGGGGATCCCTCTCAAGGGGTCGTCTATTTAATCACGTCCCGCGAAGACCGGCAGCCCCCCCCCCCCTCTGCCCTATCACCTTCCTCCCCCACCCCTCTTCTCGCCGAGAGGGTGGTCTGATACTTCATACGCGGGAGAGCAACAGAGCTGAAAAATTCCTTGTGCTGTGACGCGACAGTGATTCCCTCTTTCTCGCTCTTCTCCTCTCTGTCTCTGTCTCTTTCTCCTCTCAGCAGGCGCCTTTGTAGAGTTGAATGAAAACCAGAGGGTATTTGAACCCGCGACCGGCCGTCGGCGTCCTGTGTTCCCCACAGTCAAAACAATGAGCATGGAACTCCTGGGACAGTTTTAGAAGCAAGGAGGAAAAAGGAGAAAAAGAAATTCGCGGCGCCCGTTCCTTTCTTCTTTGTTATAAATCCTCGGCTGCTTGCGCCGCAAAAGATTGCGGGGCAGGCCGCGTGTGTGGCTTGCGGCCACCCGGGTGAAAGTTCTTATATATAGATTATATATTGCTTATATAAACTCTATATATATTCATATATATTCATATATCAGGAGATATATAATGATGTATACCCATACATCATACTATGTATGAAGATATATACCTATATATACTACTATATATCACCCTATATATAAGTTATATATAAGATCATATATAGCTAAATATTGTGTAATATATAAGTATATATCAGGTATATATAAAGATATATAGGTTAGGTTTTATATATATATATATATATATATATATATATATTATATATCATATATTTCGGTATTATCCCGCAACACACTATCTCCGTCTCTTTCTGGCTCGGCACTATGTATAACTATATATAAGCCATTTTTAAGCCATTTTTATCTGGGCATTGGTGCGCGCCGTGGGCGTCCGTCGCGTTCTGCGCCGTGATTGGTGGCTCCGTCCCTCGCCTGTCCAATACCCGCAGGGACGGGCTCATCCCCTGAGGCTGTAACGCACTGACCGTTATGTCATGTCCTTGCGCCGTTTTGCTGCTCTGCTCCTGCTGGCCCCGCAGGGCACACACCAGAAGAGGTCAGTGGACTGCGCGGTACTACCGCAGCAAAGAGAGGGCGGGAAAATAATAGAGTACTCCGGAAAAGCTCAGAGCGGAAGTGAGAAGTCGTAACGAGGAAGGAAAATGCAGGGGAAGCATGAGAAATTGAGTATTTGGATAACCACGCCTCCCTTAAAAATCATGACGCGATTTCTCATATTTTCTCCGGGATTCTTCTTCTTCGTTACCACTTCCTGCTTCCGTTTCGGGCTTCTCCGGAGAACTCTATCGTTGGCTTGCGGTATACGCAACATACGTACGTTAATCCGATCGCACCGAAGACGATAACACATTAATTTGGTGAAGGCAGAAATAAGCGGCATGCGGCGAAGTATCCAGGGTAGTCAAGATCAACTGGAACGCGAGAAAAATGAGAACGCAGCAGAACCTTGCACGTTATCCGCCCCCCCCCTTCCCACCCCATTTTCAAATGTCCTTCCATCAGGCAGCAGGCTCGAAGAGAAACATGGAGATGACTGCGGAGGGAGGGAGGAAGGGGGGGAGGGGGGAGGGGAACATGAGGATATGCCCCGACGGAGCGCTGGCCACCCCGGGGCGACTCCACGGTACGGATTGCCTAGGCCCCAAACACACCATCGGGGCTCGGAGAGGTAACACAGACGGGGAGGGGGGGGGGGGGCACCCTCGGGGTAGGCAGGCAGTGCCCCCAACCCTTCGTCCCCACGCTCGGCCCCATTACTTGGAGTGCTTTAGACTGACGGTGACGGTTCATGGTTTGGCCCGTATGGACCAGTGGCCTTTATGTGCCGATAAAGCACAATCCCCCCTCGGCTGGAGCTGGAGCGGCGCGCTGGCGTTGGGTCATCGGCCCCTCGGCGCTGGAGTGTTCTCCTCACCTCGAAACACAGCGATCCATCACCGTACCGCCTCCAGCCTACATCTATATACTAACATTGGTGCCGGGATTTAAGAAAATGAAAAAAATAAAGAAGAAAAAAACGGAGCTACGACGAGATCGACTCTGATGAGAAGTTGTAAAATATGCTGGCAAACTTATGTCATTTTGAACCAAAATTTAGTGCGTTATGAATGAAAACTGCGCCACATCAACCTGTATGGAAGAATTGGTTGGACCCGTCGCGGTCTCCTTCATCCCACCACCTTCCTCTCTCTCGCTGCCTCTGCCACTGCATCTCCCCTCTCCGTCTGTCTCCCGCCTACTCCCAGGGGCTTTCTCCGGGGGGTCGCCGCCCGGGTGAGCCTCCGAAACCGCCGGCCCGGAAGGAAGGCGCGGTGACAGAGCAAAAGGTCCCAATTACTTATTTCTCCCTGCACACATCGAGAATGAAAGAGTTACGGCCGATAGCACTGGTCAAAGAATAAAGTCGAAAAGGCCACGTGAGCCCATTTTTGGAATGCTGGCGCCAGGCTGAGTCTCAAATCGAACGTCTCGAATCCTGAGAGTCATGGCAAGTTTTGAAACAGCCTCTTTTCACCCACAACATCGAGCAGTGGTCACGATTCCTCCATTCTGAGTGACAAAGTGGCAGTTGCGGCTGGTCACTGCGCTGCTGTACAAAGCGACGACTAGCGTCATACTGCCGTGCAGGGTGTGGGCGGCGCGTAAAATACCCCTGTAATGATGGTAGTGTCCTTCATGACCGCCGAGGGCGCGCAATGCCGAGGCAATGCCCATCGACCGGACCGGACTAGCCGGACCAGACCGGCCCGGTCACAACAACACACGGCCCTACGGCCACGCTGGTTAACTACCCGGTAAAGATTGCTCGGCCATAAAGCGCCGCCCCACGGCTCCACGGTGGCAAGATTCATGGGTTCGATTCCCGTCCGAGGCGTGAAGAATTTTTCTTCCCCAGCGCACGCGGCGCCCCCACGTGTCCCCGCCCTCCGGGGCGCGCGCCCACGCGACGGTGGCGCCTGCTGGTCTAGGTGACCCCCTGGGCGCCCAGGGCCCCGGCTGGCTGCGTGTGGGCGAGCGGCCACACTTAGGTTCGCTATGTGGGAAGCTCACGAACTCATATGTAGGCGAAACATGGCTATGAATTGGTGTCACCCTGGTGAAGGTGGGTTGATTTATTTGAACTCACATGCGCCCGAGGGGGACATCACTGCCCCTGCTCAGTGTACGCCGATTTAAATTACATTTCTATTTGAATTTCTATCAACAAAAATTGATATTTCTGAAAACGATATGTGTTTCTACATGAATTTTTGTTTTCTGTCTGACATTTCTGATTTTTCTCTGGCATTTTCCTGATTTTGTGAACATTTTGTGTCATTTGATTTTGTTGATTTTTTTTCTGATTTTTTTTTTTGCCACTACACCGATTTTTTCAAGTGAAGTCCTCGCATGCACCCTTCGCACCCAGAGGAAGAATTTCTTGTTTCAAGTCTATCAGTTTCGGTGGCGTGTGGTGCACCCCCTGGCGCAGACAGGCTTGCCTGCACTATGCCAGCACGCCCACCCAGCCTGCGCTACCTCGGCCTCTCGCCAAAGAACGCTATCTTTGCCCGCCCACCCCGCTGAGCCAGGCTGCAGGCGAGATAGCGTTGACGAAGAAGCGCCCGCTAGAGCGCCATGCTGAGGTAGCGCAGGTGGCTCCTGGCGCTGACTAGCCTGCCTGCACCAGGTAGGTGGGCAATGTAATTGTGAGCAGTAAAATTGTCATAACCGTTTAGGGATTGAACAGAGCAAAAGAATTTACTCACGTTAAGTTTTTTGTTGTTGTTATTTTCGGATTTTTTTCCCTTGGATCAAGCCTTTTCTGACATTGCCACTATGGTTCAAACTTCTTATGGAATTGATTTCATAACAATGCTCAGTGGGAGTCTAACCAAGTACATTTCACTTTTTCCAAGAAACTGTTTCCAAGGGTTCGCAAAGGTCAACCTGTCAGTGCTAGTGGACGCTAGTACTCGAAACCTCGACACTTGGCGTGACGCTTCACTCCCGCTGCCCACCCAGCTATCAAACATTCAAAAGCAAAATCGAACTCTCGCCCATGTCTACACTGTCATCATTCCACTCTTGGCCACTTCTTTGAAAGCATCACTTTCCCCCTTGGCTAACAGAGCACCTGCATTCTCATTCCGCAGACGCGCGCGCCTCCTGTCACATTGCGTTGCACATCTCCTTCGTCGCCGATATATATATTTCCTCCTTTTTCTTCATATCTGGGTGACGAAGGGCAAAGAATGAGAGCGAGCGAGAGGGAAGAACCCCGTTCTCCTCTCCTCTTTGCTCTCGTATTCTCCGCCTAGCATTCTTGTCGCCTGGATTCCGCGAGAAATATAATCTGGTCGTCTAGAGATGACGGACCGCAGCCACCATGAAGAGGCGAGAGAGGGAGAGGGAGAGAGAGAAAGAGAGAGAAAGAGAGAGAGAGAGAGAGAGAGAGAGAGAGAGAGAGAGAGAGAGAGAGAGAGAGAGAGAGAGAGAGAGAGAGAGAGAGAGAGAGAGAGAGAGAGAGAGAGAGAGGCTTAGTGGGGCACGGCTGACCCGACGCACAATAAGGAGGCAGTGTATGCGGAGCACAGCATTGGCGCGAAAAAAGTAAATCTTAATTTCGCCTTGTTTTCTCGTGGGATTGGCGTTCCGATCGTTTCCATTCGAACGATACGTCCTCTTTCTTGCTTTATCTCCAGCCACGCTGTCCTTCGGCCCATCCCCTCCATCTGTAGACCTCAAGCGATGCCCCTCGGTCCTCCAGCACTACACGACAATCACGGAATTCGGGCTGGCTTGCTCGCTGCCCGGTCAGATCCGGCCAGATCGTGGCAATGGTCACGCTGAAAGCGAGTCGAAAGGTCTCGATTCATCAACGGAAGTGTACATCCAGTCAGCCCCCCTATCCACCCCACCCACCCCCGGCGCACGATGGATGGGGAGTAGAGAGATGAAACACAGCTCGATTGCCGCGAGGAATTTTCCGACGAAATTGTTCCAATGTTGTTCCAGTTTCCACCGCCATCTACAAGTCCCATTGATTGGACCGGACTGCGGCGCGGCGTTTCCAATTGTGAAAAGCTACCGGCCCGTCAGAAGGCGGTGGGCCGGTGCCTGATGGCGTCCTGTGAGTTTCACCGCCACCCAATCAGCCAAACTAAACTTGGAGGGGGCGGTGCGCGCCAAAGGGCAACGGAAGCAGGCATTGGCTGCGGTGGCTGCGGGGGCGGCGGGGGCGGTGGGGGCGGCGTGGGGCGGTGGGGCCGGCGGGGGCGGCGGGGGCGGCGGGCCCACTTGAAAGTCTTACTGCCACAATGCCCACTCCCGCAACACTTTTTTCCCCCAAAGGTAAAGCACGGACACCACAAAGTGGCCATTCGAGGCGCAGGCCGAGGCAATCAGACTGCCCCACCAAAGGTCGTGTGGCGAGCTCGGCTAGCTCAGCACACAGTTGGCCTCCCTCCGTCTGCTGGAACCTCACACTCTGATTTATTTCTAACCTTTTTCCCTGTCCTGATCCACAAGGTCTCCGCTAACTGAAGAAGCTGACCGCCGTTCTGGATGGCTTCTGGCAGGTTTTGTCAGACGTTAATCCGGTATCGTTTGACCCCAGGGTCTGACATCCCGAAACGTCTGGCCCCAGTTTCCAAGGTTCGAATACGTCCGACACAGGAATCATGCCCTTTTCCCACCTTTACCTCACGGTCCCCACAGAGTCTGAACTTCGGTCTCACCGCCCTCCTGCGTCAGAGATGCCCCCAAGCTTCTAGCACTGCAAGGGTGTTACGCTTCCAAAAGTTCGTCTGACTCCACTCTGACTCCAGACAGCTTGAGCTATCAGAATGTACCTTGACATTTTTGGCAGTGGTCATCATTATAATCGCATTAAGTCGTGCAAATGGAGTCAAACCGTTCGCACATTGCGCTCTGTACTGAAAGTGGGCGGTAAACTGAAGGGCAGATTTATCTCTCATCTTTTCATTGGAAACAAAGCAGACCCGTGATTCCTTCCCTTCTTTGTTTTCTCCTGTTGCTTTTACAGACAGGAACGGGAGCCACACATGTCGGCACCCGTCACAAAAGGAAGTACACACACACACCTCACCCTTCTGCACACACATATTCACACACACACACACACACACACACACGCACGCGCGCGCGCGCGCGCGCGGTTCGGGGTGCGTAATTCTTTTTCCCGCTCTTTCGTATTCTGCAAACGAGGTAACGCTGAGGATGAACGCTAGGGTGCGCGTCATTACGTTGTTATTTACACATCAAGAACAGCACCGTTCTGGAAAATAAACACGCAGCCGGAATATCATAATGCGATTATAAATAGCCGCGGGCTGGAGAATAAATCTGGAAAGATGTGCGCGCCGAGTGTGTGAGGTTAGGGGGAGGGGGAGCAACAACGTTTCATCTCGTCGCCTCTGGTGTTGCCTAGTCGACAGAACTTCCCCCTGTATGTGTGAGTATGTGTGTGTGTGCGCGCGCGCGCGCGTGTGTGTGTGTGTGTGTGTGGTGAATGCTGATAGTGCACAGCCCAAAGATATACGGTGTTCGTGTCTCCCGCAGCCTGATATTGAATTGTCACCGGCCCGGATGCACACAAAATGCACCGGCTCACCCTGGGAATGAAATGATTACAAAATGAGAATCACCAAACTTTGGGCGAAGAGGGGTTCAGCTCTATAATAATTTTAAAACAACCGTTCTCGCCACGGAAAATTACTCTCGGTTCCAAAAACATTTATGGTTCCCATGGCCGGAAATAATTTTCCGCAACCTTGCTGGCGGAAATGTGGCATCCGTGTGGCCTAGAGCTCACCGAGAGACTCTTCCCCTGCCGCTGTCTGCGCACTCCGCTCTCGTCAAAGGCCGCCAACCCACCCTGAGGGTCGGAATAAAATAAAAAGCGCAAACTTTTTTAGCGTGATGAACGCGGTTGCCATGCGAGAGAAACAGCTGGGTGGCCACAGCCAGGCTGCACGGTTGGCGCGACTGTACCAGCGCGGGCCACAAAGTTGGTACGACTTGGTATTAAGCGGGTCAGTAAACCCCTTGCCTGCCCTACGACTCAAATCACGCACTCTTGTCACGAAACCGTGGGGTTGGTCAACCTGAAACAAGAAACCGCAAGCAACGCTGCCAGCCCGATCTGCATTTGCAGTGTACGCAGCCTGAACCCCAGTCAGCGGGGCAAAGTGGCTCTGCGACCCAGCGGTTTAGAACCGACGAAAAAAAAAGTGGGAGCGTCTGGTTACCGCACGTGGTGTTCGCCCGTAAAGCAATATTAGCGTTTGCCCCCTCATTATGCACGCGTTCAATTATTGAAAATGATGGGCTGGGGTTGAGCGGCGAGCGCTGGTCTCTGTGCCCCGCCGTCCGCCCCACACGCCCCGCCGCCGGCCCAAGGGACGCTGAAGGCTCCTGTCGAGGGCACTAGAGCCAAGGGTGCCGGAAACATTTTCATAATGATCGCGCTCCTTCTGTTTTGCATATCGATTACTCGTTGGTCGGTCAGCAGGCCGGCCGGCTGGTAGGATGTTTATGAAACTGCACTGTAAAGCATGACCACAGCCTCGACCCCTACGTGTCCTCTGCCTTCGGGACCTCTGCCTTCGGGTTCCCTCCCTTCGGGTCCTCTCCCTTTGGGTCTTCTCCCTTCGGGTTCCCTCCCTTCGGGTTCCCTCCCTTCGGGTTCCCTCCCTTCGGGTTCCCTCCCTTCGGGTTCCCTCCCTTCGGGTTCCCTCCCTTCGGGTTCCCTCCCTTAGGGTTCCCTCCCTTCGGGTTCCCTCCCTCGGGTTCCCTCCCTTCGGGTTCCCTCCCTTCGGGTTCCCTCCCTTCGGGTTCCCTCCCTTCGGGTTCCCTCCCTTCGGGTGCTCTCCCTTCGGGTTCCCTCACTTCGGGTGCTCTCCCTTCGGGTGCTCTCCCTTCGGGTTCCCTCACTTCGGGTGCTCTCCCTTCGGGTTCGCTCACTTCGGGTGCTCTCCCTTCGGGTGCTCTCTCTTTCGGTTCCCTCCCTTCGGGTCCTCTCCCTTCGGGTCCCCTCAGGGACCGGCTAAATTTCTCTTAAGTACCCGAGCAGTGCAGCGGCGGTGTCTCGTATTGCAATAAGATTTCTGTTCCAAGAAACCTAAAACCACAACAGCACACCAGAAGGCGAGCGGGTCTCCGGGTCTACCCGTTGGAAGTGTCCGGGGCCTGCTGCTGTGGGCGCTGAAGTTGATGAGAAATAAAAATCAAGGAAAGTGAGGGGCGCGTCCTGGGCGACTGCTTTCTCCATTACTCGCTGTGTTATGCCTCGCTGCACAGGGGAGCGCGTTTCCTGGGGGCAAAGAGTATGAGAATTTTCTCCTTCCGCAACGGGGCGGTGGAACAATAATATCGTTGGACCTGGTGATTCCGGGGGTGGGGCACGAATCATTGTGGGGAAGCAAACACAACATCAATACGACATAAAGAACAGCACACACACACACACACACACACACACACACACACACACACACACACATATTCGGGGGGAGTGGGGCTACCGGCTACCGGTCTCCCGCCCGCGGCTGTCCCCTTCCTTCTACTACTGTCTGTCACGGAGGGGGAATGGCAAAGAAGGCGAGCGCAAAAAACGAAACAGGGACGACGAAGGAAAAAAAGAAAAAAAAGAAGAAGAAGGAAGTCCAGTGAGCGCAAACCTTGCGCGGCCCCACTGATATCAGCACACCGTGGTGTGGCGCCGGGCTTCCGCGTCACGACACATGGACTGTCTTTTGGGTCAGTGCAGGTAAGCAAGAATCACGATGGGGTTTAAAAAAAAGACACTGCAAGTAAACAAAAAAGGACTCTAACATGTTTGGGATTAAACGCTCCCTTTTATGGAAAGGATGTAATTTTGTTTCAGCCTGCATGTGCTTGTTTTCCCAGCGGGATTCAATTACCTGCCCGTACCCCAGTGCCGTTGGCGACACCAATGTACACAGTGTGATACAGTGTTGGCGCTCAACTGCCCTCCTTTCGTATCGCATAGCTCTGAATTCCGATGACGGTCCGCCATGCAGGCCGAACGAGAGACGGCAAGACAACGGTATCGACAACATGGTGAGTTCTAGTCAATATCGGGAGTTTCGATTGAGTTGCACTGAATTCTTTGGTTTGAGGTGTGTCAAGTGTTGATATGTGTGGTGAAAAACGGATCCCCGGTGTCCACATTTCGGGATGCCACAGCCGTTCGGTCTCCGCACACGTGTGCACACACTCACAGTGCCTCGGGCGCAGTGCAGAGCCTCTGGCGGGGCGCACGGGGCACACACGGGGCACGCGCACGCACACGGGCACGCACACGTTCGTGCTGACGGGGGTCGAGCTCGCTGACGGCGCGGCGGACGGAGGGAGCGGCGGCGCGGACGGCGCGTGCTGCCTGCCGCGGACGAGGTTGGGCTCTGACTGGAGCCTCCAGCGCTGCCGCCCCCTGGCCGGGGGGCGGGGTGGGGGCGGCAGGGGTGGGGGGGGGGGGGGGGGGGCGGGGGGCGGCGCTACGCGGGCGGCGCATGGAAGGTTCGGTGGCCACCGGAAAGACCGGCCCCGCTCGGCCAAGGCGGCAGTCAAGGCACCACGGGGCGGAGGCGACGCGCTCGCCGCCCCCGGCCGCCCCCCGGCCGCCCCCGGCCGCCCCCGGCCGACGACAGCTGGGCCGGCCTAGGCTCCTTTTGTCGTCCCGGCAGCCTGCTGCTCCCCTTCCAGGACATGAACAGCGTCACCACCAGGGACCTCCGTAAAGGACAGAAAGTCCAATTTCATTGAAACCCGCACACGTTTACAACCGGCTTCACTGTGAATGAAAGTCATCACCCAGCTGAGAGAGAGAGAGAGAGAGAGAGAGAGAGAGAGAGAGAGAGAGAGAGAGAGAGAGAGAGAGAGAGAGAGAGAGAGAGAGAGAGAGAGAGAGAGAGAGAGAGAGAGAGAGAGAGAGAGAGAGAGAGAGAGAGAGAGGGGGAGGGGCTCTCAGAGAGGAGGAGGCCGGATTTAAAACCGATCAAATCAGTGGGTCCCCCACAACACCAGGTGCTTAAGCGACAGGCTGGCACACAGTTTCAGACGCCTTTGGTGCCAGTCTCACCAGTCAAACTGAAATCTTAAAAATGCAAGCAGGCCAAGTTTCCAAAACAGTCTAGTCTTTTCATCGTCGAACACTAAGTACTGATGACCTTTGTTGTTACTGTTTCTCTCCCACGAAATTTTATTTCAGGAAAAATCTGGATAGATAACGGAGCAATAACAGGCTGTTAACGTGCCTAAATCCGTTGCGAGGATCAATGTAGAACGGCTGTTGGTCGGTTCTCGCCTTCGGGGACACCGTAGACCTTTCCCCTGTTGGGTGCGACCGGAGTCGGGCTGTGCCGGCTGCGCCCGATTGTGTTTGACACAATGGTGGCTGCACGGCCCCAGCAGCCCGGAGGTACGCGAGCAGGGTTACCGCGGGCGCCACAGGCTTGCCAACGCAGCGCTCTCCCGGTACCGCCAACCTAATAACGTGCTGGGGAAATTCCCCGCGTCCGTAACATCGAGGAGGTTGGCAGCAGAGCGGTGTGCACTTTATGTGATGATGGGTACCGGGAAGAAAATTCGGCGCTGCCAACTTTGTCGGCGTCCCTGGTGCCCTGCGGCAAGCCTTGCGGAGACCCTTGGCGCATAGCTAACTGAACCAGCCCTCTTGTCTCCTCCCGACCGCTGACACAGTTTGGGTCGCGCAACAAAGTCGCGGGATCAGCAGGGCTGCCAACTAATCCGCGGAGGAGCTTATAATCACGTGAAAAGTTATCGGGTGGCAGCACTGCGAAGGGGGCTTCAGGGGCCGGCGGAAACAGTCGGAACAGGGATTTGCGCGACGCGACTGATATCCAATTTCAGCCGCGAGAAGAGCCGAACTGCGCGCAGTGAAATTGTAGCAGGCCGCCCCGGCACGGTTCTCAGAGGGTGAGCTGGTTTAAGTGCTCTGAACTCGCCGCACTACATAAAACACCTCGTGCGGGAACCGTGAGCCATCGAAGTAGGAGTCACAGCGACCCCGACCTAGGACAACGAGTTTGGCATCTACAAAACTATCGGTGGATTTGCTGAACCCAGTTGCCCCACAGAGTTGTTGTTCGGGGCTCCGGGCCGAGCACATACGCCCTGCCAGCAGCAGACGGTTTGGCTGCACAGCAACAGGGGAACTTTAATACACGCGAATCCCTCCATTGTGCAGCAGCCCTTGGGCTCCGGCGGACACGCGGACAGACACGGACAGACACGGACAGGCACGGACAGAAACTCGTGCCACTGCTGGGCTCACTGAGAATGAGAAAGTCGTAGGGACAGTTCGGAAAACTTAGTCACTGATTTCAGATTTGAGATCGGATTGGGACTCAGATAGGTATCAAGCTAAAAATAGGGTCACCTGACCTGAAAATAAGAAAGTTGGCTCTTGTCTGCGTGCAACAAAACCAAATGGGCTCAGTGGGTCAGTCGGCTAAGGTGTCGCCTGAATTCCCAGTCATGTCGTGCGAATGTCACGTGTGCGAATTCCGCGGCTACAGAATGTTGCCTCCCTTCCTCCCCCCCTTCCTGAACACGCGTCCTTGCCTTCCCGAGTCGCCCTTCGACGGCCTCAACGGTCTTTCCTAATAGGCTTGCTCCAAGTATGAGAGCGGCGCTCTTGTGGGTGTGACAGCCTCCTCCCCTCTCCCCTCTCCCCAGAACCTCACCCCTTCCTCAGGGACGTGAGCAGGGTACTGTATCTCCTGCACACGGTCGGCATGGCTTGGCGATATATTGAAAGGAAGTAAATCCCATTTTCTCTCCCTCCAGCGCTGCTGCTGCTGCTGCTGCTGCTGCTGCTGCTGCTGCTGCTGCTGCTGCTGCTGCTGCTGCTGCTGCTGAGGCTACTGTCCTCCGCCGCTTCAAGAGGCCCGATCGGAACGGCCTACTCCGCTGCTCCGTACTCCGTGTCGATCACACAGCCAGCGCCGCAGCCTCCACACGGCTGGCCATTCCAAGGGATGAGAGTCGAGTCGGGGGTGTTGGCAGCTCTGCTTGTGGCGACTCGTTTGATACATTGAAGCGTGGACAGCTAGGTCCGTTCTCGGAATAAAGTGAGCCGAATACATCGTCTTTCTCTCGCCCCCCCCCCCCTCCTCCCGCGTCCTTCCGTCCTCTCTCTCTCTCTAACGTTCCGAAAACCGAAAAGCATGATCGGAAGACCAAGAATAACACTCCTGGTAATATGTGAACTGGGGATAAACGAGAGTGTGTTTGGGATACAAAAGTGTGCTCAAAATAAAAACTAACCCCCGCCCCCCAAAAAAAAAAAAAAACCACACAAACACAAAAACAACAACAACAAAACAACAAGGAAAAAAGTGGGATCAGAAAAATACTATGTTCGTTCGAAAAATGTCAAAACAAGTCCGACAGTTTCAGTGTGTTCTGGGAACTGACGAAGTTTCTGTACCCAATGAATTTGTGCCGGCGGCCAGGCCAGGCGCTCGGCTCCGAGATGATGCTCATCCGAGCAGGAGAGCTCCTAACGGGAGTCAAGGCCTCCTGCTAAGTGGTAGGCGTGGGCGGGAGTGAGGCAGAGAGAGAGAGAGAGAGAGAGAGAGAGAGAGAGAGAGAGAGAGAGGGGGGGGGGGGGGGGCTACGGGTGGGCCAGCAAAGGGTTAAGTGACGCAGATTCAATCAGATCCCACCCATTCAGCTCGCTGAATAAGTGAAGAATGCAACAGGGCTGTGCAGGGTGCTGTCGCCTTGCCGGGTCTTGTAAGGACTCTGATGCAGGCCCAACCCCGAGCTCACAAAGGTCAATCCCGAGCCCAAAAAGGGCCCGTTTCCCAGAGGAGGGAGAAAACCACTCGTAAATCGTGCTGCCTTTCGGATGCAGCGAGGGGAAGATTCACGGGGGCGCTCTCTTCTCGGAGAAAGCGGAGCGATTGCCTCGGCCGTGCCTCTGCCGCACGGTCTGCGCCCCACGCATGGCCCCGCGCCTGGACAACTATTCCAAACACGTGGCACGCCCCTGGACCCGGCTGGACCCGCTGACCCGTCCCGCCTCCAGCAGCACTCACACACGCCCCGCACATTCAGTGTAAAGGACGAGGGGACAACCACTCATTAAAAATGTGTACACAGATTTCAGAATTTCGTCGGATTACACCCCGTAGTTTTCGTTAATTTCAGAATGTTATTGCTTTTCTGGCCATTTCAGCCTGTGTAGGTACTATTTTCGGCATAAAGTCCAAGTCCAACTTCAAATTCGCAATTTTTATCAATTTCTTTTTTAAAATTTCTAGAATTTTGTACACATGATTACGCTAGTGATTCGCCCCTCGGTAAAGGACAACACTGAGAGTAAAAGAGTCATCACCCAATTTTGGGCTGACACTGTATAGTAGAGCATGATCATCACCAAATGCAGAAATCATCACATTTTAGGATGCACTAACATGTGCTAATATGCCAATATGCATACAACAAAATTTGGATATTCCGATTGCACAAGTCTCTAAGAGTGTAAGTTCAAAACAGAGTTTGCAGAATAAAAGTGTATCGTTCCAAACAAACCGTCACGCTTACCTGCTATTCCGGCGTCGGGAGGCAAAGGTCCCTTTTAGCCCGGCTTAGCTGCCTGCTGCGGCTGCAAAACGTTCCGGAGTCGAGTAGCGGTGGCGCAGCTGGCACAGCTGGCGCAGGTGCCGCTGCCAGTTTGTGGTGGTTGTCAAGAGGCCTTCCTCTTACCTTTGACGCCGAACACTCCGGGCTCGCTGCAGCTGCGGGCTGCGGTCCCAGAACCCAGCGGGTCCTAGCGTCACTCACCTGCAAGCAGACAATCAGGCAATTAGCAACTCAATGAGGGAAAGAGACGACTACCATCCTTCTATCGCCCCGGTCTTGGATTAGATGGAGCACGAACACCGACAACGGTTCTGGAAGGTTGTAATTTCCTTGAGCCAATTTTACGATTTTTCAGTGTCGAAATTCTGTCACCCAGCTGAGTGTAATTCAGGTCTCGAGTATTCAGTGTGTGTACTAAATTTGGGCGCTATAAAGTGCACGAAAAAAATTTCATACGTTTGAATTCAAGTTCAGGTTTTCACAACATTTTTTTATTGGCTGCGTATTGGGCCTCGTGCTGCGAATTCACGAGGTACCCCGCAGCGCGCGGTCTGCGCCTGCCGATAACTGCTTAAATCATTATTGGCACCCAGAGTGACGTGCCCTGTTCATCACAAGTCTGTAACTACCCGGGCAGCAGGAGGGGCGGGGCGGGGCGGGCGGGCGGGGCGGGCAGGGCGGCGGCGCCACGTGACTACAGTGGCCGTAGGCGCCAAACCAAAGCGCCCTCATGTCATCAATCCAACGCGCTAATTGGTAGAAGCAGCAGGACGGGCGGCCGGCGACGCTACCGCAGCAGCAGCCGCGCCACCGACCTGACGGCCTCGTTAAAACTTGTGCTGCAGCGCGGCGGTGCGCGCATGCCAACACAACGCCAACACAACGCCAACACAACGCCAACACAACGCCAACAGCACGCCAGTGGCACCTCCATCGCGCCAATCCCCCTGACGCCCGGCCGGCCACCGCATCACAACCATAGCGAACAGGTCCGAATTCATAACATTTAACAAAAATACAATCACCATTACGTGGTACGAGTTGGCGGCCCTGTTCACAAATTAATTACTGACACCTCTCGGGGCACACGGCGACATAATCACGTCCCTGGTTTGGAGCAGGAGCAGCAGCAGCAGCAGCAGCAGCAGCAGCAGCAGCAGCAGCAGCAGCAGCAGCAGCAGCAGCAGCAGCAGCAACAGCAACAGTAACAACAACAGCACAAACAACAACCAAATAATGAGGTCTTCTTTCCTAGACAGGAACAATACTCATTTCACGTTCTGCTCCAAGACAGAGATTCTGCCAGCACCTGCTTTCGCGCACCCTTGAACGCGGAATCGAAACAAACTAGCTACGGTCGCTCCGTCGCACTCGACACTTTTCCTCACTGCGCCCTTGGGCGAGCACCGCTTGTTCGCCATCGCAATTTCTCATTCTGCACGTGTAGATGGCAAAGCGCGGAGCCGGACAGCAACGGACTGCCTCGAGCAGCGTCGTTAGCCACGCGACACGTTTGATTCCCAGCGGAAAATCGCACCCTTCGCCAGACCTCTGGTGACAGAAAATTTCTCTTCGAATACTACTTTGACCTTGTCTGGTGAACGATCTGGAGGGTGAAATCCGACTCGCACAGGTTGATGAATTTTCACGGAACACCAACTTTCGATCTGCGTTGCCTTCGGCATTCCTAGGTCACTGGGGCCGTGGTTGTGTCCACCCTCACCACAGGGAGCAGGGCCTGTCATGCGAGATGCTTGCGCGGCCGTCTCCGAAAGTGATCGACTCGGGTGGCTACACGATTCGGACGCAGGTCAGAGGAACAAAACGCCACGGCTCAATCATCTCCCCTTCTGTTACGTGAGAGAGGGAGAGAGAGAGAGAGAGAGAGAGAGAGAGAGAGAGAGAGAGAGAGAGAGAGAGAGAGAGAGGAGAAAATGAGATTGAGACACTGAAAGGGACAGAGAGGGGAGGAGAGAGATTGCCCCGAGGCTAGCCCGGACGGTACGCTGGACACCTCACCTTTTCCAACTGAATCTGCTGCCTCGTTATGGGAAGACCTAAAAATGACATGACCCCAAGGCTGACCTTGTGAAGGAAGTTTCGTACCCCTGCCGCGGGCTTGTGAAATAGACTAGGGATAACTGTACGAGCCGGAGTATATACTTTAATGTTTATACTTTATTCCTGCCGAAGGATCAATATCGGAAACTTGGTGCACTTCCCTTGTCAGCGCACCGAGACGTTTGTCCTCCCTTGTGTCATGTCTGAGAGCTGCGCTGAAATGTCACCCTCGGCCGACATGTGGATGGAGACGGAATGTTTGCCAACTCGTCCTTACGCGCGCCCGAGTGGGGTCGCGGGTCGTCCCGGCGCTGCCAACCTCCCCACTGCTTGCCATAGTGCGATGTGCGAACAGTTCAAATTGACAGTGGTGTCGTGCTGGCTTGTCAATAGGGAGTGAGAGAGACGTGCAGATTAGACCGAACATAATTTATAGACGATACCTGAGTGTGGGTGCACCAATAGGATCCGCACACTCCAGTCTGTCCTTGGCTTCGTCCCCTGTGTGTCTCTCTCACCTCCATAGCACTGTCTCTCTCTAGGCCCCGCACGCCCGATCCTCTGGGGGCTATGGTTTTAACGTGTTGGTAACAAGCGGTGATTTGGGTCGGACAGCCGAAACAACGTTCCCTCTATCCCTCTCCCTCGCACTGCCTCTCTCGCCACTGTCGTCCCTTTCTCTCCCTCAATCGCATCAGCAGACCTTCCTTCCACACAACACACTCCCGCCTCCTCTCCTCCGACGTACCATCAGACCCCATTAGTAACTGTTGTGGGTGAGGTGAAGGCCCACGACACACATTGTAGTCCGGTAAAGCCATATACCGAAACCGATACAAGAAGCCGACGACTGGCCGACGCCCAAAGCGGCTGTGAGGCTGACAATCGAACGGGTCCACACATCTCTGAGACGCGGGCTTGCCTACCCTCGACTCCACAGGCGGCCAGAGACCACCGAGGCACAGAGCGCCTGTGAGGTAGGCAAAGAAACGGGTCTGCAAGACACCTCTGAGAAGCGGGCTTGCCTACCCACGATTCCACAGGCGGCCAGAGACCACCGAGGCCCAGAGCGCCTGTGAGGTAGGCAATGAAACGGGTCTGCAAGACACCTCTGAGAAGCGGGCTTGCCTACCCACGATTCCACAGGCGGCCAGAGACCACCGAGGCCCAGAGCGCCTGTGAGGTAGGCAATGAAACGGGTCTGCAAGACACCTCTGCGAAGCGGGCTTGCCTACCCTCGTGTCCGCAGGCGTCTGGGGACCTTCAGGGACTGGAAGCCTCCTTGAGGCGGGGAGGTGGAGAAGAGGCGGCCAGGCGTCTTGGAAACCACGGAGGACACAGATCATGTTAGAAAGAGGAGAAGGTTACAGAAGAGGAAAATAGAAATAGAAAAGGTTACGTCGACACAGAGGCACCGCGAACTGGGGTGTGACGTCAAGCCGGGCGAGGGTCATTGGGGATTGAGTACGAGCCCCCGTCCGAAACAAAATCTAAATGGGAGCAGCGGTACAATGAAGATCACAAAATAGGGTGGATCCAGCAATGGTGCATCGCAGCTGCTTCGTGAGGGTGCCTAACTAAGGTCCGAAAAACAATTAATTACTGTGCAAACGAGGAAAGCGGACGGCGTGCGGCGGCTGCTGTGCCACGTGGACTCAAGGTACGATAAAACGTGGCCCTTAAATCGTTCTTTTTTAGAAACGCTGTGGTTGCAGCTATAAAGTGGTACGTGCAGTGAAGGGGGGTCGTAGCAACAAATGTACACATTGGAATACAGTTTGCCGCAAGGTTACCAAGGCCGGCGCCCATCCTACTCTCTCTCTCTCTCTCTCTCTCTCTCTCTCTCTCTCTCTCTCTCTCTCTCTCTCCCCCCTCCAGGTGCAAACGTCACACGCAAGGACACATGATCACACTGCCAGCCTTTCCCTCCCTTTAATAACTGTCAACGACCCCCCCCTCTCTCTCTCTCTCTCTCTCTCTCTCTCTCTCTCTCTCTCTCTCTCTCTCACTCTCACTCTCTGTGCCTCCCTCCCTCACTCTCTCCTCATCTTCCATTCCACCGAATTCAACCTCAGTCCGTACAGAGATATGCCATCTCCGGCGGTGACACGAGTGAGCTAGTTACACACCAAGGCGCGCGTGTTCGCGACAATTATCGGATGTGTCTGCTCCCTTTCATCCTCCGTCGCTCTCTCTCGGTCTCTACCCCCCCCCCCTCTCTCTCTCCTGTGGGTTCGTCACACACGCACACACTACCCCCACCACCTCCCAGTGGCACAGCGTCTGCTACATACCTCGCCGCGTTTCCTTTACTTGTTATTCCTTCCCCGTGTGGGGAAACTCGGACAATTTACGGAGAAAATTTATGCCACATTAATACAACGTGCGCGCGCCCGCGCTCTTCCGCGTATGTTTTCAACTTTCCTCGTTCTCCTCCTTTCCGTCCCTATTATTTTCCCTATTTTTCTTACGCTCCCGCCGTCTTATTTTGCCCGCGCCGCATTACGCGGAGGGAGCGCTAAGGAAGCGCACATCCACAGGCTCGTGCAGAGCCGCCGTGGTGGTCCATTCGCCGACGCGGTCGGAAAAGTTGACGGCGAAAGTTGGAACAAAAAGAAGAGCAGAAGGGCAGGAGTAAAGAGAAAAAAAAAAGCGGGCGTAGGTCCCAAACTGCTTGCAAATATTCGGTGATGTCGAAGCGAGCATCGGACAGAGTCAGACCGCGTCTTTACCGATCGTACACGTGTGAAGATGCCGACATCTTTCATTTTCTTCGAAGATTCGATATCGTACTGCACGAAGACAATTCAAAATTTCTTGTTTTCTCCCTTCCACCCGTCCTCAAGGCTGCGAACAGGGCGTGACAGAATAAGAAACTAACCTAATTCCCTCGCCCCGCCACCCTTTTTTTTTTCATCCTTTTCGGCCCGAGCTCTCGGTGTCGTTGGAGAATGGCTGTCGGAATGAGATCCTTGTCACTGAATTCTGTTTCGACTCTCCACAATTTGCATACCTTTCTGCGCTCCCCTTCACCCCTGCCTCTTTGCAGCACCCTATCTCTTCCGCTGGACATGAAAATCCCAGTTGCCAGAGTGAGTGAGGGCGGCGCGGGAGGGAGAGGGAAGGTCACTCGGCGCTCCTCTGTGTGGACCTTCACAAAAAGGGAATTGGTAGCGAACGCTACTGAGCTGGGCGAAAAAACCTAGGCCGGGTTTGAAAGCCATAACGTATGTTGTTGTAGTTTTTTTCGTTTTTGTTGCGGTTGTTTTTTTTTTTTTTTTTTTTGCCGTGGGATGGGGAGGGGGGTAACAGGGGTGAATACACTCTCAATTCTGTTTAAGTGACTCCAGAATTTTCGCTAAGCAAATCGAAGATGCTTGCGCCAGGTATTTGCCTTAAATACGGGTTTAGGACGGTACTTTGGCTCAGGTATGTCTTTGGCGCGATACTTGTTACAAGAAGAATTGCCAGAAACGCCAAGTCTGCTTGATCCAAGAATTCAGATTCGAGAGTGTGTGACGGCGGTGCACACGCCACGCCGCCAGCACAATGCATGGTGATAACCCCGATCACCGCTCCAGTCGAGCGCTGCCCTTTCCAGCCGCCCAGTGCTGCCATCTGTCGGCCCCGCAGGGGGTATCGCTGAGCCACCAGTCGGACATACCCCACTCCGCACCACCCCTGCGCGGGGTAGTGCCAAAGGGGTGCGTGTTTCCCTCACCCGCCACCAGAGGGGCCACACCAGATGCAGACGGGACAGCTCCTCACCGCAAACGTCTGTTCCGTGAAATATGGGAAGAGACGCTTCACACACCATAACGCGAGACTACCCGCGCCCGACTGCACACGTGCATTGAGGCGAGTAATGACGAAAATGAAAAGACTGTAAAAATGTAATCTACCCCGAGTGCAGATGGCGTTTTCAACTTGCTTCCGCCAGCACGGCTTGCATTCATTCTGAAACTAGAGAAACGTTTTGAATACAGTGGTAAAAGCGGACTGGGGGACCGGAAGACAGAAGAAATACGGAAGCGTGGCTACCAGACGCGGCGCCCGCACGGCGCCTAGCACCGTCCCGGCCCCGGCTGGCCGACGGCTGGGCCGGCACTGCCTGCGCTGCTCGGCGGTACATTTCCATTAGTGTAATCACTCGCGCTTGTTTGTTTCCGCGTCTTCTTGTTTGTTATTCTGGTTATCTCGGCGGGGCTGCGCGGGGGGAGGGGCGCACACGACCCCTCGCCGACGACCCCCGGCCGAGGTGCTCCTGGCAGCGCCGCCGAAGCTGCAGGCGAGGTCTCCTCCCAGGACCCCGTCAAGGCCCCCGTCAAGGCCCCCGCCAAGGCCCCCGCCAAGGCCCCCGCCAAGGCCCCCGTCAAGGCCCCCGCCAAGGCCTCCGCCAAGGCCACCGTCAAGGCCCCCGTCAAGGCCCCCGCCAAGGCCCCCGCCAAGGCCCCCGCCAAGGCCCCCGTCAAGGCCCCCGCCAAGGCCTCCGCCAAGGCCACCGTCAAGGCCCCCGTCAAGGCCCACGCCAAGGCCCCCGTCAAGGCCCCCGCCAAGGCCCCCGCAAGGCCCCCGCCGTGGGCTTCAGTCGTGCACAGCCATGGTCTCATTCGAGGCCCTCGTCAAGGACCCCGTCAAGGTTCCCGTCGAGACCCCCGCCGTGGGCTTCAGTCGTGCACAGCCATGGTCTCATTCGAGGCCCCCGTCAAGGAACCCGTCAAGGACCCCTGCCGAGGCACCCATCGAGGGCTCCAACTTCAAGCGAGGACTCCGTCGCTGAGAACTCCGCCTAGAGGCCCACGTCAAGACCCCCATCCAGTTCAGGCCACAACTGAAACCTCGACAAGGCCGGCCTCCGGTCTGAGCGGGAGTCGCAGGCGAGCAACGACGCCGTTGACGACGCCGACACTCACCGCCGCCGCTGCGTCCGAGATAGTCACCAAAGTGCAGCAGTTGTGCCTCCCTCCTCGCAGCGGCTCCCCACGGCTCCCCACGGCTGCTCACCGACCACAGGCCGCGGCCCGGCCCTACTTGCTGGACATTTCGGATTCAGGCTGCGTTTTCTATTATTGCGGCCGGACGCGGTGGAGGAGGGGGTGGCGGGGGGGGGGGGGGGGGGGGGAAGAGGCTGCGCCACGGACCACAGGTCCTGCTTGATGTGAACGTGGCCAGTCTGTCACGCCTCGCAGACACAAAGAGAGCAGGAAACGGAAGACAAAAGAAGAAGAGAAAACACACACACACACACACACACACACACACACACACACATACACACACCGGATGGACTTCTCTCCTCACGAGGCGGGAGTTTCAAATGAACATCCCCGTGCTGTCATGCGGAGACTGCATGTGGAATGGGTCACGTGACACGGTTAAAGCGGTGCGCCGCGGTCTCTGGGAGAGGGAGAGGGGGAGGGAGGGGGATGGGAGGAGAGGGCGGGGAGAGGATCCAGCGGAAGGCTGGGAGTCACCGTGAAACACGAGACTGTTAGTGGACCACGATGCGGCAAGGGCAAGCCGACACACCCCCGGTAAACCCCCTACCTCTCTCCCTCTCCATCCCTCCCTACCCCCCTCCCTCCCTCCCTCCCTCCCTCCCTCCCTTCATCTCTCTCTCTCTCTCTCTCTCTCTCTCTCTCTCTCTCTCTCTCTCTCTCTCTCTCTCTCTCTCTCTCTCTCTCTCTCTCTCTCTCTCTCTCTCTCTCTCTCTCTCTCTCTCTCTCTCTCTCTCTCTCTCTCTCTCTCTCTCTCTCTCTCTCTCTCTCTCTCTCTCTCTCTCTCTCTCTCTCTCTCTCTCTCTCTCTCTCTCTCTCTCTCTCTCTCTCTCTCTCTCTCTCTCTCTCTCTCTCTCTCTCTCCTAACAAACTCAGCCCGGGGGCGTAAGGCAGGTAGGTGGCGGCGATGTGGTCGTATCGCCGAGACAACAAGGGACCAGGGTGTCGCGATCAACATAAAAACACGACAAAAAATGAAACGTAAAAAAGGGACAGAGGTAAAAATCGGTACCAAAAAAAAGAAGCCCGTTAGAAAGAAGACGGTCATGACCCTGACAAATAAAAATTAACGTGCGAGTGCGCCGCACAAGCAGTGATAGCTACAATGTCAGACAATTTTTATTTTCATGCTTCGTTAGTTGGCTGCAGTGTCGTGAATTTACGGACAGATTGAATCTGTTTTGTTTTGTTTGCCTACAAGGAGGTCGGGAATAACACGTTTCCCAAACTAATCTTAGCGGACTGCACCAAAATACCTGCTGGTCCAGAGCTGATCAGGACTCGAACCCGTTGCCAACCTCGTAACTCCACGGGAATCGAACGCCAGTTACGTTGACACGTATCGGCGAGCTAGGACGAAACACCCTCGTAACGACTCGGGCTTGGAACAGAGCTTGGGTTAGCCCTCCATCCATCTGTCTGTTCATATCCCTCTCCCTCCCCCCCCCTTTCTTCTCTCTCTCTCTCTCTCTCTCTCTCTCTCTCTCTCTCTCTGTCTCTCTCTCCCTCTCTCCCTCTCTGTGTTCATCCCCCCCTCTCTGTCACTCTTGTCGATGCCGCGTTCGCGACACGGCGTTTTCGGGTTCTAAAAATACATCGTGGTCGATGTGGGCCACGCTGATCCATTATGTACGGGTGGAGTCCACCAACCACCGCCTTTGCGGCGCTGCCGACAGAATGCCACTTGTTATATTTTAGTTTTAACGGGAAAAAGAAAGTCGAGAATAACGAGAAAAGTGATAGTAGAGTGGAAAAGGGGCAACAACTTAGGAGTTGTAATTTACCAGGATTTAGGGATGCCTACGTCCGCACGAATTTTAAAACTTTATCTCGAGAGGTTTTCTGCTCCATCCTGGACGCAGGGCTTCATTCGAGCGGTTAAAAGAATCCGGCTTACTCACGGTGCACTCATACTTCTCATCCTCTAATTACTATACCTAATGTCTGATTACAGCATTTACTGAGGCGAGAAATGGGCAAGGACTCTATAAACACAGAATTCGCGAACACTCTCCCAATTCAAGCTGGAACACGCTTTTCCTCAAGTGTGGTGCCCATTCCTTTAACTGTTAAAAAATTCAGAAACTTTAGTGCCAGAGGACCAGTTTGGCCCCCTCTAAGAGACCCTGTGGAACAAGGACGGCCAACCCTTGATATCGCTACCTAGCCTAGCAGCCCCAGAAACATCTCAATTGGTTCATGCAATAATTTTTGAAACTTGGGTTAAGCAAAAGAGAGTAAAAAAGGCCATCCCAGGTCCACTAAAACTGCGGTCCACCCAGAACTCCAGATACACAATTTCGCCAGTAACGAGTAGAATCGTCACGCTTCGGCGCTTTGGTGTTCAGCCTAAACGAGGACCCAAATTTTAAATTCTTAAGATTTTACAGTGTGCTCCAGTACGTGGCCCCTGCCCTCCCCTCCCGTTCAATTGGGTGGTACATTCAAGCGGACGATTCGTACGTCGTCTTCCTCACCCCATCGCCTTCCTCAGTCCCCGAGTCTGGACTCTTGATTTGTGATTCATAAGGCGGCTCCTCCGCGCTGCAGCTGCTGCTGCTGCTGCTGCCACTGCCACTGCTGCTGCCACTGCCACTGCTGCTGACACCCTACACACTGCCGGCCACTTGGGGCGCTTGTTGCGCGTGCGAGACAAAGAGAGAAATAGAAGGGAGGGGAGATAAAGGTGGAGAGGAGGAGGAGGGGAGAAAGGGAGCAACAGCTACTTGCGAATATATTTTCATTATTTATTACCACGGTCGTTTCTGCGAATAGAGATATATAACCACCCCAGCAGTGAAGCATATCGGGGGAGCATACCAGGGCTCCCTGAGGGGCAGGTGTGTGTGTGCGCGCGCTCTCGGCAGGGGTTCAAATACTCATCGTCAGGCATCTTCTCGTTGTATCATGCGACCTTTTTTTTTTAGGGTAAAAGCAGGTCAATAAATGGGTTGTGATGAAAGGGCTATTTTGCCCACCATTTGTCTGCATGCGAGAAAAAAGTTAGGGAAGGTACCTGCACGGGTTTGTACTTCTCCGAGAAAAGTCACCTGAAAACCGCACGTATGTTCGAACCACCAGCGACTCGGCCAACCGACTCGTCCTGGCTTACGGGACGCAGCGGGGTGGACACCGTCATTCAATTTCATTCATTCATTGAAATTCATGGCGCATTATTCATGGCTGTCACTGAAAAATGCAGGGGATATATAGGGATCCACCCCCCTGCGGTAGGGTGAGAAGAACAAAACATCCCGCCTAAAACACAACAAAACCAAACAGGCTAAAGAGAGAGAGAGAGAGAGAGAGAGAGAGAGAGAGAGAGAGAGAGAGAGAGAGAGAGAGAGAGAGAGAGAGAGAGAGAGAGAGAGAGAGAGAGAGAGAGAGAGAGAGAAGGAGGGGGGGATGTCACTGTGCAGAGACAGGCGGGAGAGGAAGAGAGAGAGGGCGCTTAGCGTCAAAATGGTCATCATCGGCAGCATTGCCAAGCGCAGCCCGGTCACCAAAGTGGCTTCCTGGTCCAGGGGGGGGGGGGGGGGGGGGGGGGGGGAACGGGGAGAGGGAAAAGGGGAGGAGGCATGTCCCTTTTTACCTCCGGCCAGAGTGCCTAAAGGGTGCGCGGTGCTGCACCGCACCGGCCAACATGGCTGTCAGGCCAAGTCGTAACCCCCCTCTCTTATCACCCCCTCCCCTCCCCGAAGCGCTCTCTCCATCTTGATGAGGCTCATCACCTGTACCGTAAAAGCTTGAACGTGCCGGACAGACTGAGGCGGAAGGCCGGGCCGGTATCCAGGCTGGCTGACGTGGGTGGGGTCAAGCTGCACGCGCGGACTGGCCGCATACTACCGGGTGTTTGTGAGGTTCATTACGAGGGACGTTCAAACCCGATGGGGGCATAAAACACGCCGCCTGGGAAATAGGTAACGTGCATTCTAACTAACAGTGACTAACAGTGAAGCCAATCTCTAAGCAAATCAAAGAAGCTCGTCAATAATTATTTCCTTTCAGTCACGCTATTCTAGACTTGAACCATGAATTCTTTTATCTGGTTGTAGCAACGTTACCCTGCCTGTGTTGTGTTACTGGAGGGCATAACGTGTTTTGCGGACACACAGAGAAACGAATCTTCGCTGCAAGCCAAGAAAAATGCTAAAAGCGTTCAATAATATAATTCAGGACCCATGACTTTTTTTTTTGAATTTATTCTAAGGTTGGATTGATTTCAAGAAAATGTTCTTGAACGCCATCAGCCTAAGAATCTTTTCCTCTGGGTGCAGTTGTGGCTCGGATAGCGAATTGCGAACAGCCCCCTGCTCTCCCCGTTAACGGCCGGAGGCCGGCGGGAGAACGACCGGCGGCGGCCGACCGACCGTGGAAAAATGTTGACAGGCTAATGTGGCCGCTAAACGTGACTTGTGGCGGCCATAGACTCGTCTAGACCGCCTAGACGGCCTCCCGTCCTCCCGTTCCCATCCCCCTCGTGGAACTCTGCTGGAGTGTGGTCGGCCCTGTGGGGGGTCCGGTGTGTGGGAGGGGGGGGGGGGGCGGGGCCCGGGGGCCCGGGGCGAGTCTCCACCGCCGCCTTCAGTTACGGTGGATTGGCGTCCCCAGGCAGGCGGTGGCGGTAATACGCTCAAACTGAGCATTCCGCAGCTGCAAGAGGCCGTGGCGTGGCGCGGCGGTAAGCCGTCTTAATAACTTGAGGGGGCTCCGGGCTCCACCTGCTGCGCCTGTCTGGCCTCCTCGGCCTCCCCCACCGCCCCCACTCGGCGGCACGAGATTAACAATCAGAGGAACGAGGAGGTCCACAATCCCGCGAGCAGACCGAGCACACAGGCCGCGGCCTCAGTCACGGCCTCCAGGACCCCGCTGATGATTGAGCTCAGCCATTCATGACGCAGTCTGCAGGAGACAGCCGCGGAAAGGCCCTCGTCCTACCCGTCACCGTCATGCTTGTCGACGGCGTCCCCCAAGTCGTCAGCGTTCGTCCCCCCGCCCCCACGTCAGGCATGGTGATGCCCCCGGTAGGAAGGCAACCGCCGTGAAATTCTACCTAGCAGGCAAGGGCTGACGATATTTCGACATGGATGCATCGCTGCCAGTCCGGTGGGGCTCCAGAGTTTGAGTCTGCGCGCCCCTGACCTAGGTCAACAAACTGTCTCCCCTATTGAACCTCAGCGGGATCAAACAGCGCCAAACTATACCAGTCCGTCCGTCTGTCTGTCCGTCCGTCTGTCGTCCGCCTATCTACGCACCTGCAGACAGTGGAGGCGTGGCGGGCCGGCCGGGATCAGGGTAAAGTTCTCGGAGGCTGCCGGCCTCGGCACTCCCCCCCCCCCCCCCCCCCCCCTCCCCCCAGGGCCCCCGGCGGGTCGTGGCCTCGGCCTCAGCCCCGGCCAGGGATCGTATCTCATGACGGGGAAACAAGAGTAATCGGAGAGTGATTGCGTAATATCCGCTTAAGACAAAAGCCTCCTGCCAGCGATGGGAGGCGCTTTCGTTATATTCGTACACCGGAAGGACCCCGTCGGAAAGTTTTCTCTCTTCTCTTCTGGCCGTGGAAAATTTTCCGAGGCAGAAAGGCTGCTAGCCATATTGAGCAGAAACTGTCACAGTTAATGAGGCCACTTTCTTATTATGAGCCACACTTCTTTGGCTCAACGCAGCAGAGTATTCGGGTGCGTAGGAATGGAGGGGGAGGGAGAAAAAAAATTGGAAACGGAGAAGAATGGTTGGAGGGAAGAAAAGAAAAAAGGCGGCCGTGAAAGGTGATTATCTTTAAGGCGAATTTCAAGGCCCTGCCCCCCCCCCCTCCCCCATCACATCCCCACTTCCCCACCTCCGCATTGCCTTGGACGCGACAACGTTCATCGCTGCAAAATACGTTTTCCGTAAACTGTCTGCGGTAAATTGTAGAGTTGGACCGTTGGCGAGGTGAAATAAATGCGTCCATTTCAGCTCTCTCGGGGGAGTAAAATCAAATCGAATAATAAAATCGAGATAACTCAAATATTCTCAATCGTATTTGTCTGAAATTAAGTTGCAAATCGATTGATTCCTATCGACAAATCGTAATTCTTTTGACTTTACTTTGCCTGCCTGCCTGGAGAGGCGAAGTGGCCACCAGACACCTTTTAATGCTTTGCTTCTACTCGCGTTCTCAAAATGTTTCCTTTCGATAAGGGTTCCACGTCAGATTATTCCACGCGGATTATTAAGTTAAGCAGCTGCACGGGTAACATCCCGGCACGTTCCGTGGGCATGTGTGTGTGTGTGTGTGTGTGTGTGTGTGTGTGTGTGTGTGTGTGTGTGTGTGTGTGTGTGTGTGTGTTTGCGCGTGCCGTGCGCGCCCTGAGGCAGCGGATGAGCACATCGAGGAGATTACAGTAGCGCGGGGTATACATTATCGAGGGCACTACCGGCATGGAGACGAACCCGTCGCTTACTCACGTGCGGGCAGCCCCCGCAGCCCCCGCCCCTACCGCAGCCCCCGCCGCTACCGCAGCCCCCGCCGCTACCGCAGCCCCCGCCGCTACCGCAGCCCCCGCCGCTACCGCAGCCCCCGCCGCTACCGCAGCCCCCGCCCCCACCGCAGCCCCCCCAGCCCCCAGCACCCCCTCCGCCACGTATCGACATTACTATCATTCCCGACAAGACAAACGTCCGCTTGGTACACGGCGCCGGAGAGGCAGCGCGCGCCACACCGTTTGAATGGGAACTTGTCTCTGCGAATGTGTTAGAGTCGTGATCATCACCCAAGCAGCTTAAAATGGACTGTTTTGAAACCTTTCCATTGCGTATGGCGTATGGCATGCACTTGAAGCCGGAGCTGCAGTCGGCTTGGAGCCAGAATTTCAAACATGGGGTCACAGGACCTTAACTGAAATATTTTTAACAGCGCGGAAGACATAAGTGGGGTGGCCACGACAATTAAGCCTTCCACTGGTTTTCCGTCAAAAAATTCATGAACCTAATTTTTGAAATCCTCGCCACAGGCTGAGACCAACCCAGGTGTCAAATCTGAAATGAAAGGGTAAATTTGAAAACAGCCTCTTCAAATCTCTCATCGCGTCAGGGTTGGGTTGGCCAAACGTCATGAAAAAAGAGGTTAAAAAAAAATCTCGTTGTTTAAAGTAAGATATCTCGCTTTAAACAACAATCATTTTACCCATTTGTTTTTCCATTTGCAGGTTTGTCCGTGTATCGCGGCTTCCCGCCTTTAAAGACGTCATCGCCCTGGGCAGCCTCAAAGAGTGCCGTCGTCTGCTGCAGCCCCGACAGGAAATGAAAGGGGAGGGAGGACAACAACAGGAAACGACGAATCCCTGAATATTTATGTGACGCGAAAAGAAAAACGGGACACGGGCAAGTTTGTCGTCGTTGATGTCGGGGGCGCGACGGCGAAAGGGACGACCTGAAATATTTTGGACGTCCGGAACACGGTGGCACAGCACGGCACGGCACGGCACGGCACGGCACGGCACGGCACGGCACGGCACGGCACGGCACGGCACGGCACGGCACGGCACGGCACGGCACGGCACGGCACGGCAGCTCCACGAGTGCGGCGACCCCGGCAGCTCGTCTCTGCTTTCCGTCTCGCCGCCGTGAGCCTCCAGGGAGACAAGGCCGGGCGGCAAGGTGCAGGCGGAGGGCCGGGGCCCGCAAGGGCCGGGCTACACGTTTTAGAGCGGGCGCAAAAGTTTGGGTGCGACAGCTGGGCGGGGCCCTGCAGAAGTGGGTCAGGAGACGTGTGCTCCATCCAACACACCGTCTTGGTGGTGAGAAGCACTGCGGCGGGCGACCGCGGCCACGAGGATCACGGTGAGGGCGGGGGCTGCCCGGGCCTCGGTGGCGCCACACTCCGGCGCCGTTCATGAGGGCCCCGGAACAGGACGAGAGGCCCCCGGGAGAAAGGCGGTCACGATCTTTATCTCCCCTTCCGGATCCGTTTATAGACGACTTTACTCCTCCGGCCGCTTGAGCATCACCAGCAAGAGAGAGAGAGAGAGAGAGAGAGAGAGAGAGAGAGAGAGAGAGAGAGAGAGAGAGAGAGAGAGAGAGAGAGAGAGAGAGAGAGAGAGAGAGAGAGAGAGAGAGAGAGAGAGAGAGAGAGAGAGAGAGAGAGAGAGAGAGAGAGAGAGAGAGAGAGAGACAAAAGCGCGACACAAGGAGATAAGTCTCCGCGGGCAGGGCCGGGCGCACCGCGCAGAAGACCGTCAGGTCAACTTGAAAACAGACCCCCCCCCCCCCAAAAAAAAAAAAAAGAGCGAGCACAAAAAAAAGTCTATGTTTTATCTCTGTCCTGCCGGATTCAAAACACATGGTGGCTCACTTTCCTCAGGAGGTGAATACGGAGGGGGTCTAACTTTCTGGAAACGGAGTTGGGGCGAACTCTTTGGCGGCGAAGGAGGAGTCCGCATTCATCGGCATGCGTGTTACAACCCCCTCCCTTTAATATTTAATTCCACGTCCGCGGTGGGCATTGGCTGAATTTTTGCCCCCCCCCCCCCCTTCCCACTTTTCCTCCCGTCTGATCAGAGAGCCAAGGGTCCTTTTCCGAAGGGTGAGGCTGATGACGGGTGACCCACTTTACTTTTCCTTCGCATTCCGTCCCGTCTGATGGGCAGCACCGGCGCCCAGCCCCGGGGCCCCACGGGGCCCCACGGGGGGAGCAGAGGGCTGACACACGCGGGACCGCCCGAGGACACATGGGCCGTGACATGACAGACAGGCTGCCAACAGGAAGGCCGGCAGTGTAGGAAACATTACAGGCCTAGGGCGCCGCGGGCGGGTGGGGTTGGGGGCAATGGCGGTGTGTATGGGGCGGTCATAAACCTCTCTATGAAGGGCGACTCCCGTTTTAGGGTACGTCTTATAAATTATGGAGCGTTAAAAGCCAAACAGTTTTTGTTTCGTATTTTGTAGAGGAAAAACGGTAAGGGAAAAAGGCCGGCAAAAATGAAAGTTCCCGGCATACTTGGTGTTGGTCGTCTGCTGGCCTGTCCACGTGGCGGGCGCCTGTGAATGGGAGGGTAGGCAACACGGCTGGCGCACGAGCTTGGCAGGCCCACCTCCCGGGCGCTAGGCTAGGCCTGTGTCGGCGACAAAACGAAAAGTGGTAATATGAACACGAGGACACTGCCACAGCATGAATATGTAAATTGGCAGGGATGGCCTGCTAATTCGGAGGGTGGTTGGGTTAAACGTTGTGGGTGAAAAAAAAAAAAAATTATGCGGAGAAGGTGCGGAAGTGCGGCGTCAGGGCAGAGGGCGCGTCCGGTAACTGAGTGGACTCTGGACGCCCCTGGCGATGGGCGGTGTGGCAGGACGTGGCGGAAATGGTGGATGTGTCGTTCTGTGGGGACGTCATCCAACTGTCACAAGGCTGCGCCGCCCCGTTCGCTTAACCTCTTTACGGTGACTTGCTGGAGGGCGGTGGCGGCTGCGGCGGCGGAACCACCGCCTTGCCACCCGCCGCACCCCTCCCACCGCCTTGTGACAGTTGCACTTCAGACTACGGGCGGCGGCCGCGACACTGGGAGGGGAGACAGCGGGAGAAACGACTTTCGCAGAGATTTCACGCAAACAGTTCTACTTTTTTTTTTCTTTTAGAAAAAAAAAAATTATGTCGTGGATGCGAAACTGGGTCTGTGATGTGGGCTGGTACTATGCAGCCCGCAGCCATGACGCTTCTGACAGCACCTGATTGTACTGCAGTTCACGGTAGGATGCTCTGTGTACACCGAGCAGTGGACGCAGCGGAAAGAAAAAATGAAAACGAGTAAACGATTTCAAAAAATTCAGAATAAACGATGCGACATCAGAAAAAGAGCCAATATGAAAATTAATGGAAAGCGTACGTTTAGGCGCGTGCACTATATGGGGTAAAAACCAAATGCAACTAAAAACGAACCATATCAGCCATGGCTCAGATTCTATTTTGGCCCACTCCGATGGCAATCCGTGTACGAGACATTCCCTCTACGGGCACCAATGCACCACGCACTGCACTCGACATACCTCAGGCATTGAACCGAGCGTGGGAGAAGCGGTATTCGAACAGAAAGAGCAGTAATACGAGGGCGAAACAACGCGAGAATGCAATGGCACGGCGCATGCGCACAAATGCCGAAGTCTGCAGTAGCGTTCTGACGGAGCGGAAGGCGAAGGGCGAACAGAGGCTCCCAATGGATATCGATGCACACGAGATTCATGCACGGAAATTTCTACCCAAAAATTCTTCCGAGCCGTCACCAGTTTTCGTGCACGAAAATGTCGTAAAATGTGTGCCTTAGCTGAATTTTCCGTGGCGTTTTCCGGAAGTGCGGTTCAGAGGTCGTGCATGCCGCTTCACTCTCAAGGACTTGTGATTCCAATTCAGTTTGTAGTTTGTGCGTTTTAAAGCGCAGGACTTCCTCCCGCTTTATTTAGCAGTGTACAACGTCCCCGAATACCGTTTCCAAGCTGCAGGACACAGAAGCTCGTGATGCGACAAGTCTTTTGTCGGATTCGACAACACTGCGTCTGAACGCAGCTCACGGCCCGTGGGCCGGAAGGCAGCGTGTACCTCCCTCTCCCTCCCCTCACCGCTGCATACCGGCTCCGGGATTGTGCCGCGGAGAAAAGACTCCTGGGGCGGGTCGTACGGACAGCAGCAGAACCATCGGAAGGCGCAGGCGAAAGCTCTCTCGCTCTGTCCCTCTCGCACACACAGCACCGTGCCGGAAGTACTTCTCTCTCATCCCCTGCCCACGGCCGTGGCAGCAACATCCTTTCTCCCGTTGCTGGCCCAAGCCGACACTCTTTTGTATCCCCACACACCACATACATCTCTCTCCCTCTCTCTCGTCTTCTATCTCTATTTCTCCCACACATCATCTTTGTGTGTTCCGCGGGGGGGAGGGGAGGGGGAGATAGGCATATAGATGCCTGCCGCAAAGGATATGCAGTGCGAGAGTGATGGGGATAGAGAGAGGGGTCATAAAAGATGGAGACATCCTCTTAGCGGTGCTGCTCCGGCAGGCCGCGAGCATCCGGACCGGACCGGGCAGTCAGGCCCACACGCGGCGAGAGAGAGAGAGAGAGAGAGAGAGAGAGAGAGAGAGAGAGAGAGAGAGAGAGAGAGAGAGAGAGAGAGAGAGAGAGAGAGAGAGAGAGAGAGAGAGAGAGAGAGAGAGGAGAGAGAGAGAGAGAGAGAGAGAGAGAGAGAGAGGGAGAGAGAGAGAGAGAGAGAGAGAGAGAGAGAGAGAGAGAGAGAGAGAGAGAGAGAGAGAGAGAGAGAGAGAGAGAGAGAGAGAGAGAGAGAGAGAGAGAGAGAGAGAGAGAGAGGGAGAGAGAGAAGCCACAGGCTGCTCTAGGATGAAGCGAGACACAGTCCTCCATGGCGCCACGGCAGCGGAATGATCGTCTGGAGTCAACTGATGGCAGGAATACATTCTGCGAGAATGGAGGGCAAACGAGCCGAGAGGAAGAAAAAGCGCAGCGCGCGGAGTCGGCGGGTTTCGAACGCGCGCCGTCATCATCTTGTCCGCAAGCAGAAACAGGATGGAAAAGGGGGGAAAAAAAAGAAAAAGATAAGACTGAGGGGTGGATAGAAAAGAGATGCGCGTTGAGCGTCAGCGTTATGAGTTCGGGAACCCAAACAACGCCGCCACCGAGGGAGGATTACAGTTTTAGGAGGAGCGAGAGAAAGAGAAAGAGAGAGAGAGAGAGAGAGAGAGAGAGAGAGAGAGAGAGAGAGAGAGAGAGAGAGAGAGAGAGAGAGAGAGAGAGAGAGAGAGAGAGAGAGAGAGAGAGAGAGAGAGAGAGAGAGAGAGAGAGAGAGAGAGAGAGAGAGAGAGAGAGAGAGAGAGAGAGAGAGAGAGAGAGAGAGAGAGAGAGAGAGAGAGAGAGAGAGAGAGAGAGAGAGAGAGAGAGAGAGAGAGAGAGAGAGAGAGTAAGAGAGAGAAGGAGAGAGAGAAAAAGAGAGAGGCAGGACTTCCTGGAAGGCCTCCGCCTACTGTCGCTGTGTTCGATGACTCATTTGTTCCGTTTTCGTGGAGGCAGGGAGTTGCTAGCGCCCCCCACTGTACTTGCTGTACTAGCACGGGGATGAATCAAACAGCCCCCGAAGCTAGCCGGACCCGGAGCCCAAGCCCGGTCTGTGGCCGAAGGCTGCTGAAACTGCGAGCCGGGGTGGTCTGGTCTGGGCACCCAGCGGTGAAACGGGGCCCGTGTCAACAACACGACCATGCGAGACAGACTCTATCTATCTCTGTCTTATCATAACAAATCGGGCAGCAGTCCTGTCTCACTTTCTCTATCGTTTGTTGATAAAACAGGCGCTGATGGAATAAACGTGCGGCACTGACACACTCAAAACTCCTTCGGAACAATTTTGTTCGTAGCATATATAGAGCTGGCACATAAATATAAATGTACTGTTCATACACTGTAAACTGTAACTAGACTGTAAACGAAAACTGAAACTAAAACTCAATTTATATTCTGCTCCTTTCGGCCAATCCACCGCGCCTATCGGTCATCCGTCTTGGTTTTGACAACGAGCTACCACATCCTCTGTCTTGGTCCCTGCTTAATTCAGTCTGTCTCTTTCTTCCTCCCTCTCTCTCTCTTTCATCCCCGGCCGGAACTGCTACCCCGTGCCTGTGCAGATACTACACGGAAATCCTATGGGCGCAAGGCGTACCAACCCTACCACAGAAAATGAAACAATATGATGATGACCATGACGTAAACTACGATGATGGTGTTGATGATTCGTGTAATGTAATGAACAGCGCTTGTGTAGCGTATGCGGTCAATAGGCTAGCCCACCTGTGCAGCTCTATCGGGGCAACCCTGACGGGGGTAGGGGGCTGCTCTATGGAGGTCAGACCAATCGGACAGCCTTCCGTCAGAACATTCGGACAGCCTTTGGTCAGTCCTGTAGGGACAGACTTCGGTCAGTCCTCCGGACACAGCTTCTGGTCAGTCCTATGGAGACAGCCTTATGGGAGCAGTCCTATAGGGGCAGCCCTGGGAGGAGCCATTGGTCTCATAGGCACGACCTCGACCCCAACCGAAGCGCGTCAGCGAACATGATTGAACACCGCCCCAGGCACATATCGTCCTCACTCTTCCGTGCACTTCAATTCATGTTCCTCTCTCTCTCTCTCTCTCTCTCTCTCTCTCTCTCTCTCTCTCTCTCTCTCTCTCTCTCTCTCTCTCTCTCTCTCTCTCTCTCTCTCTCTCTCTCTCTCTCTCTCTCTCTCTCTCTCTCTCTCCTCCCTCCCTCCCCCTCTCTCTCTCCCCCCTGTTGGCACCCCGGGAGCCGCGGGTGCCCACGACTCGACGGCCGGCCAGCCCCACCCCTCTCTCTCTCTCTCTCTCTCTCTCTCTCTCTCTCTCTCTCTCTCTCTCTCTCTCTCTCTCTCTCTCTCTCTCTCTCTCTCTCTCTCTCATCTGCGGCTTGTGGTAATGTAGGCCGGTGAGGACGGTCGCTGTGACGGTCACCCTGACGCATGCTAATACCTCATAATGTCCCCCTGTTGTTGTTGAGTTGAAAAAAAAAGAAACAACTCCTGCACGCTACGACAGTTTTCAGACACCTGTTCGTATGGTAAAAGAAAATGAACACACAAACCCCCGCAGTGATCACAGAGTGGAATCCGTGCTCAGTCCACTCCCTTGTGCTTTAGGGTTCCCTTCCTCCCTTCTTTCCGATCGGATTCATCTGGCGATGGACACGCAACACTCTTGAAAAAGCCCACAGATGAATCAACGAAGGAAGGAAAGAGTTGGGGGGGGGGGGGGCTTTTGTGGCCAGTCCAGGCGAATGCACTTCGAGCGCGGGCAGCCACACGCACTCCCTCCCTCCCCTATCATTCCGACCTTTCCCCCTGCTCTCTCTCTCTCTCTCTCTCTCTCTCTCTCTCTCTCTCTCTCTCTCTCTCTCTCTCTCTCTCTCTCTCTCTCTCTCTCTCTCTCTCTCTCTCTCCCTCTCCCCCTCTCTCTCCCACTCACGGGTGCGTGAGCCGCAAAGTTTCACTTCCCTTTGAGGGGCCCCGCGCGGTGTGTATCTCATTGGACCTTATGGCGGAGCGCCCAGACTGCGTGTGTGTGTGTTGTGTATCTGTGAGTGAGTGTCGAGGGGAAAGGGGAGAGGGGAGCTGGCGTGGCGAGGCGTGGCTTAGTTGAGTGGGATAATGGGTTACGCCACTACCCCAAAGAAAGGCGTATCAGACCTGTTTAATTTTTTTTCCCCCACAACACTCTAACGTGCTATTCACTCTGTGGTGCCGTTTGGCTGTCGGAGTGACCTTGTGACCCCCAAGACCTTACAGAAGGGGACCTTAACACAGTAAAAAAAAATATTGTAAATTTCCAACAAATTGTATTACGTATATGCAAACTTCCGGTTTGCGAAAAACGTTTGTGAAACAAACAAAATGTTGGTACGGTATTTAAGAAAAACATTCCCGCGCTCAGGAGGCTTTTCGCGTTTCTCACCGCTGCGATAAAGGTACCCCAGAAAACACAATTCCCCGCGAGTTTGCGCAACTTGTGCACATTCAGTTTGAAAACTAATATAACTGGAGCGGGAAGAGGCGCGGGGGTGGCACTTTATAAGCTCCAGTATGAACAGTCGGGACGGTGCCTCGCTGCAGCAAACTTATCTTCTACCGGTCTGCCATTCAGACGGGTGCCAAAGAGACCGGGCGAGCTAAGACTCAAGATTGAATTCACATGTGAAAGCCTGAGAATTTCCTGCTGACTCAGAATCTCCACGTTTTTTTCTTCTTATTTTTCTTTTTCGAAAACTCGTCCAACAGTGTTGCGAGAACAAAAGTCGCGGCACTAATTAATTGAGGGGGCTTCTGACATGGTGACGTGAATCGAATTACCAGCATGTCCAAAGTCCCCTCAATTTGCGTCGACTTAATACTTTTAAAGCGTGAACCACTCGGCCTCGGTCCGTCCTTGGCTGCCAGCGCCGGCCTCCACCTAAGCCTCCCCCGGGGTTTCCCGGTCCTCCGGTCGGCTCCCGGTCACCACGCAGGGCTGCCAAACTTGCTTCGACTAGACAAGAGATTAATGATGGGATAATGACAGTGTGTGGGTGGAAGTGGCCAGGCTGGCTGCGGAGTACCAACGCAACAGCTAAAGTAGGTGCTTTCACGCCAACAAAAATGCTGGAAACGAAAGAAATTGCTGCCTCATAAATCTTTACATCCAACGCATAACCACAATTTACTTGTTTTATTTAGTTTTTGGAGATCTCGAAAGTAATCCATTTTTTGATTCCCTTCGACAGTGGATTTCTTCATGATATTGAGAATATCGGAATTTGATCTTTCATTTTAATAATTTGGTTGTGTGCTCACCGTGTCCATGGGATGACGCGGCCCGATCCCTCGAAGGACGAGGACCGTATCTCGTACTTGTTGATGTGGTGCTGGAGCGAGAGGTGGTGCTGCAGCAGCAGTTTCTTGCCGCCTCGGCGCGCCGCCAGCCCCGCGGCCGGCTTGGTCGGGGACCCCCCTGGGGACACCGGGCTGCCCCCCGCGGAGTGGCCCCCGGTGGCGCCCACGGGACCCCCCATGGAGCCGACGGGACCCCCCAGGGAGCCGACAAGGGCCGGGACCCTGGGCTTGACGCTCATGCCGCCATGCTGTCTACTGTCACTTCACTTTCACTGGCTCTACATATTCGCACGCTCCCCACTGCTCATTTCCGTCGGTTGCAATGCATCATCACATCGTCAGAAACTTCTTTCCTGTCAAAAATAAAAATCGAAAACCAAAAATACCTCTGATGGCCGCTTTTCAGAACCAAAAAAAAATATCGTTTTAGTGCTGATTACAGATCTACAGTCAAATGTGTGGCAGAAACTTAGCACAGATCAAAAGAAAATTGCGAGAGATTTAGAGCACTTGGGATTAATTTTTTTTTCTAGAGAGAATCCGCATGTATTGCCGAGAAAAATATGTTTTCAAACCTATTCAAATAGTGAACTGACCAGGAATATGTAATAGAACAATTCTCTGTGTCTCTTTTGCAACAGTAATGCCAATCGCTCTGATCAGCATTTATTGGAAGCCGTACAGCCTTTCAGTGGAACACGAATTCCAGCGAAACGTCCGAGCACGTTCGTCTGCTGCCCCAGCAACCCTTTCCCCTTGGACTCCACTCCCCTTGCTTCAGCCACGCGACAAGACTGGGCTTCCGACTCAGTCATTAGGCAACGCCTTTGTGACAGACCACATTCTGCCCACCCAACTCTTTCATGTCCTCTCTTCGACCCGTCTCCATTTTCTGTCTCTGTCCCATTCCCTCCACAAGCCTCCTAGCAGCTTCTCAGCCCCTCCCTCTCCCTCCCACATCCTCCGGTTCGGGACATGTCCCGTAGAAGGGCCTGCCGCGGCCAGACACCTCCAGAACAATGTGACTCGGGGAGGGGTGATCACGAGATCCCAGCGGAACTACACCGTCACCAAATTCACAATTTTTCACAGCTCCATTCTAGGACCTTTCTCGTCCGAAAAAAAAGTGCTATATCGCTCTGATCGGTCTTTGAGGACTCTGTCTTAGAGGATCCGTCGGTCTTCGAAAGGGGGAAAAAAAAGGCAGAAATAATTCTTAGCAGTTGAGGAGAAAAGCAAGCAAATAGTTTTGTGTATTGTACCTGATTGGAAAACTGCAATAAGCAATACGACCTGCACGTTTCATGATAACATGGCAGTGGAGGCTAGTGACCCTTCTGAGGTGGGTGTACGGTGCAGAGGCTCAACCCGTGTGTGTGTGTGTGTGTGTGTGTGTGTGTGTGTTGGCGCGTACGAAACACGACGCTGTACGCACCCGGCCACACACACACACACACACACACACACACACACACACACACATCTTTGCTGCAGCCCGTCCCAGCGGCCGACTGTGAGTGGCTCTAAAAGCACACCCCATAACCAGACGGTATTACCCTGTAAAGTAATGGTTCTGGAGCACCGATAGGTTTTTGTTTGCTTTTAGTTAAAAAATCTTTTATATAGCAGCCAAAAGACGCCTTCTTAACGTAAGGTTTATGTTCATAGCCATCATTGATCACCCTCTGCATGGCACACCATCACCTGGACACCTTGGCCACGATATCCCCCAAGACGCCAAGATTCTGACAGCGGTCAGCAGTCCTCGGAGTATTCCTAGATTTGCAGTCTAGATGGCGCCACAAGAGCCGTGGTGTGGAGGGGGTAGAAATAGACACATGCGAATAGAATTAGAGATGGGACGAGATAGAAGGGAGGGCGGCGTCGGCTCGGAACTACATACGTTCGGGGGTTGCGTGCCCGGTCCTCAGGGGTGTGAAGAGCTACTCCGCCGGCAACAACATCACACACACACACACACACACACACACACACACACACACACATACGAACGTTGCCCGGGGGGACACAGACGGAGGCGCGCTGCAAATACAATGGCATTTCCTTTCCGGCGCTGAGGCGTCCGCCCTGCCCCCCCCCCCCCTAGCAGCAGAGGGGGGGGGGGGGGGCTGGCGTTACTGCCGCCACCATGGCACTAACCCCTTCCAACACCACCGGGAAAACATGCCATCAATTGGCACCAAGATTTTTAAAATAAAGGTGTCAAATGACCTTTTCTGACGAGAAAGTTAACTGAACGCCGTGCACGACTCGCGTACCTTCTGCATTTCTGAAGGCCCAATGCGGCCTTATGTTTGGAGCCCTGGAGCCAAGTAGAGTCTGGCTAGGGTCTCAAACCTTGAATGTCTTCAAAAAAAATAAATTATTTTTGGTTCGCAAGACGCGTCTTCCAAAAAGTGTTGCATTTCAAACTATTTGACTTAACGGGGTTCTCATATGGGAGTGTATCACTATTTCTGTGCAGTAACGTTCCATCTCAAATTTTTTGTGATGTTTATTGCGATTCCAAATACCATGAACAGCCTCATTTGAAGTCCGTTCTCGCCCAAAATTGGTCGATATTCATTGTGGGTAGTGAGAGCCGCCGCCTTCGCCAGCAGCACCACCAGCGCTGCTTGAACCAAAAATGTTGACGTCAACAACGATAGAACCATTCATCTTCACGCGCGCAACAAAGCGTAGCAGCAGCAACCGCAGCAGCAGCCGCGGGCCCGGCGGAGGGAAAGTGCGGACGCAAAATAACCTCCCAAGTAGTGAGAGGTGTGCGTCCGTCTCTCTCTCTCTCTCTCTCTCTCTCTCTCTCTCTCTCCTCTCTCTCTCTCTCTCTCTCTCTCTCTCTCTCTCTCTCTCTCTCTCTCTCTCTCTCTCTCTCTCTCTCTCTCTCTCTCTCTCTCTCTCTCTCTCTCTCTCTCTCTCTCTCTCTCTCTCTCTCTCTCTCCTCCTGTTAGGTAGGCAACTCTCCCGCACAGTCTTCCCTCCCTCCCAGGCGCCCCGGGGCGGCCACGTGCGGCCCCACCTTTCTGCATCGCAAATCGTGCGTCCGCCGCCTCCACGGCCCGGGGCGATGCGCGCGTGTGTCGCATCCTTGTCGCACGCGTGAGGAGGGCCACGGTGGTACGAAGGGTTACACTGTGCCGAGGGATTGTGTGTCCCCCCGGGGGAGTACATGTGGTCCCTAGGGCTGGTTTGCCTACGAGGCGGTCAAGGGGAGGCACACTATCCCTGTGCCCCCCCGAGGGGGGGGGGGGGGGGGGTACACGGAGTTCCAGAAATTATTTGAAAATTTTTCTGACAACTTAGTTAACTCCTTATTGCAACGAATAATGTTACAGTGAGCTTTTGTAATAGGTACTTATATCAGCGGCTGCAACCGTAGTGGAAACCCTCCCTTCCCCTCCCTCTTCCTCCCTCAGCATCCCCACCCCTGTATCGGCCACGAGTGGAGCTGATACGGCAATCAGCGCCAACAATGATGTTCGTCTGATAAGCGTGTGCCACTCTCCTGCCCGGTTCTCACAACGCCCTGCTCTCCGCACCGTGAACATTTCGATTTTCGCGTCGCGAAATTAATTTGAATAATACAACTCCGCGGGTGCGCCGCGGAATTATACAATTATGCGTAATGTACTCCGTACGACGGTCGCAGAGGAACAGAGCCTAGGCTGGAGTCGCTACCTCCCCCTCTGCAGTTCAACATGCTGGCGAAACCGCCGACAACTTTCAAGATCTGCTTACGCAAGTCTTATTTTTCTCACTCCCTGTTCTCTTATATTTTTTTTGTAGGTGTCTGCCATGCTCAAAAATTTAAATGTTTTTTCTTTTTTTTTCAAGGCAGAGGGCAATGCGCCCTCAAGAAAAAAGTCAAATGGAGCAAGAAAACACGGAGAAACTAAAATCACTAGTTAATTTGACAAAAAGTCTAACGTTTTGACCGAAATTAAATTAAATTTAAAACCGACAAGTTCTTATTTATCTCGCTTTTCTTACTCGGTTCGACTTTATCTCAATGACACCTGCAGTATTTTACTGGCTAGACCGGTAGGAAGTGTAGTTAAGCCTTCACAGGTGTTTCACATCAGTAAGTATTCAGTATGCCCTTCCCTGACCTTCTTCAGTCAGGTTCAATTTTTTTTATTTTTTTTTTTCATGACCGCCGTCTCTCTGCAGCCAGGCCATGGCGCGCAGGAGGTCCTTCAGACTTGTGGCAGTACTGTTATACCGCACCCCGCTGCTCTCACCCCTCAGCCCCGCCGCGCCCCGCCGCGCCCCGCCCCGCCAAACGACAATCCGCGACCCCCGTAACAAGCTAGGACATTGCCATTTCAAATCAACGACCGCGAAGCGACGTCTGCGACGCCTCAGCCTGCCTCAGCCGAACTCAGTTAGCCTCATCCTCAGCCAGAGAGGCCTCAGCCAGAGAGGCCTCAGCCAGAGAGGCCTCAGCCAGAGAGGCCTCAGCCAGAGAGGCCTCAGCCAGAGAGGCCTCAGCTAGCCTCCGCCAAAGAGACCTCATCCAAAATGTGTGCGATTAAAATGCAAGAGTAGCATTTATGCGGATTTTAAAGCACACGATTTTCACACACTTCTCCTAGCAATGCGCACCAGTAGGCCCTACACCTAGACGGGCCAATATCCACTCAGCTGACTGTCGTTCTATCGGAGTAGTTTATTTTTAAATGTTGGCGTTCGCGTTTCTGTGACTGATGAATCCATTTTCCAGCGTGACGGCAGCTTCCGCACTGATTGGAAAGCCAAAATCTGTCTCGTTGAAGGGGGCAGATAGCGGGCATGAGAAATTATTGCATCGGAACTAAACCTGCCCTGCTTACGACGAGGAGTATCCCGCGCTACGCCGACGTCGCTATTTTTCATACCGCTGACAGCGTAATATCATCCGCCCTGGGCAGGCTGGTAGGGCGTACCCGTCGACATGAAAACACAGATCCCCTCGCCACTTGGGCATCCATCTCTGTTGTTGAGGGCCTTTTGGCACCTCGTGACAAGAAGAAAAAAAAGAAAGAAAGAAGCGCACCAGACATCACACACACGTCACACCAGGTCTCGTGTGTCAAACGTGTCAGGTTCGGATATACCACACGTGACTGTGTAGATGTGTGTGTGTGTGTGTGTGTGTGTGTGTGTGTGTGTGTGTGTGTGTGATCCCCCGAGGACACGGTAAGTTGGCAGCAATGAAGGTCCGGATTTATCACGCTCCATATTTCACAGCTCCATATTCTCCAAATGTCACTTTCTTCTCATATCACTTTTCACTCTCTCTCTATACCCCCTCTCTATCCTCTCTATCCTCTCTATCCTCTCTCTCTCTTTCTCGTCTTCCTCAGCACACCTATCGCGTCGCTCTCGCTCTCTCCCCTTGACATGCCGCAGCGGGGTCAACACCTGGGTAACTGCCTCTCAGAGTGCCAGCACTGCTGCCACCACCACCACCACTACCACCACCACCACCGCAAAAACAACAACAGCTCCACCACCATGTCAACCAAATAAACCACCACTTTGCTGCGTGACACCACAAAACAAACACAAACAAAGAGGACACAAGATGAAACTGGAATTGTTTTTGGTCACGGTGTAGGTGTGTGTGTGTGTGTGTGTATGTAAAGGTGGGCGAAAGGGAATTTTCGTAGCCACAAAAACGGTTTAATTATGTCAGCTGGGATGGTTCACCCCTCACGTTGCACTTCGGTCGCTTCGATCTATATCTATTAACCTCGGGCGGGAGGGGAGGCCTTCGTGTCAACAGTGAACGATCAGTTCTCAAGGAATTACCGACAGTTCCCACACCGGAAAAAGGCAACAACAACAACCCTGCCTTTGTGATGGATCGACGACTCACGTTTCGAGCGTGGAATTCCAGAGATCTCGATTTATCTAACGAGATCACTTTACCCTCCTCGAGAGCCTCGCGCCTTAAAGCCGGCGCTGACGTGGGCTCTGCCTGACAGCGAGACAAGACGCGTAATGTCTGCCAAGCTCCGAAAGTAGTATCGACAAGCCTTGTTCACCTCACAGTCTCGCCAGCATCTCAAAAGGATCCACGGAGATATGCCGGAGCCCACCTACCTGCTTCGCGTTTTTTTTTTTTTCTCATTACCGAACCCCGCCAAAGCCACGCTTCCTGCTCGTCTTCCTCCCTGAGAGTCTAGACTCTCTGCCTTGCTAAAACAGCCATAATTTATTGACCGAGGGGAAACGTTGCTGCCCACTCTAAAATAAAATAAAAAAGAGTAGCAAAGTCGAGTTTCCTTTCTGGCCAATACGACAGAAAATCGAACGTTTGGACCAAAATCGACCAAGTCCTAGTCACCACGAATCGAAGTTATTTTACTGACATATTTAAGATGTCATTCCACGTGCTTTCCACGATCAAGCAAAAATCACGCGCGAATAACATAGTTTGGTATGCCGAGGGGGGCGCGGAGGGGACGCTCTCCGAGCGCGCGGGCCTTCCCGGCGTTAAATCCACGAAATAATGGAATTCGCAGTTGGGAGCGGGCGTGGCCGTGACGTGGGGGTTTACTGTCGCCCCGTCACGTGGGAGCGGTGGGAGGAACGACCGATTTAAAATTAAAAAATTACGCTGTCGTGGTTCCCGCACAGTGTCACTTGGAATTTCTTGCGACCCTCTTTCAATCTCGGCGGACTGGCACAACACCAAGACAGGTGGCAGCCCGGATTACGAATCGGAAGGCAGAAGCCAGGCCGGAAAAGAAAGGATTGGCCAACCGGGGCACACCGGCTGCTCCTGTTGCCGATGTTTGCTCTACAGAGGTGGTAGTAAGTAGGTTCAAGAAAGAGGTACACTTCAGAAAAAAAAAAAACGGGGGGGAAACGGGAGGTACAGAAAGCAATGCCATGGAGACAGACGACTTGGGGCTTCCCTGATGGGGACCCATCACCACTATGGGAATCCTAGCCCGGATACCATCCCTTTCTATTTTTAATCTGAAATTATACGTGACGACGCAAGCCCTCGGACATACGAATCGATACCGGCTGCAATCGCTGCCCGCGCTCATGTTTCCAGTGCTGTCCTCCCCTGTAATATGCCTCAGCCGGAATGACGTACGACAACGCTGTCGTCCGAGCCTCTCTCTCTCTTTCTCTCTCTCTCTCTCTCTCTCTCTCTCTCTCTCTCTCTCTCTCTCTCTCTCTCTCTCTCTCTCTCTCTCTCTCTCTCTCTCTCTCTCTCTCTCTCTCTCTCTCTCTCTCTCTCTCTCTCTCTCTCTCTCTCTCTCTCTCTCTCTCTCTCTCTCTCTCTCTCTCTCTCTCTCTCTCTCTCTCTCTCTCTCTCTCTCTCTCTCTCTCTCTCTCTCTCTCTCTCTCTCTCTCTCTCTCTCTCTCTCTCTCTCTCTCTCTCTCTCTCTCTCACACACACACATGTGACGGGGTGAGGCACCCAAGGTCATGGCCGCACACCGCGCACTGCCCTATAGGACTGTAGCTGAGGTATCGTGGCACCGCTTTAGCATACTTCCAATAGTACTCACCATACACTGCAAAAGTTCATCGCCCAGTATTGGGCTCAAGACGGCGGCGCTCGAAAGCTTGGCCTTACATTCGACAATTGTCAGGACTCCACAAATGGGGTTGCATGGTCGTATGCGGAATGAGCGAACCCAACTCATAATCCGCCACATTTTCATTCTGAGTGCTGGGGGACTTTTGGCAGATATGAGACGCATGGAAATTGCTTTCTGTTTCCAAGCGAGCGCGTCCACACACGCTGGGATGGGCTTCAGCACACACATGTGTGTGTGTGTGTGTGTGTATGTGTATGTGTGTGTGGCCGGGTGCGTACTGCGTCGTGTTTCGTACGCCCCGCCACACACACACAAACACACGCACGCACACACATACGCACGCACGATCTCCAAAAAATGATTCTCAGAAGTAGTTCAGAAACTCACTGTCACAGGTCACTCGAACAAATTCCAAAAAAAATTAAAAAAAAAACACGCAAAATCAAAAATTCTTGAGAACCAGCAAACTCGTATTTTATCTTGCACAGAATTTATCTATCTCAGTCCAACTTCATTACAACACACACTCACAAAATATCTTGAAGAATGCCAAAACAAAGTTCACTAAATCTCCCGTCAATTCAAAAATGCATCGCTCACAAAATCAAACTGAAGCCCAATACCACTTTTCGCTGGCTTTCAATACTCCCCTCTATCTCTTTCTCTCTCTCTATCTCGCTCTCACTCTCTCTCTCGCTAGTACACCTTAGGACCCCCTGCCCCGGTGCGCACGCACTCGCCAGTTTCTCATCGTGGCAGGTGGCAGAGGTTGGCACGCCGGTAGGACCCTCCCCGCGTCGGGCCCCCGCGCGCTCCCCCGGGCACTGCCGACGTAAATGGAGATGTAAACCAGGAGCAGGATGGCGAGCGTCAAGGAGGTACGGATGTGCTACCGGCGAGCCCGGCGCCCGGCCAGCCACCACCGCACCGCCATAACTTTTTAAGTCCCCGTGACACATTCTCCCCCCCCCCCCCCCCCCCAAGATGAGGCACAGCCTTGTTGTTGTCTGTCAACCGCGAGGAAAAGTTTGCGGGTATGAAAGGCTTTGGGGAAGGCGGTGAGGCGGCGCCCGCGAGACGGTCCCTCGTTACGAGTGACAGCGGGCGGCGAACTGACGGGCGTCACATTTCACGCTATGAACTTGGACGGTGCCACGGCCCGGGTTCGAGCCCCGCGTGGTTAAATTCCCCCTTAGAATTGAATACCACACACACCAAAGGTAAAAAAAAAGATTTCGTCCGATTTTCGTCATATTTGGTGCACAATCAGATGACAATTTAACTCGCCGTCAATCGGCAATGAAATTGACAAGATCTTCTACGAACGTCATTCGGACCAAACTGTTATCCAGTAATCCAGTGCAGTGTCTGCCCAAGTTTGAAAAACGGCGATATGTGATTTTTGGTTATCGACTGACGCCTCCCTGACAGAAATTAAGATACCGACCCAACTTCGCCGGTACTCGAACCCGCGACACGACACGACGGAGCACTACATGGCACGGTACGGTGCGGAACGGCACGCCGACGTCCTTGCAGACGGCCAGGCCACGGCAGCCAGTCGAGCGTCGTGCTGTGTGTGTGCTGGGGGGCGGTCCAGGCCGCACTGGGGGCACCCCCGGACCGGGCCCCGGCCTCTCTCCCTCCCGGCCTCCCTCCCTCCCTCCTGGCCGGGCCTCCCCGTTACCGGTGGTGGCTACGATGCTCGGCTCGGCTCCGGCTGGGATCGGCTGGCCTCGGCTCGGCTCGGCTCGGCTCGGCTCGGCTCGGCTCGGCTCGGCTCGGCTCGGCTCGGCTCGGCTCGGCTCGGCTAGCCAGCCGGGCAGCGAGTCGCGTGGTGCGACGCGAGGGGGTTATTTGTAAGAAGGACTGCCACGTGGTCGAATTAAGTCGTTGCTTTGCTTCCCCTCCACTGTGGATGTCGTTATTGAGCCATGCTCATTGCCCAATAAATTCGGGCGGCAAGGGGCTTAGAGAGACTTTCGTTAAAAAATTAAAATAGGAAACAAACGGGGCAGGCCTGGATGGTCTTCACCCACACACTTTTAAAAGTGTGTGTGTGTTTGTGTGTATGTGTGTGTGTGTGTGTTGGCTCGAAGCGTGAATCTATTCATTGCGATTGCAGAGCTGGCCTTGATTTGATACCCAAATTCGACCTGGCTTGGCCTCAGGATCCAAAAATTGAATAACGTGACTTTTCCGATAGAATATGTGAAATATATGTTTTGCGGTAGTCACAAAGGCCTATCACTACCTTTCTTTATTTCCTATAAAGAGACCCCAAACCTCAAACCCTGATACGTGTCTCAAACCTTCATTAAATAGACACGTTTTCAAAACGTTGTATTTCTCTTCATGCCCTCGATCGCTCAAAATTGATCGTGAGCCTTTCTTTCCTCTCTCCCCCGTCCCTCTCCGTCCCGGCTCCCATCCCCACACAAACACACACCTGTTACCCTTTACTTACACCGCCCCCCCCCCCCCATCCCCCAGCTCCACCTGACTGTGGGCCGTAGGCGTGATACCGATAAACGGGGACGCACAGCCCCGAATCCCAGGGGCGTCCCGAGGGCGTCGAGGGTCCCGAAGGAGTTATTCGACAATTCAAACGGACGCGTCGAGCGCCGACCTCTACGGTCCTCCGCGGCTTCGCGGGCCCAGCAGAACACGGCTCCGAATAAAGGTGTGCGGCGCAGCGTCCGCGAGAACTAAGGCGAATGTTTTTCTGAATATTTATGGGGCTTGGAGAGGAAAAGTGGAGGTGTCTCTGGATCTGTTCCTCCCCACAGAGCGCCTGCGAACGAGTGGGTAGGCAAGCCCGCAACAGATATGCGTTCGGCGGGCGTGCCCACCCCGACGGGCGGCAGGGCTCCCCGCAGGTAGGCCAGCCCGCACTGCACGCGTGCGTGACGGGCTGGCCTACCCTCTGGTTCGCAGGCGCTAAGCATCGGGTCGGCTGGCTTCGGCATGCTGCAGTAGGGCCACGCGCCGCCACGCGCAGCCACGCGCCACCATGCAGTGCCACGCGTCTGGCCAAAGGGCTTTCCCATGAAGCCACGCGTCATGAGTGCACCAGGTGGACGGGCATGGTATATTGCTGCGTGCTGCCCTGTCAGAAATTTCCAACTGAATTTTTCCGAGAATAGGTATTTATTGGGCTGTTGCTGGAGCCTCTGAAAATTTTCAGACAGTTATGAAAGTCCATAACGGTATTGAAGTCAGTGAAAATGGACCTTTGCTACTAAGATCAGACACTAATTCCACAGAATCGTCACATCTTCTGGACGTAGTCGAAAAACTTTTATCCTGAGAACAGTAAGCAAATGATAGCTTTCATTTTATCGCTGCTTCAACAAATACGGTTGTAGTGTGAATAAATTCAGTGGATCAGCAAACACATTTCCTTTTTCTGTAGGCGCGGAACCCAAATTCTACACGCGATATCAAATGTGGATAATGCTAAACGAAACGCGCCACCACCTTTTCTTCTAATTGGCTTTTCGCTTCGTGTTCACGAGAGTGGGAGTGAGAGGGTACAGACGGGGAGGAGCTAAGAGGGGGAGCGAGGGGGATAGAGAGATGGGGGAGCTTACTTACATATCTGGCATTCCTGGCACGCGAGGGCTAACTGTGTGCGTGGCAAGGACACGTATGCTCGCTGATTGTGTGTGTGAGGGGAGGGGGGGGGGGCAAGAGAGAGAGAGAGAGAGAGAGAGAGAGAGAGAGAGAGAGAGAGAGAGAGAGAGAGAGAGAGAGAGAGAGAGAGAGTGCGAGTATGCGTGTGTGTGCACATATTCCCTACCCCTGCAGAAGTACACAGTTCAATTCTTGTCACGAGATATTTCCCTTTTAATTCGTTACTCGTCTAACTCAGGTAACGTAAATCAGGTCTTCGGATACATTTGTCCCGTTTCCACCAGGTCAACGCACCCTTACCCAGTTCACTCGTGTCGGCAATGATGTCGTGACTGGATGGCCGAGGACAAAAAGCGATTGTGCAAAGAGACCTAAGCCCGAATGGCCTGGGCCAAACTTTTAAAGTGGCACGTTCTCTGCTATACAGTCGGACGCCTGGAGGTTATCTCAGTACGCATAGTTTTCGCGCCGTGAAACGTGGTCGCGATATTAAAGAAACAGAGACGTCGTGGAAAATTCCACATAATACAAGGGCGCGTAATAAAGCGAGACAAAAAAAAATACTCAGAGAGTACTTTCGAAACATGACACTGTGGAAAGTGTGTGAGCTCCTCTGTTTGAGAAGTTGCTGACAGTATAATCATCGACATCTGTGATTTCTATCTTTTTAAATCCAGCCAGCGTATTGTCGTATTGGATTTTTTGTTTTGCTGACTGAAAAGAGTAGTTGGTTAAAGCAGCGTAATGAATATTGATTCCTTGCTCTCACGAATACGCGTGCCATGGTGCTCTCGCTCACTCTACCGCACATGCAAAGCACCTTTCTCTCTCTCTCTATCTCTCGCATTCATTTTCACGCAGGAATGAAGAGAGGCCTCTGTCAGGCAGAGAGAAGAGGACGATAAAACAGAATGAAAATAGTGCGAAAGAGGCTGGGTCCATTTCCATAATGGATTGACATCGTCTCGTCTCCCTATATTGTGGAGAAATTTACCGGAGTGCGGCCGAGGCCATGACCAAGAATGTGGAGTGTCTTAAAGGTGGAGTGCCCTCCCGACGATCTCTCCCCCACCCCTCTCCCTGCTCCTGTGGGAATAAGGCGAGAGAATGGCGAAACGTCGATGAATTAGGAATCAGCTTCCGTCTCACTCCAACCCACTACGTCCCTCCTCCGGTTAGAACGATGGGCTGGATGCCAAGGGGGAAGTGCTACAGCTTCCCGGGTAACTAGTACAGCAAAGGGAGAAAATAGCATTTTTTCAATAAAACGCGGGAAAAGTTACCTTGGACTGGGCTCAGGTGGCACTGGCGTCACTTTGGTTTGGCTCCATTCCGACTTGCATTTCGGGGAAACCGCTTGACTTCCCCGACCACATGGGCGGGCAGCGGCAGCCGGTGCCAGCCGACCTCCCAGCCCTGACGAGGACCAGGTGATAACGCCAGCGGAGTCGGCTAACTCGAGTTTCCAATGCTCGGTCCTGACTGGTGCTGGCCCGGCTCCCAGCTCCAGCCCTGTATATATAGATATACACACATCGATCGAAAACACGCCATGTGACCATTCGCTTCGGCTGCTGTGTCCTAGGCTATGGACTCGCACTGGGCCGATCCAGGTGGAGAATGAAGCAATTCAATCGTCAGGGTTTTCCCCCTTCAGTATGAATATTTCATGAGTCCTGCAGGCTTGCATTGGTAGAATTCTGCAAATTAATGTATTCAATAATTTGGCCCACGCCCAAAAACTTGTATTAAATTTCTACGAAAAGAAACTACAGACGCACAAACGCACATATTTTTTAATTTTTCTTCGTTGGTGGTCCTGACGGCTCAATGATCGGTATTGCGGTGAGGCTGGGAGGTGCAGGGTGGGGATCAGCCCGCACCATCACCGCGCCAACCGGCAGTAGTTAGGGACACCCAATGGGCGCTGCACTGATTGCCGCCGGCTGCAGTGCGGGCGGACGCCACGTCCAGGCTGTTATACAATGCAGTCTGCGCCAGGTTTTAAAAGAAAGAAAAAGGTATTTGCCAACTATCTCTGCACCTCTTTTCGTCCTCCACGAATAGAAAAAGAATTTTCACCGTTCGTTTGTGAAACAAATATATAGCAAACTTTTTATTTTATTTTGACAGGGTTTTGTTTATATTTTTCGAAGGAAAAAAAGCGGTGCTGTGAATCGTTACCACGATGGCAACTGGATCTTCAACGAGTCTCCAAAAAAACAAAATATGATTCTCAGGTGGAACTGTGTCACACGAACTTTTGATTTTTTTTTCTAAATCGGAAAATATCAATATTTGCCAATGACAAAAAAGAAAAGGAAACGAAAACACGTCCCCAACAGTGTGAATAACGGGGGTCGTCGTTACCAGGATCGTTACGGGTTTACGTCCTGCCCCGGCCGCGGCATGGCCCTGCTGGCGGCCCCTGGGCCCTTGGCGTGGACGGCCCGCTGCCCGCCACCCGCCCCTCGGCTGCCAACGCTCCATAGACTTGTAATTTTACGCTAGATGGCCCACCGTCCTGCGGGCATCAGTCTGCTGCTGCTGCTGCTGCTGCTGCTGCTGCTGCTCCGCCCTCTCGTCTTCGGGTCGGATCGGTCACCGGAGGGCCGGACCCCTATCGATGCAGCGGAGAAACGACGCATCAAGCGAATTGAATTGCAGTAAATTGGCAAATGTGAAGTTATGGGGGTGAACGGAAGGGGCACAGTGGATAGGCTGAGCTGCCGTTTCAGGAAATTTCTTTTAAAAAGATCGCTTTCTACTGAGCAAGGGTTTCCAGTGATTTATTTTTAAAACTAACCCTTACGCATTTCGGGAAATGTCAGAAATGTCAGAAATTAAAAAAAGGGCGAAACCGATATAAACAGAAAACAAGCGAAACGAAGTCCTGCGTAGGGCCTACCCGTTTACCAATGGAAATATAAGTGTTTTCCGTCCTGGCATCAAACCACAGAGATCGCACCGACACAATATTTCCAGGCATTCTCGTTTCATTTCGGGGAGTCACTCCACGACGGCAGCGGCCTGGAGATGAGTTTCTTCCAGTCGACCGGCTTCGCTGCTGGGCTCCAAGGTTCGATCGACGTGGTGATAACAGCGATAACAGACGTCCCAGAACGACACTTATTTCGCCCCTTCCTACTTAATTAATGTCACCTGAGCACGAGGCCCCAGGCCCCCTCCCTCCTGACTTGACTCTTCCCGCTCCTTCTTCTTTTTCTTACTCCTCACCCATCCTCTTTTTCTTCTTCTTTCTCCTCGCTCCGGCCCTTCGCAGAGCTGCGGGCAGCTGGTGGTGGCACGAGTGCCCACGCACTCCTGGCAGGGTGTTGAGTTAGCAAAGAAATAATGCCTGGCAGGTGAACGCGCCGCCCTAACCTTGATCGCGTCGTGTTTCTTTGTTCGCCGCCCCGATTGCTCAGCCCTACAACCCGTGATAGACGAGTGGGAGGGAGAGATGGGTTGAGAAAGAGGGTGGAAGGTTCGTCTGAACTCACCCAAAGCTACGGGCAGCAGCGCTACCAACTTCCAGAGCCCTCGCTGCCTGCCAGTGTACCCAATACTCAGAAAATGAGTTCTGACAAAAGATAAGGGCTGGCTGCGCCTTTTTCTTTTCAGCGCACGCTACACGTACCTCTATATGGCTTCAGTTTGAGCATCGACCAAACACGTAAAGAATGATTAGTTGTCACAACGAATTTGTTCGTTGATACTGGCCCAAAAACCAACGAACAAATTTGCTGTGACAACCATCATTTTTCTACGCGGATGACACGATAACCAGGTATCTTCCCGAAATAGAACCCATGCCGGACCGCCGTGTGATCGGTCCTCACGTCCTCACGTAGGGCCGTCCTTCGTCGGCGTTGGAGTGCTGATGCCCAAGCAATCAATACCCGCTATTTGTGGACATCGTCCTGGCGGGCGTCCGGCCGTCCGCCCTGGAAGGTGTAGGACTGCCCGAAGGCTCCGGGGAAGCGCGCGTGTGTTTGCATGTGTGTGTGTGTGTGTGTGTGTGTGTGTGTGTGTGTGTGTGTGTGTGTGTGTGCATGCTCGAGAGTGGGGAGGGCCGGCTACCAGTTGAGCTAGACTACGTGTCCCGCCCGACAATATGCGTCGCTAGCTCAGACCGGGGCCAGTGAAGGCGACGACGCCACAAGGCGCAAGGCTGAGCTCAGGGAGATTACTGCCCTGACCCCAACAGTTCACAGGGAATAGAATACTCTGTAGTTTGGCTGCGCAGCTTAACCATTTCCCCGTAGAACTTATCTCCAGAGCAAGGGCATAACTGTTTCTTGAAACAAGTAAGAGTTCGCTTGTGTCTTGGTTTGCTTCAAGCGAATCTGCGATAATAATGAACAAGAAAAACAGTTTTCATTCAGCACTGAAAATTCTTAATACGTGACACAAAGTACTTGACGTCGTGCGTAATTATTTTGGTTGGTTCAATCTCCGATAAACGTCAAGACAATTAATAAACTTTAAGAGGTTTTATCCGGGCCTACGAAGAGTAGTAGACCTTACACCTCATCTCAGAATACGCTAAGTACCCGCACCCTCTAAGCTCGGGTAGAGGCAAGCACACTCATTGTGGTCCCACAGAATGGCGGGTAGAATATCCGATCCTCCTCCTTAGACAAGGCGGAGCAAGGAGACCTCAGCGCAGCCTGAGCGTTTCCTGATATCGCCCGGGCCATTTTTCTTTCATTTCTTTTTTTTTTCTTTCTTTCTGCGAATTGAAAACAAGGAGGCCCCCCGCGTACTTTGCTGCTCGCAGATACCCTGCTGTCCTTTGTAAGAGAGGAGGCTGGGGGAGAAAATATAGGACATTCGGTAGGAAGAGGGCATCAAGCTTCCCCCGGGGCAGGGAGGACCGGGGTCCAGGGGCTCGGGGGACGGGGAGGGAAGGGGGGGGGGGCAGCAGGCCCCAAAGGCACACAGCACCAAATCCAGCGTCCACGCCGGTCCCCCGCCGGCGTCCCGCTGTCCAGCTTAGCACATAACCCCTCATCCCGTCCTAACTCACAGACAGAGCACCGTCCGTCGATACAATGAAGGCAGATGTATTTTGACATGGGCCCACAGCGGCTCCGCTCTGCTCCGTTTGGCTCTGCTCAGCCCCGCTTGCTCGGCACACACACACACACACACACACGAACACACGCTCACGCACACACACACACGCGCACACACAGACACACATCCACGCCGCATGAGCGACATGGAACATCGTAAAACTTCGGGGTCATAAAGTCAGATAAATAAAATGAGGCAGCGATTCATATGTGGCGGCCAACTTTGCTTGCTGTTTATCATCGCCGTGACCCGCGCGGACCGAAGCTCGTCATAATTTTGGCCCCTCTAGAACTTTTAACAGGCACAGAACTGCGGTAAAAAACAGGAACAAAACACACACACACAAACACACACACACACACACACACACACACACATCTTGCCGCGTTCTGTATTTGAACATGCCATGTATTCTCGCGAGTTCCCAGCTCTATGTACCCAGAAAATTGTTCTCTTCGATCCAGTCTGACCTTGAAAATTCTATACTTGCATAGGTTCTAGAGTCTGCAGTCTTGACGCAAAGCTTATTAGACCTACTCTCAGAATATTGTCTTCATAATCAAGTTCAATAGTCTCGGAACGATGAAGTCGAAGTTCTCATGGGTGTGGGGTCTGGTAGCGTTGAGTGTGGTAACGCCCTGCGCGTTGGTTGCGCGGTCGGCACGGCTCTGCCGGGCTCGGAACTATTATTGCACCCCCGAAGCTCCCCCCTCCCCCACCTTTTCCACCTCCTCCTCCTCCCCGCCTCCCCTTCCTCGTCTCCTCGCATTGTCTCTATTTGTTGATCGCTCGGAAATAGCTAATCACTGCCCTCCTCCACACCCCATCCCAAACTGTTGCGACAACAATCAATGCGGGGTTCAGTGGAAACGGCGCGCACTCGGCTTAACGGTGCGGGCGAGCGCGTGAGTGTGTGTGTGTGTGTGTGTGTGTGTGTGTGTGTGTGTGTGTGTGTGTGTGTGTGTGTGTGTGTGTGTGTGTGTGTGTGCGGGGGCTATGTAAGCGGAAGCGCCCCGGTCCATTGCACGGCCCCGGCCCCGGCACGGCCCTCCTGACACACCCCAGGCCGCCCCGTGCTTTGCCGCCCACGTCCGAGGGGCAGCAGCAATTCAATTTCTCCCTGCCGGTCCTGCACACGCGCGCCCCGGAGAGTAATCACATATAATAATTACTATCCAAATTGCTCTGGGGTTTTCTCGAATTCCTTTGCATCTTTTAGTTATAATTAGTTTTGTTGTTGTTGTTAAAGAACTGGATAGAGGTCTCTGTGGTGGTGGTGAGCCATGAAACTAATCAATTGCCGATAGTCTGACGCGCGCTGCGGCAGCTCTGGAAGGTCAAGGAACACATCCCTCGACCCCCGGAGCTTACTGCCCCTGTGGAGGGAGGGAGAGGGTCGAGCGAAGGAGAGAGAGAGAGAGAGAGAGAGAGAGAGAGAGAGAGAAGGCAACAGGCGCCCCGCTGATGGGACTCGTAGCGCCGCCTGACGCCAGTGGCTGGAAGCGCAGGCCCGAAGCTGCCTGGTCTGGGCGCTCGCCAAGAGATGGCGCTCGCTGCCAGTCGGTGCGTAGAACGCGGGATACGGAGAGATGCGGCAAGATGAAGAGAGAATGTGAGGGAGAGAGACAGAGAGGGGCATGACTAATGCCATTGTCTTCATCAGACCGACACTACTTTGTGTGCGGGATACACGCATGTCTGGGGTGCTGTGAGAGCCCTGGCTCAGCTCACCGGGCTCACCTCCGACACTTTCGCTTAGAATGCTAGATTTGTGAGGTGGATGCTTCCTGTGTTATTATTCCCGTTCCACCCGTTCACAAAAGAGGTCATGAAACAAGAAATTGCTCCCAAAGATGCTTCAATCAAGAAACTTGACTAATTATTGTTCCCAATTCAATCAGTGCGAAAAATCTCATAAATTAGCGTGATTGCGCAGTTCGTATTACGGTTTTTATAACGTGGTCTATACATACATTCGGGCAGATTCCTGAAGCATGATAATTTTTTTAGCGCGTACCACTCGGCACTGGACGAGTTTCATAAAAATGAGACCAGCTCGCGAAATGGCGAAACAATAGCGATGTGAAAGCAGCGATTCATGGAATGTCGTTTGATGTGGCGTGGCTGCAACCGGCACTGAGTGACACTAAATCGCTGGGATTTTCGAGCAGGTTCATCGTCCGTTCACCAAAACGAGGCTATGGCTGTGAAAAGGTACCCAGATTCCCTGAAAGGGACGACGGGGACACTACTCTTCCAGGCGAATTTGCATACATAGTGGAGGTGAGGTGATGGGTCGGAGGGACAGCCAATTGGACTAACACGGGCTTAACTATATTCGTCAATGTTCCTCACCCAGGCCATGCAACCTACACTGCCAAAACAGCCAAATTGCAAAAATTCTTTCTTCCCAGGTACAATAAAATAATAATAGTTTTTTTCACGAAGAAAAAGTTGGGACCAATATAATAACCGATAAGTGAATACGCAGGGATAACCTTTCCAAAGTGGAGCGTCTCTGGTAACAATTTTTTAAAGTAGAAAAATGGAAATTATATATACCATATATAATTCTTATAAAATGAGGAAATATATCCCTCTCGATACATCCGTCCGCTATAACTTTAATATATTCTTAAACTATTGCCTGTTACGTGGGAAGTGTCACGAATTGGCAGTGTAGATGCAGTCAGTGTCGAGGTTTCTTCTTCTAGACTTCTAGAGAACCCAGGTCGAATTTTCTACATGAACGTCCCATCCGATTGACGCCACTCTTTTACCGCTATTTCTTCGTGCGCATACTGCTTGGTAGGTCCTTCCGCGCTGCAGCCCAGCCCAGCGCGCGCAGGGGCCCCGCTCAAGGTCACGACAAAAGCCCCAAGGTCACGACCGACTTCTCTTCCTGATGCCGTACAGTGAGGGACTGCGGTTGTCGCAATGTTGGCGCATCCGTTTAGCGCGCCATGGAACCGCCTTTGTTTATGGTCTCGAAAAGCATCCGTAGAACAGGCCCCGTGGGACAAAAGGGGATGGAGGGTGGGGGATATGCAGTTGGATAGACACTGCCGGTCCATTGCCAAGCCACGCGCGCCACCGCGATATTCCCGCGACAGACGTTAGATATGCATCTGGGAACAATTACAGCAGCATTTTTTGAGACCCACGCCTCAGGAATCGGAGACTCACACAGGTCGAAGTCGGAATTATATCAGTGTGTGTAGTGGGGTTCTTATGTACTGCCGTTTTTAGACCTACATTTTTGCTCAAACCTACACTTCAAGTGCAGTTTAGATCCTATTTAATCGTTGACTGCGTTTGATTTGTCTCAATATGTGTACACTGGTTGCCTCGAGCTGTATACCCTTTTGCCTCCCAGCAGGGACGCTGGCAAGTTCAAGTTGGGCGCGCTCCGGGTTTACTCCCTAGACACCACCGCTAATAACCGCGGTGCGTCGAGACGGTATCGCACACAACAGCTCCCGGAGAGGGGGGGGGGGGGGGGGAGGCAAGGCTAGGCCAGACTCGGGAGCACGCATGTGCCATCGGCATGGCGGGGGAGGGGGGCCTGGAGCAGGTCCCTGGATGCCCCCCGCAGAGACATGGCAGTACACTCACTCCGTTGGTGTCGAAGCAGTGTCAGGCCTGCCTCCTCGGGATCGGGTTCGAATAACGCCGAAACGGAAAAGAGCAGTCCTCGCGAGTCGGAGTGTGTGTCCGTCGGGGTGCCATGGGGTTCCTAGTGTCCCTGCTGTGCCTGCTGGCCGCCCTGGCCGTCGTCCAGCTGGTCTGGGCCATCCGCAACAGGCGGCTGCTCAGGCTCAGCAACAGCCTCCCGGGCCCGCGGTACATCCCAGTGGTGGGCAACTTCTTTCACATCGCGGTCAACAACTTCGGTCAGTACACAACTGTAGACACAAGAGATTTTTCACTGAAAAACTTAAAAAGAAAAGAAAAAAACTTTGAGCAGATATTTGAAAAACTGAAGCAAAAAATTATTGAAATGAAGACAGAAACATGAAAATTTGTGACGGATATTTTGGAATTTTCGGAGGTTATGATCTTTGCAGCCTTCTGCGGAGAAAATGTCACAAAAGTATTTTCAGTCATATTTTCCTGAAAACTCACTTATTGACTCTGCACCCTACCGCCAATAACACATGGGTGACGCGGCGGCGCAGGTGCCACAGAAGTATCTCTGCTAAATTGGCTAGTTTGTCAATTGATGGTGGCTGCGTTTCACTTAATTTTTCCGGGGAGAGAGAGGGAGCGGGTGAAAATTTAATTCACCTACCACCGTTATACACCAGTGAGCCGGCATTTTTACCTGCAAAACATGGAATAAAAACAGCAATGAGTCCATTTTTTTAATTACCAACAACGTGCACAAAGTGTAACCACTGCGAAGCAATAATTATCGTTTTTCACAAACATTTCTGGTTTGTCATGTGCAGATTTCATCAAGATGGTATACGCGTTCCGTACGCGCTACGGCCACATCTACCGCATCTGGTTCGGTCCGCTGTGCTACATTGGGCTGTCGCAGGCCAAGGACGTGGAGGTGAGTCCTGTGAGCTATGCGGCGACCGGGATTCGAACCCGCGTCCCTCCCCTCCCTGACAGGCCGTGCCGCTCCAGCAGGGCTTACAGGGCATCCCGGGAGACTCATCTGTAGCCAGCCGCCCGGGCGGCAGCTCCCGGCAGCATCAAAGTTTCAGGAGCGCCACTCAGTGCGAACCTGCCCCGCTCAGCGGCCCGGCAGCCCCACGGGCTCCATAGGGCCCCAAGCCATGCAGCGGCCCCGGCCAGCCACACCGCAGGCCCTGGCCGGCCCTAACTAAAGCCATCTTGTCCAAAATTAAAGGCAACGGCCCCCGATTCCGCTCCGGCAAATTAATCAGTCAGCCGTCGACGCGCCAATCGGCTGCTCGGTTGTTAACGGGGCGAGGATCGAAGTGGCCGAACACACACAAAAAAGAAATAAAACGGGGCTGATTCAAACTGGCTAGAAAGTTTCTTTCCTCGGCAATTTTTTTAATAATACAAAAACACGCGTCAAGAAAAATTCCAGGGGAGGGGGGGAGGGGGGGGGGCAAAATCGCCGAAAATTGTCTAAAAATCGCATTGGCACCAGGAAAATATGTTTAAGTTGTTTCAGCTCCACCTCTATCTGCTCGGATACTCTAGGTCGGTATAGGGGATGGGCTGCACGAATAGCAAGGTCCGGGTGGAGGCTGGGCAGACGGAAGTAGAGGCCACATTTTGGAAAAATTTTGAGATTTTTACTCTTCTGGACGTGGGATTGAGCCCTTATTCAGAAACTATAAATACCAAAGAGTGTACAAAGTCGTGTCTTACGTCTGTCTGGCCAAAACCCTCCGAAGTGAACCACCCCTGCACGGCCCCTCCCCCAAAAATCAGACCTTACAGTGGCTAAATACCTAGGTTGTCTGGTTCGTAGAGCCCACAAGGCCATCTCCCCAGCCGGATCATGTGGGTCAGCAGCCCTCTGGGTATAGCGGGTATAACGCACCCCGGAGATAACCTCCCTGTAGGACGATGCTGGTGCCCACACATGAGCGTCTGGTGGCGCTGGGGCTTTTACTCTCCGTGTCGACAGAGAGTGTGGAGAGTGCTGGGCCGGGGGCCGGAGGCTAGGGCCGGCCGGGCCTGCCAGCCCTGGTGCAGTGTCGTGGTAGCGCATTTTAGATTTACGGGACGGCGAAATCGCGATGGGGGGCACGTTCCGGGTGGGCTCACGCCCCCAGGCCCCAGGCCGGCCACGGGGGGCAAGCCAGGGTTGAGCCGGGGGCGGGCCGGGGGTGGGCCGGGGGCGGGCCGGGGGTGGGCCGAGGCAGGTTAGGCTGGGGCAGACCGGGGCGGCGTGTACAAAGCAATATAAATTATGCCTCCATCAGTCATTTCATTTTTCCATGAAATATCTCAAGAATGCAGAACGGCGGATGGTTTTTGCAGACGAATCTGTGGAATCACCTGTTGGGAAAACCCGATCAGGTGAAACAGGTGAGGAGGAGGGGGTGGGGGAAGGCCTCCCATTAGCTTTCCTCTCTTCGGTTCGCCGGAATGAAAATCCCGTGTAGCGTGGCCGATACGGATTCTGAGGCCCGGGCGGTGCCGCCGTGTGGGCGGAGTTTGATTGTGGTCGGCCCGCAGCACTTTAGCTCTGAAGTCCACAACGCCAAATCCCTCCGAGGTCCCCCAGGTTTCCGAAATCCCAAAAACGTCCCCAGATGGGGCATTCTATAGGGACTAGAGATCGGCGTTTTTAGTCCTAAATTTGCAAAAATCTAATTTTGATTTATTTTCGCACTTAAAACACTGGTATCTCAAAAACCGTAAAAGTTACAGCGTTTTCCTTGAAATTTAAGCCCTTTAGAGCCCCTACTTTGGTCAAATGACTAACATTAGAAAATATTTTCAAAATTTTTCTGCAACATTGATTTTGACTGCTGTAAGGGGCAGTTATGCCCCATTCGGGTGCCCTGCGCGACCCCTTCCGGTGATCGAAATTTTTTTTTCGAAAGTCGCAAAAATCTTGTATTTTGTTATAGCATCCGAATTCGATCTCGCTCACTGACATTTTTGACTTCGCTTTTTTTTGCCCCACATGTTCACTCTCTTTTATCCTGACGTGGTCACATATCTTGTTAAAAGAGGAGACAAAAATACGAAAACTGTTTCCACCAAGTGATTCCATCTTTAAAAAAGAGTTTACACACAAAATCTGAAGTTTTTCTGTGAACGATAAGTCGGCGAACACGCGAACGCACAGGCGGCGTCAGACTACAAGCTTGGCTAATGTCCGCTTCTAAAGAAACGTGTCGGGATGGGCAAAAAATGACAAATTGTGAAAAGTTATACGCATTAAAAATTGTTCGTGAAGTTACGTAATCTCAGATAGCACCTGTTCCAGGACCCCCATATTCCCCGTGGGACAGCGGCAGCTGTGTCACTGGCAGGCAGAAAGACAGAGATGGAGAGCATTGCCCGAAAGGTCATCCATCTCTCTCCCTCTTTACTGCTGCGCGCGCCACTTCGCAGGGAGTCCTAAAAGACAATCAGCGTGTGCCATGTTGATGCGGTATCGTAAAGCCAATCGGTGAGAGGCACCACACCAATGAATATCATCAAAATCCCCCTCCCCTCCCCTCCCCCTTGCAGTCCGCGTACACAGTACAGTAGCCAGGGCTAATCAGGTCATATGATCGGATGCCCCTGATAATACCACACACACACACACACACTAGCGCACAACTCACGTATACACACACACACATACACAAGGGACAGAGTCAACAAAGCAGAGATCAGGTAAACAAAGAAATCGCAGAGATAATTGGAGACGATCATAGACTTGCTGAAAGCGTTAACCTCTCATTAGGAGCATCAGAAACTGCTGATTGGTCCTGACAGGAGGGACCGTCGATGTCGCCTTTTTGTCCGGCGGGAGTGTTTCACAGCGCGGTAACGATGGCAGGGGGCAATTGATTCGACCCGTGCGCCTTGCTGTTTTATTTTGAGAAGCTGCTCGCGTTTTTGATACCTCCGAACCGCCGAACCACTGTTCCAAAAATTGCAATAATTTTCACACTAATTTCCGCACTATAAAAGTGTTTGTAATGGAGTCCAAAAAATCCTATAATTGATTTAGTGTTTGGGACATTATCTTTAGGCGTGTACGAGAAAAATAGAATCAGTCACGATTTGGATCCCACCGAAAACTTGGTTGACGCGAAGATCACCAGCCTTCTGTTCCCGACAACCTTCTCTGAGCTTCCTCGCGGTCCTCCCCGTTCTGTACAGGTGTACCTGGCCCCAGACCGCACGATGGCCGCTGCGATTGCTCAAATCATGCTCAAATTGGTGAGCTATGACTCATAGTTTGTGCATGCATGGGTGATGCCAGTGTCACGGAGGTCGCTGCGAGAGGTCCCAGTGCGCACCAAGGCTGGGTCACGGCCTTCCTGGGCCACAGCCTGCTTCTGCCTTATCGCGCATAGCTTAGCAGTTCTTTGGAAATCATCACTAACATCAATGTCATAATACGAAGAGTCTGCTGGTGAAAATGTTGTTGGATATCAAGCCTCTTTCTTGTGACGGAAATTGCAGTAATTATAGAAGGTGAGGTGTATGCCAAAAGTCTTACAGTGAATTTCTTCGCATTACGTTGAGCAACCATAATATAGACACGGTTTTAGCTTGTAATGCGAATCTTTCGCACTGTGCCAAACATAGTCGTGAAAATATTCGTAGAATGAACTTAAATAATTTCGGGATTTGATTGAATGTGTTATTAGCAAACTTTCATTTAAGACTTTTTTGAGTGTATTTGGTGCATCCTGCAATGAACCCGGTAGAGTAAAGAAGTAAAAAGGAAATTAGTTGTTTAGAGTGAATCGGAGCAGACAAGGAGCAGCCTTTCAAATTTATTTTCTTCTCGAAATGCGAACGATTTTATTACATTAAGTTTAGTATATTACACAGTCTGACACCGTGTGCTGTGTCCGTGCGCGCGCGCGCGCACGTGTGTGTGTGTGTGTGTGTGTGTGTGTGTGTGTGTGTGTGTGTGAACCACTGGTTAATAAAGCGTTACCATCACAGTTGTTGTAGGATGATGAACCATTTTTTTAAAGCAGAATATGCAGTCAGAGCCTCTAAACTCTCCATTTTCATCGCGTTTCACCCGCGTTGCGTGTGAGATGACAGCATGAATGAAACAACCAACGAAAGGAAAAGGAGTGACGGGTGTGCGTCGTCGTTGCAGACCGCAAGACGCCACTGCACGCCTCTCAAACCCGGTTACTGTCCCAGCGGGGCCAACCTCACGCAACGCAAGTTTTACTGTCGTGAACGACAATAAGCGGTAGCCCAGCGTTGCGATGGTCAATTATGCCAAGACTGTCTATCACATTTTACTGCCTGTGGTGGGACAGCACACGGGTGCCAACCTGAACAACGACCCTTGAGCGAATAAAGACAGACACGTTATGACGTATTATTCGAGGCGTTATTTTATTGATGTTACTGTGGCCGTGTGCCCCATGATGCGTCTTGGGCATCTCCTAATATGCAGAAGACACACTTCAAACCCAAGAGTGTGGCCCCATGCTTTCCTAAAGTATGGTGTCGACCACACTGTCGGACGGAGAAAATCCTAGTTTGAAGATACCTTAATTTGTCATGACTGTTCCAGACCATCATGAGCAGCCAGAAGTTCATTCACAAGAGTCGTGACTACACCCACCTGCACCCTTGGCTGGGCACCGGTCTCTTAACCAGCACGGGTAAGTCACACGCAGTAGGGTACTCCAGAGAATATCAAACCGGACTTCGAAAATAGAAACAAAGAAAAAGAACGCTGAAGAGAACTTTTTTTTAAAGTGGAGTATAGTTTGCACACTCGATTTCTCATTACTACCTCTCATTTCCGTTTTGGACCCCTCTGCAGTGCACTAATATGTGAGAAAAGTGAGTGAAGTGAGTGCACTGGCAGCCCTGGATCCGTCTTAAGTTTCCCGCCATTACATACAGCTGAGGAAACCTGGTGTACAAACTCACCGACACCGACAGACCGACCGAGTCATTCCTTTTTGTGTGTCTTTCGGGATGGCCTGGCAGCAGTTTTCTGCTTCTGCTCCACGCGCGCCCCGTGGATGGGCGTGTTTTAATATCAGGATGAATCCGACAGCTGCCATCTTTGCACAAAACAGTCCGGGATATAACCACGCGTATAGCAGAGAGACCGAGCAGTCCACGAGGGGAGAAGGGGAGGGGGGGGGGGGCTCTTGATATACTAGAAGGGGAGCGGGGAAAACTGTTATCCTGCAAAGCGCGCTGCAGGGCACTCCGATGATTCCGCTATCTGGCGGTAAGAAAAAGAAATAACGTGGCGGGAAATAAAAACGGATAGCAGCGTCGGCACGGAGAACCACTATGGTCAGCCAGAGGGGATGAGAGCATAGAGTGCCGACTCCTCCCCGCGCCTCCCCAGGAGTCTCCCAGAGGTGCCAACAGCGGCCGATGCCAACGCTTAGTGTGTCTAGCAGACGTTACCTCACTGTTATTTTCCGAGGTACAAATTACAACCCTCATCAAAACCCCTCGGGTACAGCTCATGTCACGAAGGAGAAATTTGACATTTGAAAACCATTAAAATGTATTATTACTACCAATAACGTCTGAATTGAAGCCCGATAGCTTAAATTTAATCCCATGCAGAATAACAAAGCATCAAAATGGTTAAACGATTCCAATGTTTTCTGTCTACTTTCTACCACGTGGTTAAAAGTTGAAATTATTACATCTAAAAATAACAGAGTGAAGTGTCTGAGCCTGGTGTCATGGGTTTCCAAGTGTCTGACCCCGGGTAAGACGCCGGGAAGCGGCAGATACTTCTGAGTCAGGAGTGCACTTTGTGCACGGCGGCCTCCCGCCGCAGAGCGTCAGTAATGAAAGGACGGTGCTCTCCCGATTCCATGCCCGATCCGTATCTCCATGTTTCCCGAGCGAAGTGCACCGTTAATGCCGATATGAGAAATTCTACCTCACATTTCGAACTCATCCCACAGCTTAGATATACTAACTTTTGGAAATATATCCATTTCGCCAGTTTTCTCCTATCCCCTTTCACGAGCTTTATCTGCCGACGTATTATTTGAAAACAATACTTGATCTGCCTGATCTTCTCTGCCCTCATCCTGAATTGCAATGTGAATCCGTTGCCTAAGACCCCAAATGGTAGCACTGCCGGCGCATCATCACGCCCGCCTTCACCTTCCCCGCCTTGTTCTCCCACTGTATCCCCAATATCAATATGAATCCGTTGCCCCTTAGGCCCCAAATGGCAGCACCGCCGGCGCATCATTACCCCTACCTTCCACTTCCGGATCCTGGACCGATTCATGGACTCATTTAACCGGAACGCCAGCCTCATGGTGCAGAACCTGGTGCGGGAGGACGGCAAGCCCGCCTTCGACGTGCACCACTACATCTCCCTCTGCACGCTGGACATCATCTGCGGTGAGCGCATACCAAAGCCCATATCTGAGTTAATAAAACAAGTGAAAGAATAATATACTGACAAGCATTAGAAATTCCCAACAGTATATTTCAAAGATATAACAACAAATCAGTCCTCTGATTGCAAACGTAATATTGAGGCCGGGCCGTCTATTTGTCTATCTGCTGCTCTGCCTGTTTACCACTGGTCCGCCGGATTGATGGCCAATTTCCCAGCCATACTCACAGAAATGTGGTGCCATGTCACCTGCCCGCCCTTGGTCAGGCGCTGCTGGCACGTCCGTCCGTCTGCCTGCTATCTGTCTGTGTGTCCTCCCGGTGGCCCTTTTGGGGCGACAAACACTTGGGCCCAGCCGGCAATAAGGGTGCCTGTCCTAACCAAACACCTGACGAGCCAACGCCAGCAGCAACAACAACAAAAACAACTCTCGTGTTGTTGTTGGCGCTACCAAAAGTGAGGATCCGGTGTAAAAGGGACCACTTACCCCCCCCCCCCCCCCCCGAAACTGTACCCCCCGGTACACGATCCCTAGGGGCCATGTACCCCCCGGTCGGTTGGTGGGGGGTACACGGCCCCTAGGGATAGTGTACCCCCGGGGGGTAAATGGCCCCTAGGGATGGTGTACCCCCGAGTCGGTTGGTGGGGGTACACGACCCCTAGGGATAGTGTACCCCCCGGGGGTACATGGCCCCTAGGGATGGTGTACCCCCGAGTCGGTTGGTGGGGGTACATGGCCCCTAGGGATGGTGTATCCCCGAGTCGGTTGGTGGGGGGGTACATGGCCCCTAGGGATGGTGTACCGGGGAGCACCTCCTCCCTGGGGGTATGCCATCACTGCCACACCGGTCGTGATGTCGCGGTGCTGTGGGCCAACGGCAGTTCGGATGATTCGCTCATTTCAGACCCATCGTCACAACCAATCGTTTTCAAGAAGGTTCCTTTGTAGCGAGCAGTGTTGAGGCTTTCGCATTGCAAACTCTGTGTCAATGCTATTTGGCACAGTGTTTGAATGTAGGTTTCAAAGAAATGATTGATGATGCACTGGAATAGTTCTGTAACAGAGTTCGTGAAATTGGTTTGACAGTGCGGTGATTTACAATTTTACTTGTCTTTCGCAGAGTGCGCGATGGGGACGAAGGTGAACGCGCAGATCGCCACCAAGGACTCATCTTATGTCAAAGCAGTAAACAGGTACTGTTGTAACACCGTTTAACACTGTAACTCTTTCCGTCATTCGATTAGAAGAGCTGTGCCGAACAGCTCGTCTGCCTAATGCATGTTGTCACTTAACTACGTTTCTTTTCATGTTACAGCATGTGCTGGCTGCTGTACTACCGAGGCATCCGGCCCTGGCTTCTCATCGACTTCATCTTTAGCAGGACTGCCAACGGCAAGCTGTTCAACAGCAACCTGCAGGCCCTGCACGCCATGTCCAAGGACGTGAGTACCAACACTACAAACACTAAGTGGCAGAATAGAATCACGACACAGAACCCAAGATCATTTAATTCATTATTTTCCTGACCTCAATTGACTTAAAACTCAGATCGGAATCTCGTGAATCGTTCTCGAGCTCGATCGAGTTTAAATACTGAGGTTACCGCTGCAATGATTCGCCGTTCGTCGGGATTCTCCTGCTGTGTAAGCAGCCTTTCTGTAGGCTGGGCGGCCTATCCTCATCTCTCTCTCTCTCTCTCTCTCTCTCTCTCTCTCTCTCTCTCTCTCTCTCTCTCTCTCTCTCTCTCTCTCTCTCTCTCTCTCTCTCTCTCTCTCTCTCTCTCTCTCTCTCTCTCTCTCTCTCTCTCTCTCACACACACACACACACACACATAACACACCCCTCCGGATAGTGTGATAAGCGCTTAGGGACGCTTCAGAGCGCGCACGGACCAGTGCGTCATTGATGCAGGAACGATGGGTAAAGGGGGGGGGGGGGGGGTTCTGAAAGGTGAACGCAAAGCTACTCGGGCATAAAGTGAATGGTATAACGAAGTGTCCAATCGGAAGGCTTGTGAGCCGCACCTGATGCAGCGGGGGGTGGACTCTTTTTAAAACATATTATAGGTGCCGATATGAGTTACCCAAGCGCACACGCGCGCCGAGAATGTTCTGAAACCAGATTCAACGCGAGCTGTTAGCGAAGCAGAAAAAAATATTGACGCACATTTAGCAGTATCAGAATGCCATTACCGAAAAGGCGACCATAATGAAACTTTCCCACGAGTGAAGGAGAAGACTCGAGTCCTCCTACAATCCCGCAAAGTCTTTTATTTGGTCGAAGACAAAGAGTATTGGTGACGTTTCATGTATCATTAGGTCATCAAGAAACGCAAGGAGGAGTACCAGGAGGAGCGGCGGCGGGTGGAGGCCGCCAGGGCGGCCGCCACAGGCAGCGTCAACGGCAAGAACGGCTTCGCGACCAGGGCAGCCGCCAACGGGGGCAGCAAGGCCGGCGGCGTCGCCCGCACCGTCTCCAGGACAGACTCGGAGGTCCTCTCGGCTAAGATGGACGCGGCCGCGGGGGTCGTGACGGAGGACGATGGCGTGTACGGTCAGTATGAGAAATCACAACTCGGACACCAATTCTGTCACTGTACAACGACTTTGTCTCACATTTTCACGGGCCTCTCCAGGCAGCAGAAAACGCAGCGCCTTCCTGGACCACCTGCTGGAGCTGGCAGAGACTGAGAACCTGAGCGATGATGACATCCGGGAGGAGGTAGACACCATCATGTTCGAGGTACGTTGCGAATATCGAGCAAATTTTTTTCCTTTTTTTTCATCATCATTATTTGTTTTTGTCGTGGTTGTTCTGATTACTTTTCGTGTCTCCAGGGCCACGACACGACCGCTGCGGCTCTGAGCTTTGCGGCCTACTCACTTGCCACTAATCAGCACATACAGGTGAGGGGGTCTCTCGGTGTCTTTTCCTCCGTCTCTCTCACACACAAAATGTTGGTCAGAGGCTGGGCCGCAAAATCGAACTCCCCTCCCTTGAAAGTGGTCCACCCATGGTCGCATGGTCATGCACCAACGGTACGACAAGGACAGAAGATGATTGATTACTAGCGGGACAGGCAGAGACAGACGCGAGAACCATTTTTTTCGGACGCATAGCGCGCGAATTCAAACGCGGCCGCTGCCCCAATGCCGGCAGACACGTGACCCGAATGAATTGGCGCGGAAAGAGGGCGTCAATTTGAAACCGCCGCCGGCCTTCTGCCAGAGCAATTCTCTGACAAAAATACGTGTGAATGTCACAGCTTATCCGTCCGTAGATGCTCCCGAGGGGGTGCAGAAAGGCATATTTTAAGCCAGATTTTATATTTTATCTGTAAGCTAATTGAAAAACCGTGGCAGCTAGTAATGTGTAAATTGGGTACTCTCAAAATGGAATCTCCTGTGGACTTTTGATATTATGAGTTTGATGTACGTCCATTCCGAAATTTTGCCTCATTTAATGTCGACATCGACATATCGACAAATACTGATGATGAAAAATGTCGTGAGAACAAGTGTTTTCCGTTCTGTTTTGGTTTCACTCCGCATCTCGTGACCCTGACCGCAGAACATGCCCCGCTCTGTTAGCCATCGGAGAGGCGGCACGTGGTTTGTGGCAACGCTCGGCCCGGACGCCCTACTCCCACTTGCGGTCGCGCAGCGCTGCGGATCCCAAGTCTGCGGACGCGGGACCTCTAGATGTGGGCGTGGCCGCGTAGACAGACACCCTCTCGTGCCCTCTGGCACTGACGCACTGCAGTGCGGTTCTGTGTTCGGTTCCCGCCCAGGGCAGCAGTAAAACTCGGGTGTTACGCACCAGTTTCTTATCCAAAAACTCCTGTTCCAGGACAAGCTGCACGAGGAGATGCACAGTATTTTCGGCGACTCTGACCGCGACGCCACCTACCAGGATCTGGCCGACATGAAGTACATGGACCGGATCATCAAGGAGACCCTCAGGCTGTACCCTAGCGTTCCGCTGTTCTGGCGGGACATCCGGGAGGAGGTGACACTCGGCAGTAAGCGTCCCCGAAATTTTCCTTCTTCTGTCTTTGTGTGTGTATATGGGTGTGGTTTCAGACAGTTATTTAGTGAGAGCAGTTTTTTTTTGTAGTGTGGACTCCGAAATTTACGTAGTCCAAGCACACCAAAGTGGTGAACGTCAATCGAAATTAACCTTCTCAGAATTGATCAAAATTTTCCGAAACAAAAGTCAAAAGTTCAGAGAAATTTTCAAAAGCATACACCAAAATTAGCATAAGTTTCCTCCTCGAGACCCGCTTCGTGTTCCTGGTCGACTAACCACCTCCTCCCCTAGGCGGATACACCCTCCCGAAGGGCTCGACGGTGGCTCTCAACATGTTCATGCTGGGAAGGAACCCGGACGCCTTCGAGGACCCCGAGCAGTTCGACCCCGACCGGTTCTTGCCCGAGAACTGGCAAGGCAAACACCCGTTCGACTACACGCCCTTCTCGGCTGGTCCGAGAAACTGCGTCGGTAAGCAACACAGGACAGGGCCACATCAAAATTCGATAAAGGCATTCGAATTTTGTCAAAGTGTGTACTTATATTTGTGCGCTTAAAGTGCGTCAATAACCACGCGTTTTAAAGCGCATGGTTCTCGCCCACTTTGCTTAAGAGTTGCGTGATTTGTGACCGCTTCCAGGCCAAAAGTTCGCCATGCTGGAGATGAAGGTGGCGCTGTCCCGGCTGGTGAGGAGCTTCCGGCTGCTGCCGCCCCCGCAGCGCTTCCAGCTGGACCTGGCCGTCGAGGTGGTGCTCAAGTCCCGGAACGGTGTCCAGCTGCGGGTGGAGAGGAGGCAGCGCAGGGCACCCGCCCGCCAGCACACGCAGCCCCTGCTCAGGACTACAGCCTAGCCGACTGTCCGCAAGTTGGCGCCTTATTTAAAATGTGATTTATTTTAAGACGGATCAAACGATATGGTATTGTCTTCACTTTGATAGCATCTCAGAAATGAATAGGTTAAGATAATTCGCCCCGATTCCAAGCTGTGTAGGGTGAATAGTAACTGTAAGACACACGTGTGTAGTTATAGGCTATTTTTTATAAGGAAAAAAAAAGGTTGCGCAAAACAATCCTACGTTCGTTCTGTTTACGCCCTAAGCTCTCCCTAAGCAACAAGCTTCTGAGAGCCCAGAGGTGACATTGTCACGGCCACTTCCTGCTGTGTCATCCTGGAAGCGCAGGGACAGGGAGGCGTCGGGCGGACACCGATTTCCAGCAACAAATCACGGTTTGGGACATAAAAAATAGACAAACACAGACAGCAGCGGCCCTACGGAGAGGAAGACCTGGCGAGACGGAGCCAGTGCGGCAGCAACAGAGTTGAAGCGAGAGGAGTACAGGCCCGTAATTCTATTGAATTCCAGGGGGCGTCTCGTGGCACGACCGCCGGGCCGTGACGGGTATTCGAACCCGGGACCGACCGGTGCACGCACGCTGTCGAGACGCAGCAGTGCCGCCGTCCGCACGCACTATCGCGCCAAAGTTCCGGGAACTCGACGAAAGATGGTTCACAAATACAATTCGTTTCTATCTTTCTTTAAATTTTAGTTGATTTAAAAAAAAATTGAATCAACGGAAAAAAAATAATCAAAAATGTTATCAAATGTTTTAGCCAAGTTTTGGGCATGTCCTGACTTGAAATTATTTTTACAGTGTTTCCTTTCTGCACATCAATACCAAAATAATAAGGTAGAAGAAAAGGGCGCGAAACTTTAATAGAAAGAGCTTTGCATCGCGTTGTTTTACAGTGTACCGAGACGAGGCACGGCGACAATGGCGGAGGGGACGACGCGTCTCGCCACGGTTAAAGTCATAGGGACTCTAGCTCGACTTAAAATCGTATGCGGGTTCTATGCAGGGTCATGCGGTCTGGGACGGGACCCCGGGACCGGCAACTACTGCAGCTGTCACCGCCGCCACCGCCGCCACCGCCGCCACCGCCGCCTCTGTAGCCGCAAGGGCCGCGGGGACGCGAGGAACTGTGGGGGCCCTGGGGGCCGCGGGGGCCACGGGGGCCGCGGGGGCCGGGGGCCGCGGGGGCCGCGGGGGCCGCGGGGGCCGCGGGGGCCGTGGGGGCCGCGGGGGCCGCGGGCAGCAATTATCACGAGAACCGGGAGGCCCGGAGTCTGCCGGAGGGTACCGAGGCGGCGAGAATCGTAAGGACGTGGTCAAGAGCGCGTTTAATCATCGCTAACGCTGAGAATGATAGAGACACGAGTATTTGGTTTGAATTTGTGAGCCTGAAGAGGCTGTTTTCAATAGTTAGATTAAAAATACTGGAACTAAACCCACAAGGAAATTTGGAGAGTGATGCGTTGTTTACCATTTTGCCATTCTGTACACGCTGAAAATAGATTCGTTGCCGCAACGACTTTGTTACTTAATTAAGTGACAAGCCTTAGTTATGTGGGTGGAAATGTCGGTATGAGAACTATGAGTTAGTTGCGCCAGCAAAAGTTAGTTGCGGGAGCAAAACGACATTTTTGCTACTTTTTACTTATTCCCAAAAATCCCACGAAGAAGTTCTTCGTGAAGAAAGGTCTTCGTAATACCTAGGAGGGATTCTTACGAAGCCTTTGCTTTCTTCGTCAGACTCTTACAGTGAACTTTCCTAAATTCACGTCCAGTCCCTCCGACAAAACGTTAGTACTCGCTACATGTTTCTTGTCACAAAATCAACTATGACAATCGTTGATAGTACTTTCATTTGTTTTTTGTGTGAGGCCGGCAGAAAGCAGTACCGCCACTAAAGTCACCCCGGCCGGCGGCCGCAGGCAGCATTGTCGCTGAGGGTGTTGGGGGTCGCTATCCGAGAGCCGTCGACGATCGCGGCTCGACACAATGTCACGTGCCGTCAAGTGTCAGTGCCAAGGGCGGAGGCAGCTGTGGCCACCGCCACACAGCTCACCCCAGCCCAGGCCCGTTGTTGTCCTGCCTGTCATTGTGCATTGCGACAGAAAAGCGCAGCTCAAAGCCCGCCGTCCTCACAATTCTTCTTTCTTTTTTTTTCGAGAGAATATTGGCATCTCTTTCTTACTCTCTCTCTCTCTCTCTCTCTCTCTCTCTCTCTCTCTCTCTCTCTCTCTCTCTCTCTCTCTCTCTCTCTCTCTCTCTCTCTCTCTCTCTCTCTCTCTCTCTCTCTCTCTCCTCACCCCCTACCCATAATCCTTCACCTTCATGTCTCCTTAACTTTCTCCTGTTCCCTTTCTCTCTCTCTCTCTCCTTCTCCAGCCCTCTCTTTCTCTGATCTTTTGGAAAGTCCCTCTCTTGCCTGCACCGTGACAAAGAGAGTTTCAGATGAGCCGCCCGCCAGGGCACGTGAAGGCACACACACGCGTCCCCACACACGCGCACACACTGGCGCACACACACACTCGCTCTCATATGCGTGGGAGGCAATGCTGGCGTTACATCGTTAGGGCGCGCGCCACCGCTGCAACCGCAGCCATGTTCGTTGCGTTAGCAAGTCTTGTCCGAAAACTTCGTGGCCTCGACAAGACGCGGGGCGAGGGAAACGCTTTCAACAATTTAACTTTGTTAACGAGTAACGCGGCATTGAAACGAAAAATAGAGAAAGCGCCGAAAAGTGCTTCCATTCATGGTTGACAAGATTCAGACCCGGATCGTATGGCGACCACTGAGACTTCAATGAAAGTTCACAAAGTTTGGTCTATTATTTACGAGATTTTCTTCGACTTTTCGGAAACTCACCAGAACTGTAATTAAATTTCGCGAAAAATAAAACCAAAAGGGAACAAATGTGTGCCTGCAACGAAACTTCACACTTATTCTCGGCAGAAAGCAGAAGAGGTGCGTTGGGACCTCCCCGTTGCAATCAGAGAAACGAATCCTTGATTCAAGCCTTGAACAGCGTATTATTCAAGCACCGAAGAAAACAATTATTGATCCAAGAATATTCTTGTTGGTTCAACACTAAGATTGGCTTGATTCAAAGAAATTACCCTTGAATGCTTTAAGCGTAAGAATCTGGTTCTCCGTGCGTGCAATAAAGACTAAATGTGTTCCTACCTGGTTCTGAAGAAGCCCCCCGAGTCCGGCGAGTCGGTGTCGGCGGACAGCGACATGGGCCAGGCGATCTGCATGAGGGAGTCCCGGATGATGACGTCCCAGGCAAAGTGTGGCGAGGGCGGCTCGTGCACGCGCTCCGACCGCACCAGGCGGCCCCGGCGGCGGGACAGCCGCCCCGCGCAGCCCTCCATCTCGCCCAGGAGGGTGCGGGACCTGCGGATGCCCGAGGACGACGACGAGGAGGTCGCCCTGGATGGGGACAGCAGCCGCGGCCCGGACAGTGCCAGGGGCTTCGGCCGCGTCGGCGACACCCCGGGTCGTGGGGGGATGGCGGGGGACGAGGGGGTTGGGGAGGGGGAGAGGGAGGGGGCGGGGCTGGCCGACCGGGACGCCGTGGTGCCTAGATCAGGAACGCCTGGTGTTGACGGGGGCCGCGGGGGCATCGTCGGCGGCCTCGCGGGCCGGTGGGGGCACCCGGGGTGCCTCCATGGCGGACCTGCGGACACACGAGTGGACTGCCGTTAGAATATCAGAAAAATCAAACAAGTCATGCAATCCTACAACACAACATATTTTTTTAAATCAGAAAAATTGAGAAAAAATTATTGTAAATGGTTCTTGACTGGAAATCGATGTTCGTCGGGGGCAGTGACTGCCTTCCTCGCCGCGCGGGACAGACACGCGTGGGCGCGCGGCGACCAGGCCGAGCGGAACGCACGATCAGGAAGGCCCCAGCGCTAATGTGCAGCTCGGTGTCCGCGACCTCGGACAACGCAGAGCAACAGGGCGGAGGTCAGGGTCCTGGCCGGCCGCCATCGTCCGCCCCACGATCCTGGCAGTGTACCGGCGACGGCATTCCTGGTGACCCGCTCCCTCCCCGAGGCGCCGTCGTCCCACACACCAAATATTCGGCCCTGTGTTGCCCGCTATTCTTACTTCCTCCACGACCCCCCTCCCCTACCCCATTCCATCGTTGCGCATTATTATGTTCCCTTCAGCTCCGTGTTCCGTTACCCCCTTCCCCCTCCCGAACCCCTTCCCGTACCCCGGACCGTCCACGGTGAGTTTTCCTCCAGGACTTGCCAAACGACGGGCCTGGCGCCTGCAAGTCGGGCGTAAGCCCCAGAGCGGTGCGCCCTTCACCCGCACCCCACCCGCACCCCACCCGCACCCCGCAGGCGGCTGGCCGGCGGGCCGCCTGTGCGGCTACGCCTGAGAGGGTCTGAGCTGCGGACCAGTGGGGACGGGCCCGGAGAAGGTGGACAAGAAACGCGGTGTGACAAGCCGTCATTTTTATTTTTATACCACTGATCGGGTAAGTGCAGGTACAAAGACCATCATGGAGAAGAAAAAAAAAATCACAAAATCAAAAACACTCTCCGGGGCAGATGGCACCGCGGTGAGTGAAACAAGACATGGGTGGACGTGAGGAAAATTCAGTGGTGGGAAAGAGAGGACCCCCAACAAACACTTCCCACGGGGTACTGGAAAATGAACTTATTGTGTTGCAGGAATTGGTAAGTGGTCTGAGGTCCTGGGTGAACTGCGATTGTGATCGTTTCACAGCCCACATGGCTCATCTATTTAGTAAGCAATTTAAAAAGCAATTATCATCGCATGTTAAAAACTAATTTATCGAGTTTGGGGACAGGTGGAGCGTCTGCTGGATAGGCAATCATTGAATAGGTGTACGCATGTGTGTTGTGCGGGCTGGCCTACCCTGGTACTCACAGGCGCTCGCCCCGTTCACATTTTGAGAGGAAATTCGGATGCACTCAACGGACTCCAACGGTACTGGAGCTGAAAATATGTCATTTTTCTTCGAACCACAGGGGGGAAAAAAAGAATTGCAAAATAGTGTGGCACGTTTTTTGTGAGTGTAAGGTCGCGTTTCTTTCCAGCTACAGCTCACTGCAAAGCTTTTTGCTGTGAAGGACATGACGTACGAATATCCCAACCTTGCTAGAGCCGGTTGTACAACGTGGAATACGCCGCAGAGCTTTAGGGCTTCGCTGCCCGCGGCATAACAACAGCACCCGAAAAAAAAAGCACTCGGGAAATCGAGACACGAAGTATTTGGCCAATTTGCAAATGCGGAAGGTCTTAATGGGCGAAAGTTAGGTTAATGGAGCCCGTCAGTTTTATTTCATTTTTCGGAGAGAGTGAGGGAAGGGTGGGTAGTCTTCTCAATGGCATTCCCCCACGCTCGCCTCACTCGCTCGCCAGGGAGGTGGAAGTAAGAAGTTTGCCGGTATACCGTTTGTGTTGAGGAGACGACAGGAGGAGGTGGTGGGGGAGTGGGGCGGGGTAGGGGAAGGGGGAGGGGGTAGGGAAGGGGTCTTACTGGCTGGCGTCCCCGATGGGACCAAGTTGAAAATACTCAGGGCGATCTGATCAGCGCTCGGGGATGGACCGACGGTCGCCTGGGGTCACCGACGAGGGCTGCTGAGCCAAAGCACACCTAGCCAACAAACAAAGGAAAGAAACAAACAAAAAACAACAATAACATCCGTATGGTAGCATTATTAAGCTCTCTTGCCATAATGTTATTACAGATATTTGGCCGTAGCAAATCAATTAGCAACCATGCTCCTCTTACAAATGGGTTTCCGCATTGACTCACTGTTCTCTGGGCGCGGCATTGGAATAGCGACTGTGGTCTATTTAGGCCCTTCCTTGTCGACAAACAACCGCCGGAATCTTGACGGTAATTTTTTTTTGTGGGCGTCTTGCATTTTGCGGCACTTTCCATACGGTTAGGTGTCTGTCTCTCTCTCTCTCTGTCTCTCTCTCTCTCTCTCTCTCTGTCTCTCTCTCTCTCTCTCTCTCTCTCTCTCTCTCTCTCTCTCTCTCTCTCTCTCTCCCTTATTCGACAGCAGGATGTTGTGCCGGTGTGGTGCCGGCGGCTGGTCGGAGCCGATAGTGCCGATGTTGCGATAAAAGAGCGGTGGGGCGGCGCGCTGCCGCCTCCCGCTGCCGCCGCCCGCTGCCGCCCCCGGCCGCCGCCGCCAGCACGCCCCCACGCATAATATTCAAAGGCCAAATAGAATAGCGTGGCCACCGTAAAATCCTCATACGCCGTAAACTGAAGGCGCGTCGTTTACCAGGAGACTGTCCCATCGAGTTTCCTTATTTTCCTTTCACCTACCTACCAGCCCTCTTCTCCTCATCTCTGCTTGTTGCGGTCGCCCTCCTCTTCTTCTTCTCCTCCTCCTCCTGTTCCTCCTTCAGGGGGCGTTGTGCAGTGGATGCCATAAATGAGGCGTTAACACCGCCCACGCCCCCCACGCCCCTTTCACCACCGTCTCCTTGACTTTGTTTTTCTTTCTCGCGATAATCGCGTAGAGGCTCGGGCCCACCACCGTTGGGGATTAATAATTTTCACCAAGACGGAGTTGCCAGCCGTGCACGGCGTGCCCTCCAACAAGCGACTAAGTACTTGGCTGCGGTGCGTCGACACACTAACAGTGTGCTGTTACCGTCGTTTTATTCACGAAACGGCTGCTTATTTCATTCACAACGAATTTTTCATGACGGTCGGGTCGTCGTTCTGCGGGCCACACACACACACAGTGTTTCAGGCCCAGCTAGTGCCAGACGACCAGAAAGAGGGATGGTCAAGGCATGGAGGTTACCATGCTCCTTTCTTGTTTATTCTTAGTTGTTCGGCGCTCGGCCGGTGTGCATGACCTCTTCCCCTTGGTTGGCTACAGACGGAGAGGGTATGGGGGGGGACTGCATTTTCAGTACGGTCGGGGCTGGAGAGAGCGAGAGGGAGGGTGTTGGGATGCGCCACGGAAGCAAGGAAGAGGGAGCGAGGGATGCAGCGCTCCGGGCGTACCATCGTTTTTCATACTTTCAAGCTGTATTGTGCCATAAATTTAAGTCGGGACTAGAAGTGGCAGAGAATGTGTGTGTGCGTGTGTGTGTAAGAGAGAGAGAGAGGGGGGGGGGGGAGAGGGAGAGAGTGTTTGTGTAGCAGAGAAAGAAAGCAAGTGCCTGACGTGCGCCATTACCCGGAGCCACCACTCGACTTGATTCACAAAAGAAGAGAGAGAGAGAGAGAGAGAGAGAGAGAGAGAGAGGGGGATGGAAATAAACGTGGAAAGTAGAGCGATAGCGAGAATCAGAGAAGAAAAAGTCATCAAACAATAATTGGCTGGACAGGCTGCGCTACATGGACACAGGATAAACGTGGGCGGTGCATTCGGACCGCGTCAGAAACAGAGCCCGTCGCAGTCGCACCCCGGTCGCGGTGCCCGTGTGAGTGAGTGAGACAGAGCGAGGGAGAGCGGTGGTGGCTGGACGTCAAAACGTGAGACGTGAATCACATATTCTGCTGTCGGCTCCCGCAGCTGGAGCGCCGCGGAGTTCTGTGGCTCCAGCCTGGACCCCTGGCACCCGCTCGGACCCACCCCCTGACGGCGGCGACGTAGATTATAATAAAAATATAGCGGAGAACGAAGAGAGAGAGAGACCGGAATACATGCCGTAATAAAACGCTGCCTAACGACGTTGTTGCGTCCATAAATCGCCGCTCCCATCAAATATAAGGGGACCGAAGGCGACAGGTGTCGCCGTGTCAGATTAACGACCCAGCGCCATTTTTTAAATGGAAATGACGAATTTAAAAATGAAGAATAAAATGGGTCGTCAAGAAAACGGTACGAAATGGTCCTCATCATTATGTGACCGGGAGAACGAAATCGATACGTGAATGTGGATCCAAAAAAAATATACGCCCCTTGGGTAGTAATCACAAAATATCTAAAATAGTTAAGAAAGCTAGAATGACCAAATTTTTCTCAAGCTTCATGTCTTCCGAGCAGGTTTTCTCTGAGCGGTGTTCTCAGAAGACATTACCATTGCAAGACCCACGACAGTTTATATGCCAGCGTGTGTTCAAGGAGTAATCAGGTCACAACCAAGGTTCTGCAACTTCAGCATTCTTGGTACGTCCTCGAAGTATTTCCAAGGTATTCTTTTGGTATTCTCTTTAGTGTCCTGTTTTTTTGTTGTTTTTTTTAAAGCAGAAAGCAAACTTGGTGGTTGGGATTTCCCGTTAAAAAATCGCGGTAGGAGTGCCAGACAGCCCCATAGCACACATGAGTGAGAAGTGCGTGGTGGCTGCACAGGCTGTAAAAGTGTGCCAGCACTAATAACAGTTGGTGGCGAGGTTTCTGGTCTGGCTCGCACAACAGCAGACGACGCTCGGAACTCCTGCCCCGACCCCAAACGGCAGCCGCGCACACTATACGACCACACACTGCTAAAAACGTGTGTGAAAACCAGAACGCGGGTATGTTATACTCGCACTCTAAAACGCGCAAATTAATGTAACGCTTTTTACTGAATGAAGATTTGAGACCTGAGTAAGCAGACAGCTGGACCCAAAGATCCGAAAAGTAACGTGGCCTTTTCTGATACGAAATGCGTGACAAGGTTAAGGTGGTCACGATATCAACTCCCCAAACTTTCTCATTTCGTACTCAGCAGATCATGAGACCCAATTTTTGAATTCCTTTTGCCGCGCTAAGTTTAGCTCAGCTCCCCAATGTCCCAGGTCCCAAATGTGGAGAAAAGTGAAGTGATTCAAATTTGTGCGTTTGAAAATACGTGAAAAACACTCAGGTATTTTAAAGCAAGCTATATTTAGCAGTGCGACCACGAAAGCGCTGCCATGCTCTAGTAAGGATGCTCGGAGTAGTCGTGTTCCGCCGAAACGGCCTACGCCATTAGACGGCACCGACTGTTACCGCTATGGTATAGTGGCGAGAGAGAGAGAGAGAGAGAGAGAGAGAGAGAGAGAGAGAGAGAGAGAGAGAGAGAGAGAGAGAGAGAGAGAGAGAGAGAGAGAGAGAGAGAGGAGAGAGAGAAAGATAGAGGGGGAAGGGGGGACGTAGAGAGTAGGAGAGCGAGAGAGTGAGAGAGGGGTGGAGAGAGCAAGGGGGTGAAGGTGGGGAGAGAGAGACTAGAGGGAGAAATGAAGGGTGACGAGAAGGATGCAGGGGATGGTGGCGCGGTAGGGTTGCAGGCTGATAAAGGGGAGGTTTCCAAGTTGTGCGTCTGTCTGTCTGCGTGGGTGGGTGTCTGTGTGGGTGTGTGTCTGTGTGGGTGGGTGTCTGTGTGTGTGTGGTTGTGTGTCTGTGTGTGTCTGTGTGTGTGTGGGGGTGTGTGTGTCTGTGTGTCTGTGCGTAGGGGTTGAGTGATGAGACGTGCCTCCGCAGGGTGACACCCTTATCGATGACCGCCTCGCTCGTGTGTCTCCACAGGTGCGCCCGGGGTGCCTACCTCACAGGGGAGTACCAGATGTTGCCGCAGTCGGACGGGAGCCCCCCCCCCCCCCCCCCCTTCCATATCTCAGCGCGCCATCAAGTTTCTCGCCCCACACGTCAAGAGGAGAAAAACTTCATGTAGAACGATGATTTGGATTTCAAATCTGCCCACGTTTCTCTGGGGAAGTGAGCGATTTATGATTGACGTCACGCACGACCGCGACTGCACCATATGTCAGCTGCCCGCTGCAATATCTGGAGTTAATCCGCGCGGACATTCCAGAGCTGAGCGGTGCACAGCGGTGACCAGCCGGGCTCCTTCCTCTTGCCCCCACCGCCTGAACTGCGAACTGGCCCACAAACTAACCAACCTCACAGTAATAGCCTGACTCTACTGCTGCCACCGCCGCAAAAGTAAATTTCCCGTTCCCTGATTAAGTGAACTAATTCATCGGCAGGGATGCTCCTACCCTCCGCTCCTGAGACTCCCACGTAGTCAGCGCGAACAGTGGGTGCCAACAGGTTAGTCCTGTTGGCACAGTCACGTAATTTCTGAGCTTTCTTTTTCCGAAAAATTCATATTGAGAAAAGTGTGAATTGTTTTGCCGATACGATTTGGTACAGAGCTCCGCTCTAACACAGTTTTCTTGGAAAACTGCAAGAAATTGAAAGGAAGATTTGCAGCACGAATGGGACTTTCGAAAATTGCTGTGAAAATTCCGTTCTGGAATTTCTAAACTGTTTTATGAGATTATTCTACTAGAAAACAGTGCTCTTATGACCCAGATTATTTTTATTTTTCGTCACATACAAAAACTGCATTTACTGGTCAAAAGTAGGACAATTTTCAGGACATACTGTTTGGAAATTTCCAACATGTTTTTATTGTTTTGTAGTGCGACTGCAAGTCGCATTATTGTCAGTGCTCGGTCCGCTAGACGGTCGGCGTACGATAGGCTGCCTACCTCCCCGGCGGGGCTCTGCAGCAGTGTCAGCGGTTTACTTGCCGTCTGACACATGACCAAAACAACACTGCCCACAAAGGTGTTTTGTACTCGCCAGGCCTCGCCGGACCCCGGACCCGAACGGTTGTCCCACAGCGCCACGACGTAGTCACCGCAAAGCTTTGCGTTGGACATACAGGATACGCCTGTTCAAACACATATTCCACGAGGCGTGTGTGTGCGTGTGTGTCACTCGTCCGGTGTCCGCAGGGGCCACCGCGTGCCGACGTGTGTGACCGCGTGCCACCCGCGTGCCGCGCGCTCTGGATGCTGCTGTGCGGGGCAGTGCGGGAGAGTGACATTTAAAAAGCAAAGCCCAGCCCGGGTGCTACGTGCGGCTAAGCGACTGCTGCGGCGAGCGGAGAGCCATTTGCATATACGGCATTAATGAGCTTTTCGTTGACCAATCCGGTGCCCGCAACACGGCCACACACGCACACGCACAAAGACTGTTTGCCCATCCGATCCGCTTCCGTCAGTCTGAGCAGCTTTTGCATCCGAGAGTCAGAGCAGCGCAGGCCAGCGACGAGAAACCCGGGCGTGCAGCAGATGCCCGGACGCGTGCGAGGCATTCAATATGTAGCAGCGTCTTCTGTCTCTGTCGTTCCGCCAAAACGGGGAGGCACAGGAGAGTTATTCGGACGCGTCCGGGTATCCGCTGCCCGCCCGTTTCTCGGCCATGGCGCAATCGCAGCCTCGCTGGACCGCGCTCTGCACAGCCCGTAGGAAACCCGACCGTAGGTGGTGGGAGCGCCTGTCGGGGTAGGCAATCTGAGGCACCTCGACGCAGCGGTGCACGGCGGGCTTGCCTACCCTGCCAATGGTGGGCGCTACGCTGGCACCGCACAGCTCCTACGGGCGTGCCGACCACCATACCGCCTGTATGCCTGCCAACGGGTGAAAGAAAAAAAAGTGCAAAGACACGCGAGACATACACCCGCTGGAGATGAGAAATCATCCAGTGTGAAAAAGCATGTGAAGTTGCGGACGAAAATAGTGGAGTTAAAGTGGGGGTTAAGCAGTATCTTTGATTCATTCCAGCCCCTATTTTACGCTTGTTGTAAAAATGTAGAACATGGACGTTCGTTTAATGTTTCTTTTTGAGAGGGTAAGTGGGTTCACTGGCAGCCGTGTCGTCGGTCTCAGATTCCCCGGCCGGCTCTCACGCACGCGCCAGGCGCGATATGGACCGGCGAGAGGGTGTCTTGGGGGGCTCTGTTTCAAATCAGCTGAACCAACACCACGGAATCCAGTGGCGGGGAGGCAGCGGCCGAGGCGGGCAGAGCGGAGGAGTGGAGCCCCACGGCTGGTCCCAGCGGAGCGTCGCCTCATAATTCCCAGGACTTTGAGTCAAGGCGTAGGCGCCAACGGTCTGCGCTACGCGAGGAACAGTCGAAGTATCCGGTCAACAAAAAAGGCAGATCTCTGAGCTCCCCGCGAAGAAAGGCGGATCTTTTCAGCGGCCGCGAAGAAAGGTGGATCTGCGATAAGACCTCTTCGCCCCGGATGGTGAGTGGCCGGGTGGTCAGACGGCAGATACGCCTTTCTCCTCGGACGCTGGAAAGATCCGGCTTTCGGAGAGCTCAGAGATCCGCCTTTGTTGATCGGATACGTCGAAGTGCGTCGTTTGGAAAGGGAGAGGAGGGTGGTAACTTAAAGATAGCTCACTGAGAATTCAAAAACATGGTCAGCGCGTAGTTTTGTACTTGAATGGGCTCGGGGAGACTGTTTTGGAAGAATACCATTACTTGAGACCTGCCTTCGGCCCAGCCAGGCATCAGGATTTTCCAATTTTCAGGCATGGCCAAAAGCTGGAAGAAAGCGATGGTTGTGACTCGTTCTCAGTGAGGTAAGCTGAGCGAGAGAGAAGGAAAAATACAGGGAGACAGAGAGGAGGGAGGAGGAAAGCTGTAGAAGAGAGAAGGAGAGAGTAAGCGAAGGGACGGAGAAAGCGTTTGTCGAAGGGCTCTCAATCGTGACGTCAGGTCAGTGAATGGAGAAACGTACGCAGGATGACGGCGGGAGCGCGGAGGGGATGGGGACGTTGATGGAGGACTCAAAGGCATAACGCTGCATTGCAACAAATCCATCTTCCCTCCCGCTATCCCCCCCCCCCCCCCCCTGCCGGGTCTCCCTCCGTGGCCTCCACACAGAAACAAGATTCGTTGTCACAACCACTACTCGTGACAATCAATTTGGTTGTGGGAACTAAAATTTCGGGGTGAGGGAACTAGGTGGTAGTTGTACCACCGAAAATATAGCTCTCGCAACAAAATTTGCTGCTTGTCCGAAAATCAACGAATAATTATTTTCTTCATGACTACTCAACTTTTTCTTCGTGTGCCGTGGCCTCCACCCTGGTCTCCCCCGTGGCCTCCCCCGTGGCCTCCCCCGTGGCCTCCACCGTGGCCTCCCCGTGGCCTCCACCTTGGCCTCCCCCGTGGCCTCCGCCTTGGTCTCCACCGTGGCCTCCCCCGTGGCCTCCCCCGTGGCCTCCCCCGTGGCCTCCACCGTGGCCTCCCTCTTGGCCTCCACCGTGGCCTCCACCTGGCCTCTCCCGTGGCCTCCCCCGTGGCCTCCACCGTGGCCTCCCCCGTGGCCTCCACCTCGGCCTCCCCCGTGGCCTCCCCCGTGGCCTCCACCGTGGCCTCCGCCGAACGACCTGGCTGGCATCCCCTGTCTGTGTGCTGTTCCGAGACGCAGACAGGATCGCCCCAATCCTTGGCAGCTTCCCCATTAGCACCACCACCTCCCCGGGGCCCCCAGTGCCCACAGGCCCCATGGTAGACCAGCAAGACTCCGCTCTCCGAGTTTATAATTCGGCCACCAATAACAACAACTCCACCGCGCGGTGGTAAAGCGGTATGCTCTCCAGTGTCGGTGAGGGCTGTTAAGGGGGGTAAGGAGGGGGAGGGGGACCCCTACTGCGCGCCGAGTGCGTCGGCATCATTATTTCGCACATGCGGCTAATAGCCACGCTGGAACACTATGGTGGTTCGGCGCCGCCGGCTGGGCGCCGAGCGGGCAGTGCTGGGCAGGGGGCCCCCCGGGGGGGGGGGGGGGGGTCAGCCCGGGGGCAGACCGAGGGAGGGGAGGGGGGCGGCGGCCACCGGGACCGTTGCGCGCAGAATGCCCTATACATACGACCATGCAAATGTGTGGAAAATAGATTCGCGCGAAATTTCAACGTCCGAAATTATTCGCGGCAGCCCCAAAGAAGAGCCGAGACACGTAATCATTCTGAACCTCAACCTTATTCTGATAATTTATCTGATCGGAATCAGAATCGAAACCTCTGTCTGATCCCTGAATTTTTGCTATGTAGTACCGATCTACACCACCAGCCTAAGCCGAAACCGCAATTCTAGAGCCGACCAAGAGGTGCGTTCTGTGGTCTGCATGACTTGCGGGGGCCCCAGACGTCACGTGTTACGTGTTGATGCCGGGGCCAGCGGCGGTGCGGTCGTGGGTTCGAGTCCCATCCGACCTGATCCATTACCTTTCATTCTTTTAATTTTATCGACGTTTGTAGATAGGCGCATGTTATGTAGGCCTATGCACCATGCTACTATTTCTACCTCCCTCGACAGACAGACAGACACAGACACACACAGACAGACAGACAGACACACACACACACACACACGCGCGCGCGCGCGCGCAGACGCACGAGCGTAGCAGGAGCAACAGACCGCCCAGCTCCCGGAAGTAAACCGACCACAGCAAATGCGCGCCGCAGGTGGCGGAACTAGAGAGAGAGAGAGAGAGAGAGACAAAGAGAGAGAGAGAGAGAGAGAGAGAGACAGAGAGAGAGAGAGAGAGAGACAGAGAGAGAGAGGGGACCGGAACCGGAAACGGCCAGAGGATGATTCCCCTTTTCCTGTGCGCTTCTCTTTTTTCAGAATCGGTCAGAATGGATGACGCACCCCGCTGTTTTTCAAACGTCAGCACGGTACACAAAAATACCACTGTGGGATGAAATATAAACGGAGGCTGGGGGGTGCGGTGCCGACGCCAGAAGCCGTGGGATACCTGTTGCTGCGAGTGAGCAATCACATGTTACTTCTCAGCACGAGTGAGAAAATTTTTTTTTTCGCTCCGCCCACCACAGGATTACGCTTTTAGCTCCGTATCGAAGGTTTCTCGACAAACTTAGGCAGTACGTGTCTGAGTCACACCATTCTCAAAACAGAACCGTCCGCACCAAAATCTCCAGCTTTTATTTTTATTATTTTAAATGCTGGCCATCGCAGACTTTGCCCAAAACGCTGTTTCCGTTTCTGCTCCACAATAATAGAATTCGAGGTGCTCCTCCAGCTTCTTTTCAGCCAGCGACGCGCGTTAATTTTTTCGACTCTTTCTCGGGGCACTTTCTTGTTTTTCCTTGGGAAAAAAAATCCTCCTTTCTCGGCCGTCACAGGCCAAAAAGGCGCAGCGGCTGAACATTAAAACAAAAGGGGATCACGAGAAAGGAACGGACCCCGCAGGCCCGGGCCGGGCAGTGCCCCACAGAGATGCGAAGGCAGATACTCACTCCGGCCGTTCTCTCGCCGCACGCCGGATGACTCCGGTCCAAGACAATGATAACGACAATGCGGGGCCTCTCACCTCACCTGCCATGTCAGGTAGGCCATTAGCTGATGAGAACTGACTTCGGCTCGGTCACAGATATCACGTCAAAACTAGGCGTAACGCTAAGTCCTACGAAGGTGTAAAAAAGTTGCGCCTAACAGAGCACAGTTGAAATCCGGCGAGGAAAGTCTTCGTAGTAAGACGAAGAAAATGGAGACTTCGTAGGATTCCTTCGTAACGCAGCATTCCTTTGTAGCATTCTTAGAGTAACAATATTAAATTGTCTTACAAAATCATGGTGACTAAAGTTTGGTCGATTTTTCGACTGGAAAACGACTGATCTTTGGTTGAGTTGGCTAAAAATTTTAGTCATCTTCATTTTATTAGTCAATTTAATTTCTTTTTTCGGAAGTGAGCCAACGAAGAATTTCTTTTGGGTCATTTGACCAGCAGACGAACCACCCCTGAGATTTTCGGATTTTTTTGTTTTTTTTGTTTTGCAGACGCCGTATAGTCTGCGATTCTTAGATGGATTAGACCCCCCGTGGTGTACCTTCCAAAGCGCATTCTCTAGACGTCTCGGCCAACAGAAACGTTACGTAATGTATGGCCAGCCATTTCGAGAACCCCAACGCGGTCCGCTCGCTGCTCGCGCTGCGCTCGGTTTGCGCAGCGCCCTTGTCCTCGCTATGACTAATCTAACTCGGATGACGCAGCCGCTGCTGCCGCTGCTGCCGCCGCTGCCAGAGGCCTCCGCCCTCCGCCCTCCGCCCCACACTCACTCAGGGCCAATTGAACCGCCCTCGCCACACCTGCGGCCGCTCCAGAGTTGATTGCTTAGTTTGGAGGGCGGTGGAGAGGCCGAGCACTGTCGGAAATCCGGCTGAAAGCGGGAAGGTCCATTGTGCACACCCATCTCCCCCTGTTCTGTACCCTCCCGCTCCTGCACTCGTGTGGCTACACGGTTCGCTTGCACCGCAGTACCGCGCACAATGTGTTCCAGTGTGTGCACGGGGAACAGAAGCAGACACTGTGCGTGTGTGTGCAGCACTGCTCGTTCGGAGGCACTGAGAGTGGTCATTGTCCAATCAGAGACTTAAGAGGCTGTTTTCGTGTAGTTTTTCTTTCAAATTTAACTAGTCCTTCATTCAATATTCGAGACCTGAGTCTTACTTCGGTCTCATTTTCTAAACGAAATGCAAAGTTATGGCTCCCTCGTTCTCAGCGGACATGACGAGAGAACAGGGAGGCGGCTCGCTGTGATTTAAACGTTGGCGCGCTCTACCGGAAGACAGCGGGAACGTTTTGGAGTGATTAATGGAGGGCGAAGACATTTGGCAGGAGCACTCACGGCCGCGCCTGACCACACCTGGGAGCACCTGCCTTGACCCCCCGTGGGGGACCCGTGGGGTCCGGCCGCCACCCGCCGCGGGGACAGCGCTGGCCCCCCGTCGTCAGCCTAGCAGGTGATGGAAGAGGAGATGGAGGACTGTGTGGATAAGGGGGAGGGTGAGGTTAAGGCGGGGAGGTCTCCAGCATCCTCTACACACACACACACACGCACACACACACACACAGATATATAGACAGATATACACACAGACCGCCACAGTGCCCCACTCAACACCACCTGGAGCTCACGCGGAACCTCCCTTGAGACCCGGGGGTGGCGACACACACACACACACACACACACACACACACACACACACACACAACCGTCGAATCCGAGTAAACTTAGAATCCGTCGAAACTGAGAACGAAGGAACAACAACACTCACTGTTCTCTATTGTTTTTCTTTCTGTGTGTTTTCAAAGCCTCCTCCTAACCGATTAGAGAAAGTTATTGGCGCTAAGCCATCAACACACGTCCGAAGCGAGCAGCTCCTACCTGCACACACACACACACACACACACACACACACACACACACACACACAATAACCAACCTCAAACGGCGTTAACGACTGCAACAAAAACCACCCTGACAGCAGAGCAACAACACACACTGGCGTCCAGTACACACGCCTGCCGCTAACGCCCACAGTTTTTTCGTTCCCTCTCTCTCTCTCCCTCTCTCCTTTTTTGTCTGTCGCTCACTCACTCCCACGCTCTCCCTCTTCCCGCCAGTAAAACAAAATACTACAGGTTTTACTGCCGGTTCCGCCTTTGCCGGAGCACACCGCTGCCCTTTGCTTCCAGCAGTGAAATATAATATAGCCAGGATGTCGAGTGAGTAGATTTTGGCGAAGAGACGAGAAAAAGAGAGGAAGAATGATAGAGGGGGAGGGGAGACGAGGGGAGGTAAAAACCGACGGAGGAAGGTCAGGAGCAGATCCACCGGCTCCAGAAAAAGCAACATTCCAAAGGAAACCGCGCGGAGCGGAGCCACGACTGCTCTCCCGACACCAGCGCCTGCAAGCCGGAGCATAGGCAAGCCCGCCGCACAGGTGTGCACTCGTGTTTGCCATACCGTCGGGCGTTACGTTACGGTACGCTTCGTTCTCACTCTGCCACATTGAGGAGGAAATTCAGTTAGCGAATGGCGCGGAAGAATACTCTCGGGACACCATCTACTACTATGCGAAATTGTGTGCACTGCTCGGTCTTTGCAGATGATCCTTCCTTAATGCAGGACCAGTTATGTGGCAACGACCTTTACAGGTGTGATGCTCACAACGCAATGCCACGCAATGCCGACTGATGCGGCGAGTCCGTCGCCATCCAGCATAAACGCAGATAGTTCAAAACCAAGCGTCGGGAAGTTTTCGTTGTTTCTGAACATAGTCCGTGAAAGTTGTTTTTTTTTTCTTTCAAAATTCCAGTCAAGTTTGCGTTGAATTCCAGGAGGTGATTTCCGTAAAAAGTTTGTTAAATCTGTGTAAAACAGGCACGAGTGACAAGAGTAGAGTCCCACACTCATGCCACACGGTTGTGTTCGTGTGCAGACGGAGCAGCAATGACAACTGTTGCTGCAGTGGCGGTGGCGCCAAGCTAACTTATATCACTCTGTTTGCGTAGACCCGAGTAAAGCCAGGGAATTGAGAGCGAGAATAGGAGAAGGGGTTGGGGGGGGGGGGGGGGGGGGGGGGGGGGGGGGGGGGGGGGGGGGGTCGTAAGACAGAAAACAAGGGGCCGAAAATAAGAAGGCTGACGGTGCGGCTTTATGACACCTGGTCCCAGCAGACCCCGAAGGCCCGAAGGCCAGGCCGAAGGACCAGGGTAAACGGAACAGGGAGCGCCCATCAAGGTTTTAGTAACAGAACAGAAAATCAGAAAACCCGTGGGCAGGAGACCAGGACGCTGTGGAGAAGCAATCCAGTTTTGCAGGAGAAAATGACGAAGCATATTTTTTTTCCAGCTGGGATCACCAATTTTACGTTGATAGACGCTGAAAAATTATTGAGCCTTTCTACTTAAGACGCGGGAGGGATGTTTATACCCGGCGCTATGAACATGGCCAGTCACATCCTACACCCAGCTGTAAACGCTTTCCAGGCTGCACGAATAGTTTGTCTTTCGCGTTTCGCTTTTTTCTTTGTTCTTGCTCAGAAACATGGCGACTGAACAGACTCACTCAGAGTCGGGGGAGATGGAGACACGAACCTCGAACCTGTTTCACCCTCCTTTCATTTCTCTGAAGCCCATGACCGCCCGCTGCCTCGAGCTACCCTTCAGCAGCGCGCAACAGCACAAGCCGCGCGGACGCCTCTGCAATAGAGACGCTGTTTTGTGGTCTCTCTCGGACGCGGAGGCCGCACCGCGCGAGAGACAGAGACAGACGTAGGTCTGCAACGCCAAGCACCACGCGTGCCCCGCCAGCGCCACCAGCTCCACGCTCCACCCGCCTCCAACACTCCCCGGGGACACTGCTCAGGGGACTCACTGATGACTGTCCTCGCCCCGTCTCTCTCTCTAGCTCGTGCTCTCTCTCTCTTTTCCTCCCTCTCTTTCTACCGAGCATCGTCTCCCCTCTCACCCCCACATACTGACGCACGTCTAGCCATCCTCACAAAAATGTTGCTCAGTACACGTGGTGTGAGTATTCAAATACCAGCACACACATCTAAGCCGATTCCCTCCGAAAATGGGTTTGTAAAGGGAGCACACTTCTAGCCGCGCTCTTTAAAAAGACTACGGTATCAAAGCCCCACACCCATACTACATTCGCATCAAAATCTCCCATTATTTTCAGGATCACACTCCCTTACTACTCTCTATTCTGTTCTGCAAAATGTTTGGGAGTGGATGTCTCAATGTACCTTTCGGAATTCCCTCCTGAGTATGCGAGCTGCATGATTCAGCCGCAGATCACCTCCAGCTCAGCGGGTTCGAACACTGTCACAAATGCCGGGCTAGATTGGAACCCGTCAAGGTCTGGGAAAGAGCAGGACAGAGATGGAGGGGGAGAGAGCAGAAGAGAAGAGAAGGGAAAAGGACAGGAGATGAAGAGCGAAGAGTGTGGGGATGAGGCAGCAGCAGGCTCTGCAGGGAAAAAGGATGCGGCTTTTGAGAACAAAGCGGGGCTCCTGGTCCTGCAGTGCAAGAGTCCTCAGAGTGGCAACTGCGCAGGACTACCACACCACTCACGCGGTGCTCGAGTAGTTTACCGCGACACTCGCCTCCTGTCCCCCGGCCCTTTCAGTTGGCACCAATGTCGTGAGGTGGGTAGAGGCAGCAGTGCTGCCAGCTGAGAGGTATGACGCCGGCATTCGAAACTGCCATGCCGTTTTGGACGGTTTTCGCAAACCGCAACGACCTACAGTACCATTACCCTCTTGCTTTCTATCTCTGCCCGCAGGCGCAAACAGGGCCTGTTTTATCCTCTGTCTGTCTGTCTGTCTGTCTGTCTGTCTGTCTGTCTCTGCGTGGTCCCTTTGAATGGTAGTCCGCACGGCACACACGGGCCTGCCTACCCATCAGGCGCGCGAGCGAACAATAGGACAAACGAGAGCCGAAACGGAGGACTTGAGAAGTGATCAAAGGCAGTAAAGTGAAAAAAAGGGGGAAAACACAAAAGCAGGGAAATGGGACGAAAGTAGGCAGGGGGAGGGGGTGCCGTGCATGGGGCGTTATTCTTAGGCCAGATTTGCGCTTCATTCAGGAATCTAGGGTAAGTGCGTGTGAAATAATTTGGGGAAAAATCCTACTTCCCCCAAAAGAAAAGTAATGTAGCAAGTGCTGGATAAAATAGCACTTTCGAAAAGGTTGTGATATTTTTCGCAGTATTTACCTGCATTTACCCCGACCGCGTTTCAGACTTGATACTGCTAATCGAAGTGACCACGAAACGTCCCAATTGCCAGTCGAATCAGTTGATCGCTTCCTTAAATTTGACAATTTTCTTCATTGCTTATGCAGATCTGTACAATTTATTTCTCATAAATAATTTTGAGGGGTCTGCGGGGTCTGCGGGGCCTGCGGGGTCTGCGGGGTCTGCGGGGTCTGCGGGGTCTGCGGGGCCTGCGGGGCCTGCGGGGTCTGCGGGGTCTGCGGGGTCTGCGGGGTCTGCGGGCGGGGCCTGCGGGGCCTGCGGGCGGGGTCTCGCGGGGGGTCTGCTGCGGGGTCTGCGGGGTCTGCGGGGTCTGCGGGGTCTGCGGGGCCTGCGGGGTCTGCGGGGTCTGCGGGGCCTGCGGGGCCTGCGGGGCCTGCGGGTCCTCCACCGGCCCGGCCCTTCAGGCCCTTCAGTCAGAGGGACGTCAGGAGACCTTATTAAATTTCCGGCCCATAGGTGCCTCCCTTTTCAGACCCGCTGGCTCCCCCGGCTGCCTTCAGTCGGACCCCGTCAGATTACCCTACCACCACTACCACCCGAGTGTACGCAGCATTTAAAAATGAATACGGAGACTGCGAAGAATTTGACGATTAACATTCAAATCAAACGGATATTCATTTTCATTGTATCACAAAAGGTCAAAGCACTTTCGGTATTTTTAGATGAATCGTCGAATTGGTTCGGCGCAAGTTTAACTGACGCAGCCAAGTGTTGCTGTATTAGCGAGCCCATTTTTTCTGATCGCGGCACCCCACCGAGAGACGCGGCAACCGCACCCACCCCCAGAGAGGGTCCACCCACCCCCACCGGCACCGCCCCCACCCACCCCCGCCCAGTCTGCGCCGGCGCCACTAGGCCCCACCCACCCCTTCCCGGCCGGACTTAAAAATTGGCCGCGCGCTACGACAATGAATTCCGGATTCGGCGCTCCGCTCCGCTCCGCTCCGCTCCGACCGCAGCCTCCAGGCCCCCGGGCCAGGCCACCTCCTAGCGGCGCTGCGGCCCGGCCCCGGGAACGGCCATTTTTTGCGACAAATTTTTCCAAAAGATGGAGGCGCGAGGCACGGGGCCGCACCGCGGACGTGTAGCCGGGAGTAAGAGATGCGCCGTGTTGGCTTCAACCGAGTCTGGTATTTGTGTCTTGTCTTATGCTTAGAGATCTTGTCTAGAAAATCCAAATCACGGCACAAGCACCTAGAAAAACACAGTTTCAGCCTGGAACTGTCCAAGACTGATAGAATTCGCTCAAAGGAAACAGTTAGACACGAAGCTTTAATGTGGCTTGGGTGATGACTACAACCTTGTAAAGTTCGAACTTCACAGCTTTCGAACGACACAGTATTCAAATTTTAACGTAACTCTAATTCTAAACTCGGTCGCTGACTAAATATTTTGGGTGAGGTTTTTTTTATTTGTCGGGCAGCCACAGTGGTTTTCCCCGTCGGGCGCCACACGCCGGCAGCCGACCGTAGCGCGCTCTATCGGCGTTTGAATCAGCAAGAAGAGACACAACAAACTTGGGCCGTAAAATCAGAGCGACCCACCACCGCTGCCGCCGCCTGCATACGGGACTAGATTGTGATCGGAGATCTGGGCGTGTGCGACAGAGAGAGATGGGTAGACAGGGCAGTGTGTGGTACAGAGGTATGGGGTAGGGTGGGGAAGCAGAAGCGTGATTGAGAGGGAAGGGGGAATGGACGGCGTAGAGAAAGGGGGTGCGTTGGAGAGGGTGGGTCAGGGGGAAAAGGGGGTGAAATGGGGTGAAGTAGAGTGGGCGGTGGGCGGCGGGGTGGAAATGAAACGTGTTCCAAAAGCAACAGTCGTGCCTCTGGCCGCAGTCCGCAGCCCAACGCGGTTACAATTATGACTGGCGCCGCGCCTTGTAAACGAGACCACTTGCCGGGTAAAAGTCAAACCCAGCGGTGGCGGGCAGCGGGCAGCGGGCAGCGGGCACCACATTACAAGCACCGCCTGCTGTAACTCGTTCTCTAGCGCTAGGGAACGCAGATGGTAACAGAAAAATAGATTCAGCCGGAAGAAGAAAGCGCCGAAAGTTATTTTATTCAAACTTCGCACTGTACACTGCATAAATACTAGACTACGAAAAATTTATATACACACAGGAAAAAAAAAAACAACTGAGATTTCAGAATGATTTGATCCGTTAACTGAAGACATTTTTCTTAAAATATTTTTATTGACATTACAGATATTGCTTGAAAGCAATTGGAACTCATCTGCTCAGGACAGTTTCAGTATGGAATAAAATGAGTTTCTTGATTCTATTTGGTCGGAAAGGGGAGGGGGACGACGCACTTGCGTGAGAGAAATGGGCGTGGTCCCACCGCCCTCGGCCGAGGCCCACCCGCATTGTCCTCTTGGCACCACACCCACCCTGTCCGGTCCTACCCCTCCAGCCCCCACCCCCATGCACACGCACACACACACACACACACACACACACACACACACACACACACACACATACACGGCGTAAGCACGGCAACGCAGTGGCCTGTTAATCTCGTCTCTCGCGTACATAGCGAAGAGGAAACGCGTCACCCCGTCAGAAAAGAGCACATTGTGAACCGCTGCGGAAGAGACTCAGATTCGAATACCACCCGGGTTCCCTTTCCTTATTTTCGTTACGTAGATGAAAGACCGTGATGGAGTTGCAATTCAGAGCTGCTTTCAAAATAACGTGAGCAAAGTCGATCATAAAACGTTCGAATTTGATGGTGCGCACATAAAGCGAGGCGTGCGTGATTTGCAGGGTCCATTTGCCATCTCTAATGCTATAATCTAAACGTGGTAAAATGTCTGGGCTCTAAAGGACGCCAAAGTTGAATTAACTGAACTGGGCCCAGACCCGGACAGCTTTCCTCTGCCCCCTCAGGCGACCGTTTCACTCCGTTCCGAACCACAGAGGCAACAGGAGCAAGGCTGCGACCTTCTCCCTGTCTTGGGGAGGGCAGTGAGGTGAAAGGTAAGGTGTTTGCTACTACATAGGGGCATGTGGGCCCGGCAACGTTTGCTATCCCCCCCTCCTCCGCCTCCTCCTCCTCCTCCTCCTCTCTCTCCCTCTCTCTCCGTCGCCCACCGGCCGGGACACCACGGTGTGATTTGAAGGGTAAACGACCACTCTGCACACGGACGTCCCCGTTTTCGCTAACGCGTAAATGTACTTTTGTATGTAATTTTAAACGTGTTCACGATTCACGTACTCATTCGCACTAGAATTCGCTTCTCAGATTTAGCTAGGGGACCGTCGTAGAGCGACAAGAAATGTTTAAACAGGATTCACACTAAAACAATCTTCTTAACTTTTCATGATTGATGTAAGCACCCAGAAGAACCAAAAACTGACCAGCCAAAAAAAAATGTGTTAGCTCCCATTGAGCATTGAAAATATTTAGTGTGAACCGAAACATTGAACCGACGCCAAAACACGTTTGGTCCAAAAACAATAGTATTCTTCACCTTACACAAAACTGAATGTAATTATCTTCGCTGTTCCTGAAAACGTCACGACAAACAATAGACCCTATAAAACAAGGAAGCCCTTTTCCGCGTGTAATTTCGTACGTTCCTTATAATAAGAACTCGTGAGTTAATTATTCGTATTCAGGGAAGTATCAAACAAAGGCCACGGCAGGCTAGAGAGTGGGCGAGGCTCAGGTGTAGCGCGGTGGGCACGCTCGGCCAGCTGGATTCGGCGGTCAAACATCGAATCGGGGCGTGCCGGGAATCACAATGAATGCAGCATATGGCCGTAAGCCACAGCGGCCTTCTTTGCTCTCACAGCCGGATCCTCCAACATCCGTCATGTTTCTTTATCGAGGACGTTGGAATCCCACGATGAGCGAGGGATCCTGCCGGATCCTACCTTCGCTTTTCTCTCTTGCTCGTCCAGATTGCGTCGCTGCGTTTTTTCCCCCGACGTGTCCACGTTTATCCGTCGACAATCAGGGCGAGTCCCTTGGCCCTTTTCGGGCAGTATTTCGACTGCCAAAAGGAGGACGCTGACGGATCCGTCGAGTCAGGCGAGGAAGAGAAGCGGCGAGCGGGTCGTTGCTTAGCAGGCAGTGCCAGATGCGCCCTGCAACCGGCTGCAGGCGGCGCACAAGCTTTGGCGCCATCATTTGAAACGGTCCAAGAGCGGAAGGAGGCGGCAAGAGACGCTTAGGTCACCCCAGCGATCAGCCAGCCCAGGGCCCAGGGGTCAGCCAGCCCAGCAGCCCTGCCCGGGCCTCCTCTACGGCAGACCGATGGCTTTGCCCGCTCTGTGGCAGCGGGCGGACCGATCCCTGGCCCTGGCCCGTGATGTATGGTGTGCTGAGAGAGAGAGAGAGAGAGAGAGAGAGAGAGAGAGAGAGAGAGAGAGAGAGAGAGAGAGAGAGAGAGAGAGAGAGAGAGAGAGAGAGAGAGAGGGGGGGGGGGGGGAGTGAGAGGCTGCAGTTTAGTGGTCAGTTTTGAAATCCTGACAAACTAGAGCCTCAACTCTCCAGTAAAAGTGCCTGAACTACGTTTTAGTGCACAAACCACTCTAGCGGTTTGACGCGCATGGTTGCCACACACTCTACGCAGTATTTGGTGCAGCAGCTGTCACGGCTCCCGGGCTGCGTCATGACGTGCACGTAGGAGAGGAGGGGTTGCCGACACCGCCGCAGCCAAAGAGTAAAAGACCTGGGCTCGGCTTCATCTGCCTGCCAGGTAACATAAGACCCCTTCCCCTCCGACCACCCCCGCATCTCATTCCTTGTAAATCTCCTGGGGACTCTGCATAAAGAGGTGCTTCGGACCCCAGCCAGACACAGATCCTAGGCATTTTAGCATGACTTTGCGCCACACCACACCTGCCTTCTCTGAGAATGAAAAGGTGAGGAGCCTCACTCTTTCAGCGAGATTGTAGTAGGCTGTAGGTAAAATCGGTAAAATTGTGTAGATTTCAGAAGGGTTCGTAGTTTCCCCACTGAAAAAGAGTTCTCAGGAGAAGCTCAGAACGGAAGTAAGAAATCGTACAAAAGAATAAGAATCCCAGAGGAAATATGAGAAATCGCGTGAGTTTTGAAGGGCAGTGGGGTTTCAATTACTTGATTTCTCATACTTTCCCTACATCCTTCTTCTTCGTTAGGACTTCTCACTTCAGTTCTGAGCATCTCCGGAGTAATCTATTAGGGTAACATGATAGTATTATAATGCTCAACTTTTCTACGACTTTCATGGAATATGGTTTGGGGCTTGCATGTCGTAGGTTCATAACAACATAATTGGGATTTGTGTTTCCCCGTGACACCACAACACACCACATATCGTATGTCAGCACGAGGCACTGCTTGCCATTCATATATCTAAATTAAATGGACTCACACGTCCCCCGTTGTCAATACATCACGGCAAAAGCCATGTATAACACCGTGTTTTTATATTTCCTCTTTTTTGTCACTACTTTTTGTGATCCGGCTATCCGGGCGATCAGTGCGGCGTTCGCAGCCCAAAGAGAAGCTTCCGGCCGGACGCTCCCTCCCTCCCCTTTTCCTCCCCCATCCCCACATCCCCCCTTCCCCCACCACCATACAAAAAAAAATCACTCCTCCATATCCTCTCCCCTACCCCTTCCCCTAACACAATCAACAACCTACCAGGGACACGCTGCGGCATTCAACAAGAAAAGGGAAAACATATCAAGCTGAAAGGGAGGCAAAAGAGACCCCGCATGGCGATGTGAAGGGATCAACACGTCAAATCCAGCAGCCATCCCTAAACTTGTGTCGGCTGCCTTGGCACGCTGCCTTACGGTATGCACGCCGAGTTGGTGGCCCGTAGGAACACCTGCCATCTATCGGTGCCCATACCGCGAGAGCGTTAAGAAATCGCAATGACGCATTTCATATTTATTGCTAACACCACAATACGGATTTTCGCAAAATCTAAACTTTGGACACTCGAACTGCAACTCTTTGCAATAGAGTACTCCGGAGAAGCTCAGAACGGAAGTGAGAAGTCGTAACGAAGAAGAAGAATGCAGGGGACGTATGAGAAATCGAGTATTCGGAAGCCAGCCGCCCTTCAAAAATCACACGGTTCCTCATATATTCTCCGGGATTCTTAATCTTTTTTCCGACCTCCGACCTCCACGATTCGGGCTTCTCCGGAGTCCTCTATTAGGAGGACAAGTTCGTTGAATCGGACTCGGCACAAGAGTAGGCTCAGGCTGCGGTGAGGTCTGGGTGGCAGTGCTGTCGGCTCGGAGCCCTCGCAGCGCCGCCATAAAGCAAAAAGCCCTTTTCCGTCAGGATGCAAAGGTTACGGGGCGTGAGAGCAAAACAAACCAGGCCGCCAGAGGGCGCCAGGCGCCAGGCCCGGCCGACAGGCAGACCAACCGGACAGCACTACAAAGGAGTAATTCAATCAAGTACGCTGCTGCTCGCTCCAGCCCCGAGAGCGAGCTTCTCGGAACCACTTTTTTTCGGCCCGGAAGATTAATTTTCATCCTCGTCGCATATCGCCTGTTTCTTGTCTTGTGCTCTTCGTGTCGTCCGCTCTGCCACATCCTCTGCTCTCCACGTCATCTGCTCGTCTTGTCTTGGTCTTTGCGTCGTCTTCTCTACAAAGCTTGCGTTAGCAGTTTAGGTTGGGGCTGCAGTGTGCAGTGCAGTGTGCTCACACGTAAGGCTTGTGGACGGTTGGACTTGATGGCTTGCAGAAGGCTAGCGCGGCGCTGAGGCGGGGACAACAGACGCCGCGGGCACTCACTGCCCTCTCTACATTTATAAATGATGTCATTGTGCTTGCACCGCTGTCGACAACGGTGCTCTAGAGGGCCGTGGCGAGGACGCGATTCGCTGCCGTTGGACCGGAGCAAAGCGCACGGGAGGGCAATCCAGTGGGCCGTGGCGTGGCGGGCACTGCTAGCGGCAAGCTGTTTCTGCCAACAACCTCTCCCACGGCGCGCGGCTCAACTAAAAATTTCAGCTACGCGATTCCTTCTCAGTCAGCATTTCTCTCCCTCTCGCATCTCACCACCTCTCTCTCTCTCACTCCACTCTCTCTCTCTCACTCTCTCTCTCTCTCTCTCTCTCTCTCTCTCTCTCTCTCTCTCTCTCTCTCTCTCTCTCTCTCTCTCTCTCCCTCCCTCTTCCCCGTCCTTTGGCCAAGGCCGGCTCGGGCAGTCTCCTAGACGGGCAAAGAAGCAAAGAGCGAAAAGGGGAGAGAAAAATGGTCTCCCTCACATTCACGGCGTGTTTACAGGAGCGACAGAGAAGGAGATAGGGAGGGGCCGGTAGCTGCAGAAATATTTCAGGAACATTTTCACCGAGGGATCCAATCCATATCCATCTCGCCGGGGCCGAAAGGAAATTCAGACCGTTCCATTAGATGGCGGGGCTCGTGGTCCCGAGGGCCCCGAGGGGAGCAGGGTAGAAAATCAATTATGGCTCACCTTGTATCAGCTGTTGGTCGCGCAATTCGAAAATGTTAATTTGGAAGCGAACCGCCCGGGTAAAAGCGGTTTTATACAGATTTTATGTGGAATGTATACGATTGTATACGAAAATATACACATTATTTACATATTGTATATGGCCCGTACAGTGCTGTATATGAATTGTACGTTTGTTTGTATACAACTGTATATGCCTCTGCATATAACCGTATATGGGTCGACATCAAAGTGAGCAGTACTACCAGTACTACTTAAGTGATCCATATACGTGTTGTATACGGGTCGTATATTGGTCGTATATGGTTATATACAATTGTATACACAGTTGTATATGAATGTATACAAATTTATGTACAATTCATATAAAAAGTCATACGGACCGTATATAATTCCATATAATTCATATAAAGAACGTATACGGCCCCTTATACATGACATGTACAACTCGTTTAACCCGGGCGTATCCGTTCGCACAGCTTCCTCTGGAAAAGCATTCCGACTGATCCTGGACTCTTGCCGCTAAACCCACTGGGAGGTGTGACGTCACCAGCCCGGCTGCCATTAGCGGTCCAATCCCGTAATGCCGACGATGGACCGAGATGGACCGAGAGGGACCGAGAGGGACCGAGAGGGACCGAGAGGGACCGAGAGGGACCGAGAGGGACCGAGAGGGGACCGAGAGGGACCCCGGGACCGAGAGGGACCGAGATCCTCCGAGATGCCCCGGGCGCCGCCTCTGAGGCGTCCGTCCGCCGCCCCCCGCCGCCCCCCGCCGCCCCCCGCTGGACCGAGGCCACACGGCCAGACCCTCCCCGCCAGCCCAGCCCCGGACTCAGCCCTTGGGCCCGGCCCCCCGACGAGGCCACTGCCATCCAGGACCCCGTCGAGGACCTCCAGGACGGCGCCAACTTTGGTGTCGCCGTCCCCTCCACCGCGCGCCCCTATGAATCTTTAAGGGGAGCGCGATGACGGGGATGCGACCGCGTCGGCGCCCCGAGGCCCGCCGGAGGCGCCAGTGCCGGAGGAGCCGCCCGCCGCCGGACGGCCTTGAACCCGGCTCCTCCGGGGCGAAGGACCTGCACGAAGGGCGGCCGGCCCTCAACAGGGCTCCGGGTCAGGAGGTCAGCAAGGCCCCGATGCTGCAGACAGTGTCGTCCGCGGGCTTCCGTGGCGAGGTTACTTCCCGGGCCCGGGCGAGGTAACCGTCGCAAAATAAAATAGAAATAAATGAAAAACCTCGGCCTATCTCGAAAAACTAGAATTATCCCGAAAAAGAACTTTAAAGTACCCAAGATTACCCAGACCGTGTCCAGCGGATTAACAAAGCCGTTTCCCTCGAGTGCTCAACCGTGCGGAGCGTGAGTAACGATCCCCGACGTTGTTCGTGGACGGCCCCGAACGAGTATGGAAGACCCACTCCGGCACACTTTGCGCGGTGAATTTTTCATCCACGACGGGTCAACCACGCGGGAGGAAGGTGGATAGGGGAAGGAAGGAGGGGGGGGAGACACCACCCGCCGTAGCGTAGCCTGCGATCATCAGACCAATTACTGGGGCCGGCCTCCAAGACCCTGTGCCGGCAATCTCCTCCCCCCCCCCCCATTTCCCCCGAAATGGACGGCAAAATCTGCGAACAGATACACTTAGTTTAGAAGTAGAACGGAGGAGAGGAAGAAGAAAAGGGGGAAGAGAACGAGAGAAAGCAAGGCTTGCACTACAGCGTGTGCATTGTTTGCTTTACTCTGCGCCGCGCGGCGGTGGTGCTTGCTTGTGCATCGGCTTGTACGCCTGTATACGCCACTGTATGGAAGGGGCGGCTCGGTGTGTGAGAAAGGGAGGAGGAGGTGGAGGAGGAGGAGGAGGAGGAGGAGGAGGAGGAGGAGGAGGAGGAGGAGGAGGAGGAGGAGGAGGAGGAGGAGGAGGAGGAGGAGGAGGTGGAGGAGGAGGAAGAGAAGGGATCACAAGCGGGAGAAAAGAGGGATGCCCACAGGGAGGAGGCAATCCTCGCCTCGTGCACAGAGAGGACCCCCGGTCCCGGGTCCTCGCTGGGTCCCCCGGGTCCTCCGGGTTCTCGAGGCCCCAGAGGGAACATGCCGCCACATCGTGGCCGGCTTTTCCCTCCCCACCGACGCCTCCTTTCTCTCCTCCTCACCCTCCCCCGATTCGTGGGTTCATCTACAGACTCATTCTCTCTCGGCGGCGCTGGGGACAACCCCCCCCCCCCTAGTCTCGCACGGTTTCTTCGTGGCCTCGAACGCTGTCCCCAGAAAGTCGCCCCCCTTTCGCTGCCGCCGCCCACCTCCTACCCCTCTCCCCTTCCCTCTCTCAAGTTGTGTCGCGAGGCATTCGCTCTCTCAATGCGCTGTAAACTTTGGTTGAATACGCAGCCAATACACGAGGCAAGAAAGAACACTAGAGCGCCGAAGCCGAGTTCGACTTCTTCGTATTGCTTCTTTGTCTTTCCGTGGAGTCTATACGGCATAGCTTGGTGCCGCTGTCCTTAAATTCACTGTTATCTCAAACTTATTTTAAAACGACTTCTTCGCCAATAATGCCGACCATTTTCTTTTTTTTCTTTTTTTAGTTGCAAACACTAATCGCTTTTCGCCGTGACACTCGGTGGGATACTCGCCATCATGAGACAGCGAGGCGTTTGGTATTCTGTGACTGCTCTGTTATTTTGTGTGATGCAGAACATGAGCCCCCCATACACAGCCCCCAGCAGCTCACATGTGCGTTGTTGTGTCTGGAATCGCTGCCTCGGTGCCACACGGAGCCCTTGTGTATCCTCCACCACTGTTCCCCCACAGCTTGGTTTCTGCGCATCTCTCTTTTTCGTTTGTTATTGTCTGGGTTATTTGGGTCCTCTCAATATGCAGGCAAGCACATGCGGTCGGTACACTTCAAGCGAGAGCAAAGCAGGTGACTTCTTACGATTCCCTCGTACTTCAAACGAAAATGCTGCTCATTATTATTTGTCAAACGATGTCTACACACATACAGCTAGTTGAGAGGGTGAGATGACCTTCCACTTCCATTTCTATTTACAGCAAAGCAAGTGAGAAGAATATGAAAACGACTTCTGGTGGCTGACGTTAGCTGCTGGCTGAGCTGCTAACAGCGGTACGGAAGAGTTTTTTCTTTGAACTCCGGACAAACCCCTAGTTAAAAAACACCATCCCCAAATGATTCTGGAAGAGAATTTGTTAACAGTGTGACTTGGGGGCTACCTGCATGAGACAACTCCCGCCGGCCGCCGTTAGAGCAGCTCCTATGGATTGTTTCTCGGATCTCTGAATAGACCATGTTTTAGGACAAACTGTAGCAGCCGAGCTGAAGCAGCAGCACAGCAGCGAGGATTCTGCACAGGGCACTTGCCTTCTCATGCTTCGTTCGTATTGACACTTGGTGAAGGGCTATATTTTCCAGGCAGACGGTCACAGAGAAGAACAGTCAAGCCCTGACAGGAAGGGATGCCGATCCAGCTCATCGAGGCACACAACTTTGGGATGTCTGCAACAGCATTTACGGTAAGTCTCCCCCTCAGTCTTCCCATTCAGGACTTAAACGGGCTTTGTCTGAAAACTTGCCACCACATTTAAGATTTAAGGTGGAAGACTTGTCTTAGCGGAATTCTAAACAGGGGCCACGTGAACTTCTCTTCCTAATGATGTCGAAGTTATTGGTGAACCTCGTTTTGACAAGCCTTGCTTACACCTTTCGTATTTCGCATCAGGAAATGTTCGGGGACACCACTTCTTGAAATCCTGACGCCAAACCGAGTCTCCTGGCCTGAAACTTAAAACCAAATGCAAAGTCATCTAAACAGCATCTTTCAGCCCAAAACTGGGCGATGATCACAATTTCTTTCACTCTGAATGAGTCTGACTGTGTTAGTTACGACGCCAGGACCCTTCCTAATGGGACCCGGCACATCCCATGGCTGTTCCAACACTTAATTGCTTGTGAGCGCAGAGCGCAGCACAGACCAGCCCCGTACAAAATGTGGTCGGCCGGAAGGCTCTGTCTGCATGCTGCTATGCTGCCATAGAGCTGCTCTGCATCTGCTTGCTCGGCTAGAAGTACTTTTCACCTCTGGGTTTACAGCTCTAGTCTAGACTGCACGGAACACAACGCAGCGCGCACCGTGGCCACGGCACTATAACAGAGAGCCTGCCTGCTCGCCGACACTGCGAAAGCCGCAGGGCTGAAATGGATTAAAACGTAGAGCTCGCGAAATTTCGTCAGTGTATAAACACTGCCAAAAAAAAAGTGTGCTATAACCGTTTGCTTCCCAACGCATGAATGTTCGATATTCACGCACTTTAGAAAACTTTTATAAAACTTCAAATGTAATGAACACAGTTTAGAAGTATTAGAATCCTGATGACAGCAAATCTCAGATACTTCACGTAGTTGGCATGAAAATAAGTCATCCGAGCCCACAATCGGTCTAAAATCATACGCAAAATGAGTCACCATTAATCTTCACCAGAATTCACCGACAAATGTTGAGAGGGCGCTTCTTGTACCAGCAAGTATTCAATCCTCCCGTAGGAACATGTAACCGAGCGTATGCGAGATGTAATTTTCCAGGAAAATTATTGTTCCCTACTATTGTTCTCGAAAACTGTTCCACACAATTGTTCCCAAATATTGCTCTCAACAATTATTCCCAACAATTGTTCCCAACAATTCCCCCGACGTGTTCGGTGTGCCCAGATCAGTTTCTGATTCTGATACCTACATTTCTCTCCTTTTCGTCACGAACTACTCTCTGCTCTTCGTTATGGGAATGTCTGATTCTGATCTACGTATTACTTCGACGAAAGGCATGGAATTCCCCCGTTCCCTAGTCTCTGTGCTCTTCGTTCCGTTTCTATACTCCTGGACTGTGAGACAAACGTGGTTATCGCGTCCGCGTGTTGGTGTGCGTGCGAGAGAGAGAGAGAGAGAGAGAGAGAGAGAGAGAGAGAGAGAGAGAGAGAGAGAGAGGGAGAAGGAGAGGGGGGGGGAGAGGGAGTGAAAGTGAGAGAGGATGGTGGGAGGGGGGTCAGCCTCGCCCTTGGCGTAACGTGGACATCAGTGGGGAAGGACACGCGACGCGTCCTGCTATCGGCGGCGAGTCTATCGAACGTCCGTGAACAAGGGATGACGTTGAATGGCGGTCGGCCGCGCTTCCACGCGCGACGCCCGGAGCACGAAGCCCTACGCCACAGGGCGGGAGAGGGGTGCAATGTACACACACACACACACACACACACACACACACACACACACACACACACACAGGGAGAGAGAGTCAGCGCTCGCACGCGTGCAGTGTGTTACATGAAGAAACGCCCAAGAAGACAATTTCTTCATACTCAATTAATATATTAAGGCTTCTTTAAATTTTGAGCTGCCATAAAATATCTCTCTGCCCCCCCCCCCCCCCCCGCAGCAGCAGAACAGCGAGAAGTGGGAGCAGGTTCGGTGGTTGTCGGGGTTGAGAGGGGGTAGGAGGCAGCCATGGATCGTAACAAGTCTGGCGAAGGACCACCTGGTATCGGAATCCGCTCTCAATCCCGGAGCCGCCCGGAGCCCGCCTGGCCCCTCTGGTCCCCTGCGGGGGCGTTGCCCGGGGTGCTGAACTGCCTGACCCCCGCATACATCGCAGGGCCCGGAACCCAGCTCCTAGGAGGGTGAACACACGTGTTCACCAAAATTCCGGAATGCAAGTGGGATTCAACTATGAATTTGAAGGGCCGTCAGATTCGGTAAGTTATCGTAACTTACGGTAATAATATCCGACCTCAAAAAATATGGTATTTTTCGGTAATATTCAGCCCTCTAAAACTCTGAAAATTAGTTGCGTTTAGTGTTGAAAAAAAAAAGGCAAAAATGGACGGGTCCTACCTCGTCCCAGACTCCAATCTAATAAACCAGTGAGCAAATAAATATTCAACAATTAATTCAATAATAAGCGGCGCTATTTTAACGGTACTTGGAAGATTTACCCCCTCTCTCAAAACACAACGACAGGTGGTCCGACGGATGCAGAAATGACACACTCCGCAAATATTTATACTCGCCTCCGCATGTTGTGACTGTGTAATAACCCGCTACAAATCCCGCGTTCACAATCATTGAAAATCGGGAATTACACACCGGCCGTCCCCCATCGCGTTCCGTGTGCGCTGCGCAGACAGCAATAACGTCAATATTTCTACATCTCCTCTCTCTCTCTCTCTCTCTCTCTCTCTCTCTCTCTCTCTCTCTCTCTCTCTCTCTCTCTCTCTCTCTCTCTCTCTCTCTCTCTCTCTCTCTCCTTCCCTCTGACCCCCCCACACACACACACACACAGAACGACCGTCATTTTAGGAGATAGAATTCTTGCAGCAGCCCCTGGCCGACTGGGTTATTTCCACACATTCGTCTTCTGCAAATAACGCACGGCGAATAATCCCTGTACATAAGCAGCCCGCGGTCCCCGGCGCTGTAAATATGGATGAGGGCACGCGGCCTTGCCGTCCATCGCTCTGATGCTTCCTCCATGTAATATTCACAGCAGTGTCCGATCGCCGTGGCGTGTTGCGCTCTCCCTCTCTCTTTCTTTCTATCTGTGTCTCTCTCCCTTTAGCCCCCCGCCCGCCCGCCCTGTTTCTGTCTCTGTCCCACTCTTGCACAAATAGAGCGGGACGTTGGAGGGGGATACCACCCCCCACACCCAGAAAAAGGATTTCTTGTTCCAAGTCTAAGAAATGTCTTGACCTTTTGGGGATTGAACTAAGCAAAATAATTACTCACGTGAAGTCATGTTAGAATATTTCTCTTGGATCAAGACTTTTTTGGCATTGGGTCAACATTATCATAGACTTAGTTACAACAATGCCCAAAAACGGTTGGATCAAGTAAATTTTACTTGTTCCAAGAAACGGTTTCCCTGAGTGCACATGACACGTGAGCTAGTCAGTCGTAGGGGTCAGAGTTATTGTGGTCAGACAGCGAGAAGAGGGAGCGAGACAGAGAGGGCGGTTAAAGGCACGCGTGCGACAGAGTCAGCTCACACCACGCACCGCCTACCGGAAGCCGAGCCCAGCCTCCGCTGCAACAGCCGGCCGTCTCTCTCACACTCGCACGCAGTCGACCGGAGCGGAACAAGGACAGAGACTGCGGTCCGTCCGAGCCCGCATCACAGCGAAAGAGCATGCGGGAGACAAGGGTCATATCATCCCTAGTACCCTCTCCCGAATGTGCGCGTACGTGTGTGATATACTATCGAGGGCTACGTGTGTGACGTGCGGCTGCGTGTGGTTATATAAGCGCTCGTGTCTCCCCCACCCTCTCTCTCTCCTCTCTCTCTCTCTCTCTCTCTCTCTCTCTCTCTCTCTCTCTCTCTCTCTCTCTCTCTCTCTCTCTCTCTCTCTCTCCCTCTCTCTCTCCCTCTCTTCCTCTTACTCTGTCCGGCCAGGCGTGGGCGTTAAAAGAGCCAGCCAGCCAGTAAGAGAGAGGAGGCGGTGCTGAAGCCAAGCAAGCCGCTCTCGTCCATAATGAATGCAGGTGAGATGGGAGGGATGGAAGTGGCTCACATCATGCGTGTGTGTGTGAGAGAGAGACAGAGAGAGAGACAGAGAGAGAGAGAGAGAGAGAGAGAGAGAGAGAGAGAGAGAGAGAGAGAGAGAGAGAGAGAGAGAGAGAGAGAGAGAGAGAGAAGGGGAGAGGGAGAGAGGGAAGGGGAGAGGGAGAGAGGGTGGGGAGAGAGAGAGAGAGAGAGAGAGAGAGAGAGAGAGAGAGTTTGTGATCCCACCATTTAATCCCGGGGTAAGCAACAGCAGCACACGGCAGGGTGTCCGCCGGATGTGGCGGAAGTGCGTGGAATGAGGCGGTTCCGTTTCCACACGCTGTGCGGCTTGGGCTGCGACACGCACTGCGGCATCGCGGTCGGGGACGAGGTTCGGAACGCAGCACATGTACCCGCGCTGCATCACCTGCTGCTCCGCTGGTGCACTCTTACAATACTACTGCACCCAGCGACGCCTGAGTTATTAGCGGTGCGGTCATACGGAGCAGAGAACAAAACAACGAAATAAACAGTGAGAAAGACAAGTCTCGAAAAGACAGAAAGTACCAATTACTTCAACGCCGTCAGTGCTAATTACCCACTTTCTCCTTCTCTCTCCGTTGCTCACGCAATTATCTCCGTCTGGACCTGGCAGACAAAGTCAGACCCGCAAATACAATAATAACAACAGTTTCAAAGAGTTTGTTCTGCGATGCGAGTTTTGACAGCAAGCAGCAGCAGCAGCAGCAGTGGCAGAAGCAGCAACAGCAGCAGCAACGGCAGAAGCCCCAGCAGCCCTCAGGAAAGACGGATGACGATCGGCGAGCCATTTCTCGCCAGAGGGCGCGTTGGTGCAGAAGGGGGGCAGCGCAGCCGCAGCAACAGTTGAGGTTAGCTCACTCCCCTGGGAAAGGAGAGAGAGAGAGGGAGAGAGAGAGAGAGAGCGAGAGAGGGGGGGGGGGTCAGTGCCACAGATCTGGGTGTGTTGGGCTGCGTCCGCTCTGTGATGTACGAGACCACGCGTACGAAGCGGCACCGATTCGACAAACAGGTGAACAAATGTCGTGCGCTTACACCGTTTCTCTCCTCTCTCTCCTCCCTCTCTGTGGGTCTCTCCCTCGCTCTCTTCCTCCCTCCCTGCCCCAGTCGCCCTCTCCTGCTCCCACATTTTTCCGCACGAGGCGGAAACAGCCACCTGAGACGCACATCTGTCGACACAACGACCTATGCGGCTCCGCCTTCGAGAGCAGCAGTTTGTCTTTACCGTCCACGTTGAAATCAGTATTCTCTTTTCATTTTTATTCGCATGTCCACGAACGGGAGTAATACTTGTTACCGAGGGAAAACTACAGGATGAAAAAAAAAATTTTGTCGTTCGTCAGCCAGTAAGAGTTTGCTAATTTCGGCGGAAATCCTGAAAATTTGTGCTGTTTTCAGTCACAACTTCATCAGGATTACTCTCTGAAGAAAAAAAGTAAAGGAACGAAACTTGAAGACTGTAGAGGACACCGTCGGGGCTACAGGGCCACGTCTGCCACGTCATTTCACAGTCAATGCGTTAAAACTTTCTTCATATCCTCGCTGCTCCACAGCGCCGAGGTTTTCGCCGGAGGAAAAAGAAAAGGTATACATTACACAACCTGAGACAGTATAAAAAGGGAAAGTGTAAAATAGGGGCAGCCTAAAGTGCCTCCCGACGTTGACATTCACCGGAATATAGAGTTCAGCCGCTAATATTCACCCCGTTTCGGCCAGCAACCCCAGGAAAGAGTGTCCCTTCTCACCCCTACTCCCCCCCCCCCCTCCCTCCCTCCCTCCCTCCCTCTCTCTCTCTCTCTCTCTCTCTCTCTCTCTCTCTCTCTCTCTCTCTCTCTCTCTCTCTCTCCCCATTGCCATCTTATCGGGGCAGCCTTCGGAATAATGCAATAATGACCATGTCATGAAAAATAACGGCCGGTAGGTCAGCAACCTGCTCACGCCTGCTCCGGCCTCATGGGATCGATACAACACCTTTTACTTTTTCTACCTTGAAGCATTTCATAATCCCTCTTGGAAAATATACAGAGATTAATTCCAAAGTACGTCGCAACATCATTCGCAATGTCCGAAAGACCCTAAAGATAAGTTATGGATGACTTGACAAACGAATTGGTTCAGGAAGAGAAAGAATATACATAAGAATATTTTTTCCGTTCTTGGAAATCTAGTGCTGCTCTAGTGCCTGCAATCCCCATCTGGGTAAGGCAGATGCGAATGCGTATGTGCTCCGCGCAAGAGTATACATGCAGGATGCGTGCTCCAACTAATTGGCTGCATGAATTAATTCATGAATTCATGAGGTCCCTGACGCTGCAACTGTTGCTTGGAGTAAGAGCCTGCTCATGACTTAGCAGGAGTGCTGGGTTAGCCGAGGAGGGGGGGGGGGGGGGGTGGCGGACCGGGGGCGGGTTGAAAACGAGGGTGGAAAATTAAAATGAAGGGTGGAGAGTGTACGAGGGCCGGAATCGGGGCGGATTTGGAATAAATGTGAGGCAGGTGTGCACTGTAGAGCCGAGGAGTCCAAAAGACAAAAAACTTTAGGTCCGACAGCGTCTGGAAGCAGTCCGCCGCAGCTTTGGAGCCTTTATTGGGAATGACTTGTCTTGAGAGGGACGAAGTTTGGCCTGTGCGCCAGAAAAAAAAAACCGTCGCTTTACAATGCCACCGCTGCGAACGCTTTGCCGGCTGCACCGCGAGACCCCGCGACAGTCGACGCCAAAGTAGCCAGCGATAAACCATCCATTTTACTGCCCGGGCCGGCGTGCCGGACTTATGGGGTATAAACCGTGCAACAGCCCGCTGGAGCCACGGCGGAAAAGCACGCCATTACCGCCACGCTTTTTCATGCCTGCGTGAAGAACCTATCAGACGTCGAGGCGAAACCACGCAGATAAGGGACAATCCATTACGATATTGTCGCAAGGGCAGACCTATAATTTGGCCGCCTGCGGCCAGGCCTGCTGGGCAGGCAGACACGACTTCTGCACGCACGCGTGTCGTGCGGGCTGGCCTACCCTGGGCACTCGCAGGCGTTCCCATTCGTGGTTCGGACTTACCCATAAGGGCGGACTGAGGGAGAAAAGCAGTGAGGAAGACATGTGCAAATGCAAAACTAGTACTTGAGATCTCGTCAACCACTTGAAAGTGGGTTTGACTCTGAAGTTTGATCCGGATTGGTAAATAATGTGACTGATATTCCAGTGCCAGTATAGCACACCGCCAACAAAATTACGGCCACCTTGTAGGCTCTTCCTACCACGGTATGAAAAACTGTCGCGTACAGAGAAGAAATACACTTCCGGTGTAAAATTAACGGACGCTTCCGTGCTGCCTTCCGTAGTGTATAGGAGAATCCCATGTAATTCATGCTGACGGATAGAGGACAATTTTGTTCACTCGGAGTTCAAAAATCTGCATTCCTCCGAAAGTGGTTTGTCCTGCAATTCGTCGCTCCTTTCCAGCCTCAAAGCAATTTCCCCTTCAGTTCCCTGCTGTATATGAGGCCTCTCTCCGGGCTCCCCAACAAACCATCATCGGATTTTCCGCGCACAAGCTTTGACGTTTCCACAGCCAAGTCGGCCCCTTTCATGTCGACCTTGGGCGCCAGCCGCTGAGGACCGCTGCCCCGATTAGCCATCATCCGGAAAAGGATGAGTCGCCCCCAAATGACGACAGGTGGTTCAGCCCTCGGGGGCCGCCCTGTACCGTTAAAGGCTCCCAGCTGGGGTTGTGCGGAGCACCCCCGGAGGGGCCGCCCCTAAATAGCTGGGGCCCGAGCGGGGGCAGCGGGGGCAGCGGGGGCGGCGGGGGCAGCGGGGGCAGCGGGGGCAGCGGGGGCAGCGGGCAGGGGCCTCATCTTGGGGGCGGCAGGGACAGCAAATAAGGGTGGTCATTGAGCGTCAATTTCACAAAATTTCATCCGCTTACAGTGAAAGGGAGGGGAGGGGCCTTGCAAGCCTTTTATTTTCCTGATCCCCTTTTTTCCTGCGAGCGTTTAAAACTATTATGATGCGGTCTGGTGTCTATCTGCCCCCCCCCCCCCCCCTCTCCCAACCCTAACCCTCTCCCTCTCTCTTTTTCCAACGCAACAGGCAAGCACAGAGTAGGGCTGGAACAGCGGTCCGCCATTTCCTACCCCCCCCTCTCTCTCTCTCTCTCTCTCTCTCTCTCTCTCTCTCTCTCTCTCTCTCACGAGGAAGCGGCTTAAAACCAGGCCCCCTGGCGCCACCCGCCAGGCCCTGTTCGTTGACACAAACTCCTCCAGACCTCTGCGGGCACAAGTACACCTCCCCTGTTGCACCAAGAGGGTTGTCCTCCAAGGCGCTGCGACTACTAAATTTTCTGTTCCAAGAACACGTTCTCTACTTATGACATTCGTGCGAGAACGAAAAAGAGAGGAGAGAGAGAGAGAGAGAGAGAGAGAGAGAGAGAGAGAGAGAGAGAGAGAGAGAGAGAGAGAGAGAGAGAGAGAGAGAGAGAGAGAGAGAGAGAGAGAGAGAGAGAGAGAGAGAGAGAGAGAGAGAGAGAGAGAGAGAGAGAGAGAGAGCAACGGGAAATGGAGACCGATCGGGTTGGAGAATGATGACCGACTACCCAGTCCCAGTACCCACAGTTTCGCGAACAAGAGATAGCTTCCAGGGCTAAGGCCACCTTCTGCTTTTTCTCGGATGTGCCTAACAGGAATAATTGGGTGAAAATAAATGTAAATTAATCATGTAGAGGAGGAAAAAGAATCGATATTCGATTTACGCGCGCTTTTCTTAAATTGAAGAAGTGTCCAAAACATAAGACGGAAGTGACACGTTGTAAACAGTGCGACCCAACCCTCCGCGCACGCCGGACAACCAGAAACAAGGCAAGCACGTTGGCCCCATGGGGCGGGCCTCTGGCCCCTGGGTTCAACAAATATCGGTCTGCTTCCCTCTGATGTTTCTTTATCTCGGAGATATTCTTGGCCGTTGGCCACTTGAACACGCTTGGGAATATAACGGTTGCAATGTAACCTGGCCGGCGGGCTGCCAAACCAATCCTTGCTTGGACTTCCTGCGCTTACCCCCCCCCCCCCCCCCTCGCTCTCCAAGGAGAGTGAGTGTGTGATCAAATAACCGCCCTTAGGGGCCTGTCCGCCTCCCACGGTCTTGTGATTGCTCCACCGTTCTGGCGGTGCGCCGTCCCGAGGGAATGACTGGGGACCAGAAAGTGGCATTCGCTCACTCGTATCAAAAAAATTAAATAAAAAGCAGAAGGGACCAGGAAACCGTCCCGCTCATGTGTCTCTCTGAAAGCGGAAGAGCCCAAACAACATATGTGGTCAGCTGTACCGTGTTGGCATTTTGGCTGCGGAGGACAAAACGCAATGGGGTATTCCGCTGAACCCCAGAACGGAAGTAGGAAGAAGGCAAGAAGCACTAATAGATGGGTGCGGGGGGAGGTGGAACTGTGTCCGTTTCCGTCCAACACGTCCCCCCTCACCCATCCTTTTCTACTTCTTGATTTCTTCTTACTTCAGTTCTGGGGTTAAGCGGAATACCCTATATGAAAAAGCTAATGAGAATCTGATTGCTGCGACGCTAGTTAAGTTTAGATTGCTCATATTGGCTATCCAACTGTTTGGCGCTTCCTCTTTCGATAGCAACGGGCCATATTGTTAGAGGAATGGTAGATTTGTTGGAAACATGAACCTTCACCCTTAATAGAGTACCTTGGAAGGCCGAAATGGAAGTAAGAATCGTAACGAAGGAGGAAAACGCATAAGAATGAGAAATCGCGCTTTCGGAAGCCTCGCATTGCGACTTCGGTTTCGGGCTTCTCCGGAGTACTCTATTATGAATACTTAGCACAATCAGCGTTCGGGGACGCTTTTGAAAGCCCTTATTTTTTCTGCACAGTCTGCTTCCCCTACTTTCTTGCATTGTCCACCTCTTCCCCCACTCTTCCGGGTGAGCGAGGCCCAACAGAATGAAATGCCTGTCGCTGGCGCGGTGGTGCAGCGACCTAAGTATAGAGTCGTGCGCTAATGCTCTGCACCAGTCACGTGCAGTGAGCTAGGGAAAACATATGCTATGCCAATGAGCGTAAAACGTAAGTTCATAAAATACAAAGCGACAGTATGAAAAATGTGCAGAAGGATGAGGAGTGCCTACCACAGGTTGGCCTCGAACCACTTTGAAGGCATGAAAGCTTGGCTCTCGATCAATTTGGCGCTGATTCGCCAATTCGATCAGGTAACCGAGAACAACACTTATCGTTACTGTCGGAAGGATTGGAATAGTGAGATAGACACCTCGACGTGTCATTCTCTTGCCATTCTGGAACTGTTTTCAGTTCTTACGCTTCTGTGTCGGAGACTCATTGGAAATGTCTCATAACGCAATGGAATACAACACATAGGGTGAGTGGGTATGCCTAGTGGGGCTGGGGAGTGGCACAGGAGCAGACCACGCTTCTCGGTGTGTGCCAACAACTTGCCATCATCACTCAGGCTTAGTACCGCCGCATTTCTCATACACTCGTCGTAGAGGGCGGTGGCTGTCAGAACTCGTCACGTCAGCGCCACACACACACGGTTCATTAACCTCTCGCGCCTAACGTGGGAGGTACCTTCATTAGCAATGAGCTGAGGTCGCTGCCGAAACCCCTCTCCCCCCTCTCTCTCTCTCTCTCTCTCTCTCTCTCTCTCTCTCTCTCTCTCTCTCTCTCTCTCTCTCTCTCTTTTTCCTCTCACCAATGCAGTGGCGTACCCAGTGGGCGCCACAAACCCACAAACTCGGGATGGCACATTCCTGATAGGGTCTTCCATCAACGGACCAAAAGCTTATGTGTCATATACGGCTTGTCTCCAGCCTCAAATGGGATCACAAGGTCTTTTCCGATAAAATATGACAAGGAATCTCGAACACAAAGCAGCTTTTTCAAGTCCTATTACCTAAAATTGGTCGACGATCTTGACCCTTTCATCGTCAGTGCTACGGCGAGGGGTCGAGCATTTCCTACCTCCACTGTTGGCATGATTCTCGAGTCCCCTATTTATGAAAAAGTTAAGCTTCAGTAGTCAATTAGTGAGACAACAAATTATTGCATTGGCAATGCTGGATGATTCTCTTGTTGCAGTAATGTGGGTGCATTCCATTCCAGTGACCGACTAGTGCCGGTCCGATACCCTATTCATGAGCGGACTCCACTGTGAGTCGCCTCTGTCTCTCTCGCACTCGTGGCGACGGGGTCATAGTCTGCACCGTGTCTGAACCATCAAAGGAGACCAGTGGGTCTTCGGAGCCCTCACCATGCCGAGCATTCTGTGGGCATAACTTCGTGGACGGTCGGCTTGTCAGCGCGCTGTTCGCTACCATGCCAAAGATTCAAGTTGGGTTGCCAGCCCGCCCTGGCTGTGTGGTCCGGCAGAATGGGAAAGGGATCATGCATTAAGTACGTCCACGATGCGAACCTAATTTGGTGAGTTTGGGAGCACAAATACCGCCTGCTACCTAGCTGTGTAGTGATCATCGCTTACTGGAAAATCACTACTTTTCAAAGGCACAAACAGTAGTAAGGTGGTCCCGCTACCACCTTACCACTACTAACATGTGCTATTAAGTCAATACATCGACTTGTGTTGGTCATGACATGAACTATCACCATCAGCTTCATTGGCAGTGTGCGCAACCCTGATTTCCGCATGCACGCGTGTCGTGTGGGCCGGCCGACCCTTGCACTCTCAGGCGCTCAGCATCGCAGCCGGGCGGATTAAGATGGGTCAATAGGCCATTCATACGGACGAAGCTGAATGAGCAATATAGGCATCGTGAACCGCGGTGAACCGCCTCGTGTGGATGGGAAAGTCCACCAACAAAATCTGATTTTCCATCAGACAGGTCATGTGACCCCTAGCACCAAGCTCAGTCTCAAATCTAAGGCAATAGCCTTTTCAAACCCACCATCGCCCGAGATTGGGTGCCAGTCGTGAATTTTTCGTTCTCAGCGAACGGTTCAGCTGTTCTAAAACTTCCTGTCTGCGGCCACAGGTTATAGGACGCGGCGAGCCGCCTGCGCCAACACCCGCCTTAAACTAGCGTGTTTATTTACCGCTGCGCCGGTCAGCTGCTGGCTGCACGTGGGGGAGGTAAACAGGAGGGAAAACCTCAGCGCGCGCACACACACACGCACGCGCGCGGCTTTCCAAACGGCCGCTGCGTCCTGCAGCAACACGATGCTACGCAGGAGTCAGTCGGACGCAGGCCAGCGGACAGACGGACGACAGACGCGTGACAGACGAGCGCACGGCCGCGGGAGTCGTGACGCGCGCAGCCCAGCGGCGGGGGGGCACGAGGGTGCACGAGCACCGCCGACACTAACCGAACCGAGCGCCGCCAGCGACTGGCTGCCCCGCCGCGGCCCAGCACAGGCGGCCCCCACAGCACCCCTCCGCCCCCGTCCCACAGCCCCCAACCCCCAACCCCCAACCCCCGCCGCGCCAGCACCGCCCCGCTGCCGTTGGTTCCCATGCACCAGCTGAGCGGTGGCGGCGGCGGCGGCCCGAGCTTCCTTCCCTTGTTTTGTGTGCGGCGACAGCGACGCTTGTGCGCCGTTTGTTGGTTCATAACGGCATGGTTGCCACGCTCCGCACTGTGCGGCAGTGTTGCCGCGGAGGAGTGCCCGACGGGGAGTCCAACACGCAGGCCGTCATAAACATCCCACACCAATTCTGCACCCTCAATAGGGTATTTCACTGCATCCAAACCGGAACCAAAGAAGAAGATAGTGACTGCCAAAACTGCATCCGGTATGACAAATCGCAAGTGGACCAACATGTCAACAACACCGTTTGTGAGCAGAACGTCGACGAGGTATTGTGGGTCGTGCGGAGACGATGGCGAGTACCAGCACCCACTACTCTAGACAGAATAGGGTATTTCGGAGAAGCTCAAACAGGAAGTGGAGAAGACGCGCAAGAAGAAGAAAAGTGGAAACAGTATGAGGGTAACCGCAGCAGGGAGTATCTCCGCCACGGCGTCGGCCACGAGCCAACTCAAAATTCCTGGAGGCTTAGCTCTCGCTGACGATATGTCGATGTCACGACCACTTGGTAGGGTCACACAACGCATTCCTCCTCCGCGCAATCCGAAGACTTGTATCCTCGGGCCGTGCGGTGTACTGCTGCGCTGTGTGACCCTACTACAGAGTCGTGACATATCGCCAGCGAGAGCTAAGTCTCCAGAAATTTTAAGTTGGCTCGTGGCCGACGCCGTGGCGGAGATACTCCCTGCTGCGGTTACCCTCATACTGTTTCCACTTTTCTTCTTCTTGCGCGTCTTCTCCACTTCCGGTTTGAGCTTATGCGAAATACCCTATTAAATACGAGAATCCAACATGGCGGACGGACGCCGGCGCGTGGGCGTTCCGCGGCCTCAATTTTTCAAATCGGATAGAGTTTGCGGCATCATGATGTTCTTCTCTGGTTCCGGTTTAGATACAGTGAAATACCCTATTCGAAATGCTCAGCGCAATCGCATTTTGATCCTTAATGGGTATTCGTGATCACCCTAAGTTGCTAAGGTCTCTTTGGTTCCCCTAGTTGGAGTACCGACAGTTATCAGGTGAGTGGGAGCCGCGGGTGGCGTTCGTCAGGTGGAAAATGAAATCCCGGAATGGACGCAAAGCTAGAGACGGAGAGAGAAGAGAGAGAAGCAAACCGAAATGGTAATTAGAGTGGACGGCTCGCCTCGCTCTCTCGGCTCGTGTTTGACCGCCACTCCACCGCCGCCGTGCCATTGTATGGTTTTCTCTCTCTCCCTCCCCCGTCGAACACCCTGCTCTCTCTCCCTCTCTTGCTCCGTCCTTTCTATTTACTGCAGCATCGTCCATGGCCTAGAGATCCTCTATAAATTCCGTAATATCATCTTCGATGCGTCTTCAAAAGTATTTTCCAGTTGACGTGCGTTGATGCCGGGTGCTAGTGTCCCGGAACAGCAGACATCGATATATACGAGTTTGTCCGTTACAATTAACAAAATCGCACATGTATGTGCAAGACTTCGTCTTGTGCAAGGTCTTACGTTGTAATGTAAGTTTGCATTTTTCATTCGATGGCAAATTCTTCCTCATTTGAATTTCTACTTTCCGTGTTACGCAGTTTGTGAACGGTCCCGTATTCTGAGTCTTCGGTCCCACCGTGTGCCTGCAGCCGCAACAAGTGAGATGGAGAGGGAGCGTGAGGGAGATAGAGGGTGGGGGGGACTATCTGAGTGAGAGAGATGGGGGAGGTTCGCGCTCCAACCTCCAACCCTGCATGAGAGTCACAGGGTAGCAGGCGGGCAGCACAGACACACTGACATCGCAGGCAGCCAGACAGCTGAGGACTCCCACCAGGCGCGCCTGGACATGACGGGCCGCGAGTGAGATAACCGATGTAGTGGAGGACGCTCTCTGTCTAACTCCCACCACCCGAGAGGACCGTAAACGACCCCGTCGTTAGAACTTTGCGCAGAAGATATTAGCGCAGGGGGTTTTCTTGCGGTCAAAGTACTGATTTATGATGCCCTTGCAAGTGGATTCTCACGAGCAAAGTGTCATTTGCGATCATTTTGTCATAAAAGAATGTCATAAGGAATCTGCTTGTTGTTGTTTTTTTTTTTTGAGGGGGGGGGGGTGCCCTGGGTGACATTGGTGCTGCTGTTTCTTGTCTTGGCTTCGTAACGGCGGCCATTGTTCGGTCTGAAAACGCCCCAGAGCACTCTGTGGTGCCACAGAGCGCAAAAGGAGCCATTTAGAAAGGGAATTTTATAAGATGGATAGTGAAAGCTTATTGGGGTCTTTTTTTTTTCAAATTTTCAGTTTTATTTTGTTTTTAAAAAATAAATAACAATAACAAAGCGCCTGCCAGGATCTTCCACCACTCTGTAAAACACCCATTATATGTCGACCCAGAACGCTCCTATCACAAAACCTGTTTTGTCGTGACAAAACGTTTGAAAATGACCGAAAAGACGAGTTAAGTTTTGGTCTGGACGGTATCCTTTTTCCGCCACCACCTTACACCACAAACCACCGTGGAAGGCGATACACGAAACCAGAAAAATAATTGTGCCGCGATTTAGCCGGGATTTCAAAGCGAGGCCCAACTTGTCCTTGGCAGTTGCTAACTTTTCTTCAGGGCGCCGGTGCCACCACCACATTCGGTGGCAGCGTCGTGGCCCCTGCTCCACTCACCCGCCTTAGAGCCGGCCGAAGCCTGGAGGAGCTCAGGGCGTGTCCCGGCTCGGCCTGCTCAACTCTCGGCATAAAGTTTCTTCCGCTAGAGAGGGGGGGGGGGGTGAGTCAGACCGTGCTCCTCTTTGTTAGCACAGGGGATGCCCGCGATGCGATAACTGGTGCACACTTTCCGACAACGGAGCCACCGTGCGTTCGCGATCAGAGGCTTACACGTAAGTGAGCATGGAAAAGTCACTATCCAACAAAACTCAGGAGCAATAGCTGAAGAACAAAAACATTCGTGACCGGAAACTATCGAGAGCAGGTATGAGAAAAAAAGCGACCCACAAGGCCGCGCCAAAAAGAGGATTTCACATTCAAATTAACACCAAATGCGATCAAAGTTTCTCATAACATGCCCTCGAGAGGTATGACTGTTCCAATGTCAGTTCATTATCGTCGTTTTTTACCTTATTAAAGGGAACATCCACAAATTTCATCACGTAGACTTAGTGGAGTTCCCCCACTCCTGTGACTTTACTGTCCCCTACCCTCCTCTCACGCAACGTAATTATTGGAGGGCGCTGAGTACCACGGCTCATCAAGAGCCGTTACGTAATTTGTGAAGATCCCCTGAATGGGGTGCAGTCGTGTCATAAACAACAGTGTCACGAGCATGCCATGTACATCCTTTGGAGGCGGCCGCAAACCACACAACACAAGTAGTGCGGCCAAACTTGGTGGGTGAGTCGCTCTCAGCAGACGACACGAACACTGCGGCACAGCCCGGCACAGCCCGGCACAGACCGGCACAGCCCTTAATGCGTTGTCCATCACACCATTTTATATATTGCGATGAAGTGTCACTATTCGGCGCGCTGCTGCAGGCGCACCAGGATGCCGTCGTCTCCCTTCGGCTTGAGGATGAGCTCGCCGACGATGTCGGGCCGGTAGCCGGGATGCGCCTCCAGGAAGCGGTACTCCAGGAGCAGCCGAGCGAACATCAGCTTCATCTCCATCATGGCGTATTTCTGACCTGTGCACAAATTTAATTTGACTGTTATGAATCTCGATGGCATTTCACTTTTGACTGAATTTCGGGATTTCATGCTAAACTTTTCAGGGGCCAAGAGAAAACACCCTTAGCCTTACCTATGCAGTTCCTGGGTCCCGCCGAGAACGGCAAGTACGCGAAGGGGTGCCTGCCAGCGCAGTTCTCCGGGAGGAAGCGGTCCGGGTCGAAGCGTTCTGGGTCCGGCCAGAGGGAACCGACGCGGTGCAGCACAAAGGGACAGATGGCCACTGTGCAGCCCGCCGGGACCACGTAGCAGCCTGCGGGTCAAGTCAGCTCTCTGAGCACAGGTTTCCTCAGCATTCAAATGTCATGACCACTGCACGATTGTTGTCAACAAGGGACCCAGAGGCCGGTTTACAAGCTTGACCTTACACTCAAGATTTGAGACCTTAGATTCCCCTTGGCGCCAGAATTCCAAACGTATGGTCACTGACCTTTTATCATAAGAAATAAGGAAGTCGGTGCTCCCTTACCGTGGCCACCTCAATTGAGGTTTCCAGCGAGGCTTGGAAGCGGAAGCTGAAGAACGGAAACATTTCCAGACCGGAAACTCCCGACTGCAGGTATGAGAAATAGCGACTCACAAGGGCCGCGCCAAAATGGGATCTAACCTCCAAATTCACTCTAAACTCCAATTAAGTTTCTCATACCAGCCCTCGAGAGTTCCCGGCCCGGAAGTGTTTTTGTTCTGCGGCTTCCGTTTCCAAGTCTCATTGGAAACCTCTATTTCTGTAGCTTGCGCATTTTGTATCTTAACAGGGTCATGTGACGTCATTTTGGAATCCTCGCGCTAATCTGAGTAACTTATTTCGCAAATTTAAAATGTAATGTCAGGTTTGAAAAACATTTTCTCCAAGCCCCTGCTTTGCCCACAGTTAGGTGATGATCACGACTCTCTCATTAATATTCGTTGCTTCTCGGGTTCGAGCACTGGTCTCACCCTTCGGGCTGGCGACGGGCATGTCCGTCCTGAGCTGCCTCAGAAAGATGGGCACACTGGGGTAAAGCCTCAGCATCTCCTTAACGACTCGGTCCAAGTACTTCATCTGAGCCAGGTCCTGGGACGTAATGTCCCTTTCCCGCGTACCCAAGATGGACAACACTTCCTGGTACGCCAGCTCCTACAGGAAGGCATCAACGCTCATCAGATCATGTCGCTAGAATGTTTGACACGACAGTATTTACACCAGACTCGTCGTACCTGTACTTCGGGATTCTTTGAAAGTTCGAAGAGTCCAAAGGAGATGGCGGTTGCCGTTGTGTCATGGCCCTGAAACATAGACCCCAAAATTTGCTTTTATTTTATTGAAGTTGTCCAATATTGCTGTGACGACTACTGCATCGCAGTCAATGTTATAAGGTTAGGAAGTTAAACTTGTTTTCGTCACCTCAAACATGAAGGTGTCAACTTCTTCTTGGATTTCGGCATCGGACAGGCCGGCACCCTTCTCGTTGGCCAGCAGAAGTTGGTCCAGGAAGGCCACTCGCTTCTTCACACCGTCCTCGGCTGAATACGAATTATAAGATGAGTCGCACTTCAAGAATCACTATTGAGTTTTGTTACTCTATTCACAGTACTCACAGGTTTCCAGCCCTTTCGTCAGAATTGATGACCGAAACTCGCTGCTGCGTGATTGAATGACCTGCGATAGAAGTAACCTACAGTGAAGGCCGTGTTCTCGCGGTTAACACTTTAAATCCACGCCGTTTTCCAGTGAACACTCACAGATTTGGTGAGTCCGTGGAGCACTTTGACAGCCCGGTTGAAACGCCAGCCCAAGGAGCTCATGTAGAAGCTGATGTTGGGGTACAGCCATGGTCTACTCAACCTGGAATACGCAGCGTAGCACGCCCTAGAGGACCAAGGCAGTCACATTAGTCATTCGAATGTAAAGAATTTAAAAGAAATATACAGAATCCTATTTACTACTCACACTTTGACCGCGTTGACGTATTCAGATTCGGTGTTGTCCTGAGCATGCACTGATGTTCCCATCGCCGATTCTGCGAAGCAGCGGGGGTGAGGGACAGTAAAAACAAACAATTAAAGACAACTGGATTTACCGAGGAAAGAAAATTAACTAGGAAAATCAGTCTGAAATCATGTGATCGTTTTTTCGACCAATTTCGGTTGCTATATGATTGAATCGACTTAAAATTTCAGTTGTGTTCCTGTTTTTAGTCGATTTTATGTTGTGTTTTTTTTTCCTGGTAATAGAAATCGTAGCCCGGCCCCAACAACGGCCACGACCTACCACAGATGGTGTCCAGGGCGCAAAGGTGCACGTACTGGCTGACGTTGAAGGCTTGGTCTTGGTCCGCCTTGCTCGCCAGCCTGCGCACCAGAACGTTGGCGTTGCGGTTGAAGACGGACACGAACTCCTCGAGGATCTTGAAGTGGAATGTGGGTGTGAGGAGGCGGCGCCGTGTGTGCCACTTGGCGGCCGTGCTGGTCAGCAGGCCCGTCCGCAGCCAGGGGTGCAGCGTGGTGTAGTCCGCGCTCTTGTCGATGTGATGCACCGACGACAGCAGCGTCTAACAGTCAGTATCAAATCAGTATCTTATTAATCTATTGTAAGCGGAAACCTGGAAACATAAAGCCGCCAAAACGACCGCAGGTTTTACCATTCCGCCGCCAAATCCTTTAACTATTCTTATTGTTATTACCTCGAATATTTTATTGTTGATTGTTTCATATTTTTTAATAAAGGATGTTTTCAAAAACAGAATCCTCTCAATTTTTGCGCCATTCTTTGGCGAAATTTTTCATAAATTATGAAGCGGAAACGGCCCAAAACGGTCAAAATCTGGGGAGAGTCAAAACTTTTTTCCAAGGCGCAGTTTCCCAAATTTGAGAAAAGTACTTTGGCTGAGAGTGTTTAGCGAAACTTTTCATTTTTCGGAAAACGCATCCTGGGGTAGAACTTGGAAGCACAGTGAAAACATTTCTTCCCTTGCGTCCTTTGCGTTCCCACTGAATCTCGACGTACGGCGGCGGCGAGCGCCTGCGAATGCCAGGGTAGGCCAGCCCGCACGACACGCGCGCGTGAAGAGTACGGGATTGCCTACCCAGCAGGCGCCATGGCGCGCTGGGATTATCATTGATTGTGTTTGTTTGTTTTTGTCTCGCACGCTGTGACCTTGGAGGCGACTGCCTTCCGGACCCGGGCATTGACCCCTCTGCCCACCACGCTAGGCCCCAGGGGGCCGTGGTGGAAGGAGCCGGCGGCCGGCGGCCCCTTGCTGGCAATAGTTTGAGCAAGTTTGTGGGGCGTCCCCAAGCAGACATAGGTGGCTCCATTGGCCCGACATGTAAGCAGAGTTTTGACCTCCGCAGAGACGCGCGACGCAGGGCATCTGGACCAGGACCAGTCCGACACAAACATCGAGTTAGGAGTAGGAGTGTTTTGGTCCGGCGCCGGGGGCAGCGGCCGGCGGACTGATACCGTGGTCTTGGTCTTGACCGTGACCACAGACAACGGCTCGAACTGGCCACCAGTAGTAGAGGAATGAGCAGGCATAGCGGGTGCCAGTCTGACGCAGTCATCGACTTAGAAAAAAAATGTCGGTGTTGTGATCCGGCGGCGAGGGCAGCGGCTGGCCGATACCGCGTGCGTGGACTTGACCGCGACAACAGACAACGGCTTGAATTGGCCACCGGCAGTAGATTAACAGGCATGACTGTACCTCCAAGTACTCCGGCGAGTTGAGGAGAACGTACGGGAACGGCCCAACCCACACGCGGAAGATGTCCTGGTAATCCTTGACCACCGCCCTGCACAGGGCTAGCACCTCTGAAAATAACAAGTATATTTTTAAAATTTTAAAACTATAAGTTATTGAAAAAAGGTTAAATTGACGCTCATTCTGATTTGACGACTACTGCCGTTTCCGTACCAAAGTTGTGCCGCATGAGTCGGAAGATGTTGCCGACAAACGGCTCCAGCGGCGGCCCTGGGATGTCGTTGACCATGTCCACGAAGCCTTTGCGCTTGGTGGCCAGCAGCGCCAGTCCCACGACCAGCACCCCCACCAACAGCACCAGCAGCGGGTCCATGGCAGTCGCGGGTTCAAATCCCTGCACCAGCACGGTTTTCATTCGGCTCAGCCGGTAGGCACATAGGAAAAGGCCCTGGTCCCGGTCCCTTTTTCTTACCAGTCACGGAGTTGTGCAGTTGGCGCGCAATATCGAATCGTATCCACTTGTGCTTGTTTCCAACCGCGCGGCGCGAAAAGCCTGGAATTGGAATGGAATTGAGAGTCTGCAACACAGAGAGGGAAGAGGGGCGCTCCTGGGGTGGTATGAGTGTGCCAGCCCGTAAGCGTTTAGCTTTTCGTTTGTTTGTTTTGTTCTTGCTTCTCCCCCCCCCCCCCCCCTTTCTTCATCTCCCTCACTTATTCTCTTCCCTCGAAAAGCCTCCCGAATGGCCTACGTCGTGGAGAAGTCCCAAGGGTCACCACAGTCTGGGGGCTAACACACTCGTATCTCTGTGAGGATCTGCGCCTCATTTTCCTTCCCTTGTTCAGCAGTCAAGTAAAACTGTACCAGATGGGGCGAAAAAATAACACATGAAATCACTCTAAAATTGAAGGAAAATACTCCAAATTGGACCGGATGCTCCGAGAAGGGTAGGAAGCGGAAGGGGCTTCCGTGGAACTTCGCAGCAGGGAACTTAAGAGGGATTTCAACCACCCTGGAATCATTCTCAAGTACCAATTTTAAGGAGGAACTTCGGAGGGACTACATTGGGCTTAAAAGGGACCTCGCTTTCTGTTATGGTATTTCACCAGAGTCGTGCTTTCATTACCTGCACTTATCCTATGGCAGTTCTAGCGCCGCGAGGGTCGGCAACGCACGGAGACGCGAGGGGGACTTCACAACAAATAGAGCAAACAAAAAAAAATCTGACTAAGACTTTTTTAATCAGGTTGAAAAAAAAATAAGAAATGTTAAATGTACGATACAAAATGCTCAAAAAAGTAACAGAAAAGTGTGAAAGAAAAATCAAGTGGTAAGTAAGAGAAAAAATAGGGTTTGACACGATATTATTTCTAGAAAAGTCAAGTTTTTGGTGAGGAAAAATCAAGTTTTTGGTGAGGAAAAATCAATTAAAATCGTATGAATCAGCCATGATTTGAATCGGTGTACATCGAGAAGGGGCGGGACGCGTAGACGCGGGATTCAGAACGCCAGAGAGCTGCCTACCTCAACTCCACAAAGTGCCGGGCCGGTCCTCGTGCTGCAGAGCCGCGGCGTGGTCTGAAGTCGTCTGACGCCGCACCGCTTCTGCCGCTCACCGTCTCTGCCCCAGTGTTATGCCCAACCCGACAGCCGCCCGCACCCGCGTGCATTCACTTGGCCACCTACTGTATCGGGCCGCTTGCTGTCGACTAAACCCGAACTTCCAATCCAAGACAAAAACGGCAGAAAAACAAGAAAATAAAGCGTCAATGGCGAGGCAGTTGGGACCCGGAGGGCAGGGGGGCGGCACCCAGCGATGCCCGAGAAAAATCATCGTGTCGGCATTGAGATACATCGCCTGACCCACTGGCCTCCGTGGGTTAAAGACTAAATGCTGATGCAGTGACTGATTCCAAACGTCGTTGATCCACCATTGGCAATATGACAGTGGACGTAGAATGAGAGAGTGTCTAGATAACGCATCGGTCGCGGCGTCTGCCCGGTCAAAAGAAGCAGCACTAGAAATATGCGATTTTTTTTTTGTTCCGGGAGAAGTTCAGCGGTTTTCTCGTGCGCGTTCACGGCATACTTGTGAGTGATACAGTGTTCTCAAGCGGGCGGGCAGGTTTGGACGAGAAAACTTTTATCTGTGTCACATCCGTGCTAGCCTAACGAAAAGAGAGGAAGAGAGAAGAGGCAGAGCCATTCCCCGCACAATTAAAAAAACTAAACGAAAAAAAAATTGTTCCCAAATATGAGGAATTTAAGTTTTCTAGCTCACATTAAGAGAAAGCAAATTCTCACTCCCATTGAGCAAAAGCATTGCGATACAATGTTCTTGCTTCCAGGCAGTGCTGGATCGTTTTCTGAGCTCTACGTATCGCTCTCCTTAGTTTGCAGTCACTTTGAAGCATTGGTGTGCTATTACGTTGTAGCCGTACAGATGTAAGCTAATTGCACACGTACTCAACAAACCCAAGAGTAAGGGATCAAGCTTCTTCTACAGTGTAGCATCAGGTAAAGTGCATTTTAGGAAAAGTATGGTTGGTCACAACCCTCTTCTAAAAGTGTCATGGCGTGCCACTCTCTTTCTAAGGTGGCTCTGGTTGTGCCATGCTTTAACATGGGGACCATACCACGAGTGTGTTACTCACCTCCGTTTAGGAAAAGCGCGGTCTATACCACACTCTTAGAAGACTGTGGTGCCTAGCCATGCTTTTCCTAAATTGTGGTTGATACCAAACTTTTAGAAAAAGCGTAGATTCCTGCCCTCTTGGGTTTGTAGGAGACCGTTTGGACCATGTTCAACGCTCACGGTGCACTTGGTGATGAGCATCGTTGTGTGATACTAAACCAAAACCCGCGTTTGCACAATCGTATCTCGGACGGCTTTGACGATTAACCATTTCCCATCTCAAACAAATCCCAAGTGTGTTTGTTTCTCTTCATTTTGGTTTATCGACTGACACTGCGGTTATATTTTGATATCGTAGTCATGTTATCTGAGATACTCCTAGGAACAGTCCGAGGGCCTAGCAAAGCCGAACGGCAATACTCCTCGACCACCGGTCCCTGCCGTCCCCGTCCCGCGGGGTACACATGGAGTGAGGAAAGGGGGATAAGCAAAGCAAAGCACTGAGTACTCCGTTGGAAGGTTCGATATGTTTATTGGAATCAACAGGGTAAAGTTCACATCCTTAATGCAAAAGGTTCATGCATTAATTGGCAAGAAGACGAATGAGAAATAAAACAGCTTTTCTCCTACGCCTGCTCGGGAGTAGGTAGAAGACATTGTCGACGTGGACTTACATAACTTGACAAACAAGGAGTAAAGTTTCATCAAAAAGATTACGAAATGCGTAGTGGATCTTCGAACAGTTTCTCCTAATGTCTGGGACGAAAGTTGCTATAAGGTAACTTGATATTTTAAGTTTTAACTCGTTCGCTGCGGAGGGGGTTCCAGATGATGTATGGGGTGGGAACCCTGGAAAAGTATATAAATGAGATCCACTTGACCTCAAAGATCCAGATTCACGAAAAAATTGGCACGACTACTCCATAAGATGATCCCCACCGAGGGGAGATCAATTCATGGTGCGATGAAGTGATCTCCGACGACACAGAAGTTAGAGGAAATCATTTCACCGCGCCATGAAGTGATCCCCGTAATTTATGAAGATCGCCGGAATGGGGTGCAGTCGTGTCATACACAACAGTGCCACGAGCATGCCATGTACATCCTTTGGAGGCGGCCGCAAACCACACAACACAAGTAGTGCGGCCAAACTTGGTGGGTGAGTCGCTCTCAGCACACGACGCGAACACTGCGGCACAGCCCGGCACAGCCCTTAATGCGTTGTCCATCACACCATTTTATATATTGCGATGAAGTGTCACTATTCGGCGCGCTGCTGCAGGCGCACCAGGATGCCGTCGTCTTCCTTCGGCTTGATAATGAGCTCGCCGACGATGTCGGGCCGGTAGCCGGGGTGCGCCTCCAGGAAGCGGTACTCCAGGAGCAGCCGAGCGAACATCAGCTTCATCTCCATCATGGCGAATTTCTGACCTGTGCACAAATTTAATTTGACTGTTATGAATCTCGATGGTATTTCACTTTTGACTGAATTTCGGGATTTCAATGCTAAACTTTTCAGGGGCCAAGAGAAAACACCCTTAGCCTTACCTATGCAGTTCCTGGGTCCCGCCGAGAACGGCAAGTACGCGAAGGGGTGCCTGCCAGCGCAGTTCTCCGGGAGGAAGCGGTCCGGGTCGAAGCGTTCTGGGTCCGGCCAGAGGGAACCGACGCGGTGCAGCACGAAGGGACAGATGGCCACTGTGCAGCCCGCCGGGACCACGTAGCAGCCTGCGGGTCAAGTCAACTCTCTGAGCACAGGTTTCCTCAGCATTCAAATGTCATGACCACTGCACGATTGTTGTCAACAAGGGACCCAGAGGTCGGTTTACAAGCTTGACCTTACACTCAAGATTTGAGACCTTAGACTCCCCTTGGCGCCAGGATTCCCAACGTATGGTCACTGACCTTTTAATGGACGAAATAAGGAAGTCGGTGCTAGCCCTTATCATGACCACTTCAATAGAGGTTTCTAGCGAGGCTTGGAAGCGGCAGCTGAAGAACGGAAACACTTCCAGACCGGAAACTCCCGACAGCAGGTATGAGAAATAACGAGTCACAAGGGCCGCGCCAAAATGGGATCTAACCTCCAAATTCACTCTAAACTCCAATTAAGTTTCTCATACCAGCCCTCGAGAGTTCCCGGCCCGGAAGTGTTTTTGTTCTTCGGCTTCCGTTTCCAAGTCTCATTGGAAACCTCTATTTCTGTAGCTTGCCCATTTCGTATCCCAACAGGGTCATGTGACGTCATTTTGGAATCCTCGCGCTAATCTGAGTAACTTATTTCGCAAATTTTAAATGTAATGTCAGGTTTGAAAAACATTCTCTCTAAGCCCCTTCGTTGCCCACAGTTGGGTGATGATCACGACTCTGTCATTAATATCCGTCGCTTCTCGGATTCGAGCACTGGTCTCACCCTTCGGGCTGGCGACGGGCATGTCCGTCCTGAGCTGCCTCAGAAAGATGGGCACACTGGGGTAAAGCCTCAGCATCTCCTTAACGACTCGTTCCAAGTACTTCATCTGAGCCAGGTCCTGGGACGTAATGTCCCTTTCCCGCGTACCCAAGATGGACAACACTTCCTGGTACGCCAGCTCCTACAGGAAGGCAACGCTCATCAGATCATGTCGCTAGAATGTTTGACAAGACAGTATTTACACCAGACTCGTCGTACCTGTACTTCGGGATTCTTTGAAAGTTCGAAGAGTCCAAAGGAGATGGCAGCTCCCGTTGTGTCATGGCCCTGAAATACGGACCCCGAAATTGGCTTTATTTGATTTGAGTTGTTCAATAGTGCCGTGATGACTACCGTATCGCAGTCAATGTTATAAGGTTAGGAAGTTGAACTTGTTTTCGTCACCTCAAACATGAAGGTGTCAACTTCTTCTTGGATTTCGGCATCGGACAGGCCGGCACCCCTCTCGTTGGCCAGCAGAAGTTGGTCCAGGAAGGCCACTCGCTTCTTCACACCGTCCTCGGCTGAATTCGAATTATAAGATGAGTCGTACTTCAAAAAATCAACGTTGAGTTTTGTTACTTTATTCACAGTACTCACAGGTTTCCAGCCCTTTCGTCAGAATTGATGACCGAAACTCGCTGCTGCGTGATTGAATGACCTGCGATAGAAGTAACCTACAGTGAAGGCCGTTTTCTCGCAGTTTACACTTTAAATCCACGCCGTTTTCCAGTAAACACTCACAGATTTGGTGAGTCCGTGGAGCACTTTGAGAGCCCGGTTGAAACGCCAGCCCAAGGAGCTCATGTAGAAGGTGATGTTAGGGTATAACCATGGTCTACTCGACCTTGCATACACAGCGTTGCACGCCCTAGAGGGCGACGGCAGTCACATTAGTCATTCGAATGTAGAGAATTTAAAAGAAATATACAGAATCCTCACACTTTGACCGCGTTGACGTATTCAGATTCGGCATTTTCCTGAGCATGCACTGATGTTCCCATCGACGATTCTGCGAAGCAGTGGGAAAAAAGAACAGAAAAACAAACAATAAAAGACAACTGGATTTACCGAAGAAGCCCTATGCAAAATATATCACTATCCAAAATAAAATCGACCAGGAAGATCAATGTCTGAAATCATGTGATCGCTTTTCGACCAATTTCCGTTGATATATGTTTGAATCGACTTTAACTTTCAGTTGTGTTCCTGTTCTTAGTCGATTTTATGTTGTTGTTTTTTTTTCTAATCATAGAAATGGTAGCCCGGCCCTAACAACGGTTACGACGTACCACAGATGGTGTCCAGGGTGCAGAGATGCACGTAGCGGCTGACGTTGAAGGCTTGTTCTTGGTCCGTCTTGCTTGCCAGCCTGCGCACCAGAACGTTGGCGTTGCGGTTGAAGACGGACACGAACTCCTCGAGGATCTTGAAGTGGAATGTGGGTGTCAGGAGGTGGCGCCGCGAGTGCCACTTGGCGGCCGTGCTGGTCAGCAGGCCCGTCCGCAGCCAGGGGTGCAGCGGGGTGTAGTCCGTGCTCTTTTCGATGTGATGCACCGACGACAGCAGCGTCTAACAGTCAGTATTAAATTAGTATCTTATTAATCAATTGTAAGCGGAAACCTGGAATGATGAAGCCGCCAAAACGACCGCAGGTTTAACCGTTCCACCGAAAACCCTTTAACTATTCTTATTGTTATAACCTCGAATATTTTGGTTGTTTCATATTTTTTAAAAAAGGATGTTTTCAGAAACAGAAACCTCTCAATTTTTGCGCTATCCTTTGGCAGAATTTTTCATAAATTATGAAGTTAGAACAGCCCAAAATGGTCAAAATCTGTGGAAAGTCAAAACTTTCTTCCAGGGCGCAGTTTACCAATTTTAGAAAAGTGTTTAGCGAAACTATTCACTTTTCGGAAAACGCATCCTGGGGTAGAACTTGGAAGCACACTGAAAACATTTCTTCCCTTGCGTCCTTTGCGTTCCCGCTGAAGCTCGACGTACGGCGGCGGCGAGCGCCTGCGAATGCCAGGGTAGGCCAGCCCGCACGACACGCGTGTGTGAAAAGTACGGGATTGCCTACCCAGCAGGCGCCATGGTGCGCTGACATTACCATTCCCAGATTAAAGATCCATTGCGGATTTTTCTCTTTTCCATCTGGATTTTGATTTCCGATCTCGAATCACGGATATCCATGTGGATTTTCATATTTCCATTCTGGTTTCATTACTTTCCTTACGAAATCCATTATGTTAATTGTTTACCAGATGGAATTTGAAGCTGGATTACGGTTTTGTCAATCCCACAATCGGTTTGAGAAAATCCAGATGGATTGTAGGATCCCATAAGGAGTTGACATTTGCACCAAGGAATTTGAGATTCCCACACCAATTTCTCGTGTCTGTAAAATCGATACCGATAGGTATTTATAGTTCGTATTTGGAACGCGTGACGTATACAGAAAATCAGTTGGGCAGTTTTAATATCATTGCAATCAGACGACATTTTTATGGTATCTCGAGAACGGTTGATGTTAGCGAGAAACGGACCGCAGATTTGGATCGGACGTCATTCGAACACCTGACCGTGACCATGACCACAGACAGACCACAGAATTGGTCACCGGCAGTAGAGGAATTAGCAGGCATGGCGAGTGCCAGCACTCGGCCAGCAGCAGTCCGACGCAGACATCGACTTAGAAAAAAAAAGCTGGCCCGTCCCTTCCGTCAACCTCGCTGCGCTCCACCGGCACCTCGGTTTGACAGGGGGACTTGGCCAGCTTGGCCTGCCTTCGGCCCCGGCCTCAAGTCTCTCTAGAAGTGCCCGATAGCAGATGTATTTGTTACGATAAAAATCGTTAACCCGAACCCGTCCCTGTGCACGCCGCGATGGTAATGGTGTGCGCGCGGCGGCCAACCCTAACCTCAAGAACCAAAAACAGGCAAATTTTCATTTATCAAAATTGCGTTACAAATCGAAAATTGTTGCCACCGCACGTGATTCTACGTTAAAAAAGGAGTTGATCCTCAAAATATGAAGTTTTTCTATGAACGATAAGTCGGCGAACTCACGTCCGCCCGAACGAATATGCGGCATCAGACTATAAGCCCGGCTCTTGCCGTTTCTAAAGAAACGTGTCGGGACGGGCTAAAAACCTGCCACTTAAACGTGGCACGTGAAAGCAGATGGTGGAATGTAAGGTTGGAAAGCGTGCGATTAACGTGAAAAGCGTAAGACGAATTCAAAGAAGGCGACTTTCCGAGGCATCTGAACGGAGTTGTGGAGCGGGCAACATAACCGAGTTCTACTTTGAACACGTTAAATGCGGCTCGTCATGAAGGGATGCAAAAATATCACAGCATTTGTGACAAGTCGCAGTCAACGTGTTAAAGTTTTCCGTCCGTGTGGTGCCCGTGTTGTGTGTTTTGTTCGAGGACCATCTTAAGCGCGTAATGAGCCCCGTTGTGGTGGGCCACACTCTAAACCGAAGCGTTATGTTTGGGGACCGGCCCTGGGCTGCTGAGTGTGCCGCCTCGTGGGTCATGAGATAAGTGTTTACGAGGTCGCGGCACGGCCCGCCCTACCAGTGTTTCCGAGAAGCCCCGCGCCGACCCGTGCCGTGCCATGCCCTAGGCCGGCCATACGGCGGCGATTCGCGTTGAAATGTGCAGAAGCAAGAAAGGTTGCTGGGTGCGGGAATTCTGAAAGCATCTTTATCCTAGCGAGCGTGAAGTGACAAATTTTAAACATTTAAATTTTGCAAATCTGACGAGCCCTACCCACGTAGGGGTGGACGGTACGATCAAACTCATATAAGGTTGTATGGGGCGGCAACGCATAGTTTGGCCACAACGGGCGAAAAACTGAAACTGGCAAGGCGGACGGAGGCGGACGGAAACCAAGGCCCGCCTCGTGCTATATTATATGAGGCTCGGCCTGCTACAGCTGCTGCGGGCTACTGCTGCTGCGCTGCCGCTTCTGCTACCTGCCACGCTAACTTGCTTAAGTTGAAACTTCATCTGCTAAAAATGTCGGTATTGTGATCCGGCGCCGAGGGCAGCGGCTGGCCGATACCGCGTGCGTGGACTTGACCGCGACAACAGACGACGGCTTGAATTGGAAACCGGCAGTAGATTAACAGGCATGACTGTACCTCCAAGTACTCCGGCGAGTTGAGGAGAAAGTACGGGAACGGCCCAAGCCACACGCGGAAGATGTCCTGGTAATCCTTGACCAATGCCCTGCATAGGGCTAGCACCTCTGAAAATAACAAATTTATTTTTACAATTTTACAATTTTAAGTTGTTGAAAAAAATCCACTTAGCCAGTGGCTTGAAAAGGCAGCAGCAAATACAAGATATTTAACCAAATTTTACAAAAAAAAATACAAAGAACAACAACAAGTTTTATAATTTTGTTACAAAAAACCTTATCTTTTTATGTTAACCTTGGCAACCCAACCTAACTTTTTCATCTGAACCTTCGCAACCTAAATTAGCCTTTTAATCTTAACCTTAGCAACCTAACCTAACGCTTGTAAAAAGCCACTCAAATGACTGTCTTAAAAAAATTCCCCAGAAAAATCTCAGGAAAATTCAGAGTTTTGACTTTATTCTGATATTGGGCTTAAGAAAAAAACATTCCTCCATGAGCCCTGCATGGGCCTAGAAGATGGCTCTGCCCGCGGCCAAAAGCCAAACCCACAGGCGGCACCCTCCCGCCCACACAGAGTCAAATGGGTTGCCTAAGCGCACGGCGATGGGACCAAACCCATGCATCCGCACTGCACTGCACCCGCTGTTGACTGATAAACACATGGCCCCGCGCAGGCCCTCCCCCTCCCCCACCACACACGCGCTCGCTAGCCCTGCGCCCACGCCTTCACACACTCACAGCGAGTCCTCTTCCCCACCCCGTCCCCGCCCCCTCCCCGCCTACGCCTGGCATCGCTCTTTCTCTCTCTCGTCCACTCCTCTCTCGGGCCCACTCTTTCTCTCTCGCGCGCCCGCTTCTTCTCTCTCCCACTCGCAGCTCAGCAAAGGAGGACATAAACCGAGGGGACGGGACGGACGGGACAGACGGACGGACGGGACAGACGGGACAGGAAAGCCCCCCCATCATAGTACATATATACACTAAACCTTAAAACTTTAACTTACTTAACTTTAACTTAAAATGCTTGTTAAAAGTCAGCAGGTATGCTGCCTTAAAAATGTTAAATTGACGCTCATTCTGATCTGACGACCACTGCCGTTTCCGTACCAAAGTTGATCCGCATGAATTGGAAGAGGTTGCCGACAAACGGCTCCAACGGCGGCCCCGGAATCTCGTTGACCATGTCCACGAAGGCCTTGCGCTTGGCGGCCATTAGCGCCAGTCCCACGACCAGCACCCCCACCAATAGCACCAGCAGCGGGTCCATGGCGGTCGCGTTCAAATACCTGCACTAGCACGGTTTTCATTCGGTTCAGAGGTACATTGAAAAAGGCCCCGGTCCCGGTCCCTTTTTCTTACCAGTCACGGAGTTGTGCAGTTGGCGCGCAATATCGAATCGTTTCGACTTCTGCTTGCTTCCAACCGCGCAGCGCGAAAAGCCTGGAATCGGAATGGAATTGAGAGTCTGCAACACAGAGAGGGAAGAGGGGCGCTCCTGGGGTGGTATGAGTGTGCCAGCCCGTAAGCGTTTGGCTTTTCGTTTGTTTGTTCTTGCTTCTCCCCCCCCCCCCTTCTTCATCTCCCCTCACTTATTCTCTTCCCACGAAAAGCCTCTTTCTAGTTAATGTTTAGACGTCTTCGATGGTATCCTCAATATCTACGCTCTGTCTATGACTAAAGGTAGCAGTCTGCATCAGCAACCTCTGCCTGACTCAGTATCATTTTGTCCTTCTCCAGAGCACAGCCAAATCGGACGTCTCTCTTTTTCGTTGCGCAGCCTTTGCCGGGTACCTATTGTCGATGTGGCGAGCCGAGCCGAGGCAAGACGAGGCCCCGCTAAAAGGAAGGCGACTCAAGAGTCAGGACCGTTTGAGACCGGTGGTGGGAACAACAGTGCGAGAGCCTTGCAGGAGGCTAACGCTAGGCGGCCAGCGTATGAGAATACAAGCGATACACTGCCGCTACCTAGACGCCCTAGCTCTGCAACTACTCCCTCTCCCTCTCGAAGGAGATACAAACCACCCCGAACCACCCCAAAACTGAAACAAGGATCAAGCAAAATCCTCATTCCATGAATTTTAAAAAAAAGAAAGCAAACAAAACCCCCCCCCCAAAAAAATATAAAAACTGAACATCTATAACCACCGCGAAACAAATCCCAAAACTGAAACAAGGCTCAAGCAAAATCCTCATTCCATGAATTAAAAGAAAAAAGAAAGCAAACAAAACCAAAAAGAACAAAATATAAACTTAACTTCTATTTTAACCAAACCCACCCGTGAAACTCCGGGCCTACCAGTATCTTACTCGGTGGGATAGTATTTTTTAATCAGGTTGAGAAAAATAAAGAAAAAAGTCAAATGTACGATACGAAATACTTAAATAAACGACAGAAAAGTTTCAAAGAAAAATCAAAGTGGTCAGAAAGATAAGAAATCATGTTGAACACGATACTGTTTCTAGAAAAATCGAGGCGTGCTCAAAACAGCAGGTCCTTCAAAACAGCAGGTAACCCAGCCTAACCTAACCTAGTCGAGCCCAAGCCAACCTAGACTACTGACCTGCTGTTTTGTTGAAGGACCTGCTGTTTTGGTGCCCTACCAACCTGCTGTCTTGAGGGACCTGCTGTTTTGACGGACCTGCTGTTTTGCTGGGGTCCCCTCGTGCTGCAGAGCCGCGGCGTGGTCTGGGGCCGTCTAACGCCGCACCGCTTCTGCCGATCACCGTCTCTACCGCAGTGTTATGTCCAACCCGAGAGCCGTCTGCATCCGCGTGCATTCACTCGGCCGCCGATTGTATCGGCCAGAGTTCCAGAATCCCCTCCAGAGCTGAGCAGGGGCCTTCCCCAACTGTCACTCCCAGATCTTGATGAAACTTTTTTGGCTTGATCTACTAGTAATGAAACCCCCGCAAACCAAATTTTATCTGCTATTACAGGCTAGTTTCCGAGATATGATTTTTTAAATTTTCGTTTTTATTAATGGACGGGTCAAAGAGTCCGCAAAATGTAGCAAATTAAGGGTAAAAACTAAGTCTCAAGCGGGCGGGCAAGGTTAGACGAAAACACTTTTTATCTGTGTCACACCTGTGCTGGCCTAACGAGGAGAGAAATTTCCGGGCAAGGCCGTTGCCCGCCCGATTGAGAAAACTAAACGAAAATATACTTTTTATACTTCGTGCAATACTGGTAGGCCCGGAGTGTCACAAAACTGGATTTAGAGCAACTTTCGTATCTATTATTTTTTGTAATTAAGAATTTTATGATTACCTGGGAGGGTCCGCAGCGGTCCCGACTCTTGAGTTGCCTCCCTTTTAACCAGGGCTCGACTCGGCTCGGCACATCAACAATAAGGGCTGTTCCACAAGAAAGGGAGAGGTCCGATTTTTAGCGTGGCAGGAGAAGGATGGATGATACTGACGCAGCCAGTTGACGAGCCGAGCACGCTAGCTCTGTCTTTTTCTTTCACTATTGGATGGAGTGAGAAAGCTGAATTTCAACTCGGTTTTGAGACTGTCTGCGTCATTTCTGGAGTGTAAAATGACGTCCGACGCTCTCGTATGGGTACTATGCGAAAGTCAGGAAGGTCTGAAAAACTTCTCACAGAGACTTTCGGTTTTAGCGTAAGTGGCCCCATGGGAATTTTTTTTTTTTTTTTTAAGTCCGATCTTGGGTGAAAGTATAAGGTCACTCCGTGCCTAAAACAGTTCGATCTTGGGTGCAACTATAAGGTCACTCCGTGCCTAAAAAAAATTGTTCCCAAATGTGAGGAAAAAATGCTAACGAATTTCGGTTTTCTAGCTCACATTAAGGGGAAGAAATTTCTCACTCTCATTGAGCGAAAGCATTGCGATACAATGTTCTTGCTTCCAGGCAGTGCTGGATCGTTTTCTGAGCTCTACGTATCGCTCTCCTTAGTTTGCAGTCACTTTGAAGCGTTGGTGTGCTACTACATTGTAGCCGTACAGATGTAAGCTAATTGCACCCGCACTCTACAAACCCAAGAGTGAGGAACCACGCTTTTCCCACAGTGTGGCATCAACCACATTTTAGGAAAAGTATGGTTGGTCACCACCTTCTTCTAAGAGTGTGATGGCGTGCCACTCGAGGGGTTGTCCACTCTCGAAATACGTGACCCGACTACTCCCTATTACGCGCTATTGCGCTAGTACTAAACAGTTATTACGTCCTAAAATATCAGTAATTGGGACGATTTTGCGCCAAATTCGCCCAAATTCTATTACTATTTCGCGCAATGGCACGTCTGGGTGACCCGACTAATATACGAGTGGCTACCCCCTCGGTGCCACTCTCTTCCTAAGGTGGCTCTGGTTGTGCCATGCTTTAACATGGGGACCATACCACGAGTGTGTTACTCACCTCCGTTTAGGAAAAGCGCGGTCTATACCACACTCTTAGAAGACTGTGGTGCCTAGCCATGCTTTTCCTAAATTGTGGTTGATACCAAACTTTTAGAAAAAGCGTAGATTCCTGCCCTCTTGGGTTTGTAGGAGACCGTTTGGACCATGTTCAACGCTCATGGTGCACTTGGTGATGAGCATCGTTGTGTGATACTAAACCAAAACCCGCGTTTGCACAATCGTATCTCGGACGGCTTTGACGATTCACCATTTCCCATCTCAAACAAATCCCAAGTGTGTTTGTTTCTCTTCATTTTGGTTTACCGACTGACACTGCGGTTATATTTTGATATCGTAGTCATGTTATCTAAGATACTCCTAGGAACAGTCCGAGGGCCTAGCAAAGCCGAACGGCAATACTCCTCGACCACCGGTCCCTGCCGTCCCCATCCCGCGGGGTACACATGGAGTGAGGAAAGGGGGATAAGCAAAGCAAAGCACTGAGTACTCCGTTGGAAGGTTCGATATGTTTATTGGAATCAACAGGGTAAAGTTCACATCCTTAATGCAAAAGGTTCATGCATTAATTGGCAAGAAGACGAATGAGAAATAAAACAGCTTTTCTCCTACGCCTGCACGGGAGTACGTATAGCACATTTTTGACTCGGACTTACATAATGTAACAGAAAGAGGAAACTTACATCAAAAAGATTACGAAATGCGCAGTGGATCTTCGACTAGTTTCTCCTAATGTCTGAGACGAAAGTTGCTATATGGTAACTTGATATTTAAAATAAATTTAAAATATAGAAAGGGACGAAAATGGCCTCATAATTTTACGAGCTCGGAGAATAATGAATGACATAATACAAGGAATAACATCAATATTTAATCACAAAAATTCAAGGTGTCCCTCACCCAAGCGACTCTGAAATACTCTCGAAAACTAATACACAACACCGGAACCAGTTTCTTTCAAGTAATGTTTACGAGAGACGAAAAATCTCTGTGGGACACGTCGGTCACCAGGACAGTCGGGATAATTGCGTTTTTGACGACGTACGAATTATTTTCAGTGACGTACCATCAAATACTCTCATTCCAAGTGAATCACACACTCCCCTGACAAACTCGTATAAACTCACCAAATCTCGAAGCGCACGCGCGCTCGCCGTAACTCATGCCTCACGCGCACACTTTTCATAGCAGTGAGAGCCCGCTTGCAAATATTCGCACGAAACATGCTTTAAAACGAAGAAATTACCCATTTAAATGAAGAAGCAATATACGTAATTACTTTCACGTCCCCCACAACAAACAACTATCACATACAATAAATTAAAATATCAGTATCGCATGTCGTCAAGCTTCGAATCGGGATTCGAAAGGAATAACTCTCAATAATTGATTAAGAGTAAGGAAAACCACGCTGGTTGACAGAAGATACGAGACAGACATTAATGGCACATCAAGAAATATTTAAGGGCAAAGGAATGAAACTCTCTCACACACTCTCCACGAACACACACTCTCACACACACAAATCACACTCGTCGGAATCACATCACAGACAACGCTCATCACTTTGCTGGCACCTTGGCTCAGCAGCGGCCGGGCCGGTCCTCGTGGCCGTGTGGCAGGGCCGGCGGCGGGGTATCGTCCTGGGGGCTGACCGGGCTGACCTGGCCCAGCACCCGTGACAGCCTCTTCTCCGGGGACACCAGGCGCTGGGTGGCCACTACTGCCTGCGTGGCCGCCTACAGACAAACAACGATGGCGGTTCGGATCATAGAGGTTTCCAAGGAGATTTAGAAGCGGAAGCTGAAGAACACAAACACTTCCACATCCGAAACGCTCGTGAGCAGGTATGACAAATCTTGATACACAATGCACTATGCCATTAGCTTCTCACGGTTGTTCTCGAGGGGTTCCGGCCTCGAAGTGGTTTCGGTCATTTAACTTCCGTTTCCAAGTCGCATTGGAAACCTCTATTTGAGCGTTAGACGACACATTTTTTCCAGATTTGAGATCTTGGAAGCGGTCCGTACCCGGAACTTCCTCCTGGCGTTGAACTCCCGCAGCGAGCGGACAGTGGCGTCCATGTGGTGGCTGCGGGGGGTGTCGCCGCGGACCCAGGGATGCTGCAGCGCCTCCTCAGCCGTCGGCCGAACGCCGGGGTCGGTCTGCAGCAGCTGTGAGCAGCAAAGGATACGTCTTTAAAAAATGTACACACTCATAAAACTCACATAAATATGATCAGGAAAATTAGGTAAAATTGGAAAAATCATTTTTTTTTAAATCCCATGTGGACAAAAAAAAAAAAACAGGGACAAACAAGGAAAAATAATCCAAGTTGGATTTTCATCGATGGTACAATTAGGTGAGGGCCCCCCGTGGCGGGCTCACCTGGGTGACCAGGTCCTTGGCGCTGTCCGATACCTCGTCCCACCACGGACCGGGAAAGTGCAGCATGTGGTGGGTCGGGGAACCTCTAGGACTGTCGTTGGAGCCGGGACCGTTCTCCGCGGCGAACGGTTCGAACCCACTCAACCTGCACAACGGTTTCAGAACATTACACATTTGTAATTTTGCAAGATAAAAAAAAATGGATAAAAAAGTAATTGGAGCACTCACAGTATGTACGCTACGACGCCAAGGCTCCACATGTCGGAGGCCGGCCCCGCCCCCTGGCCCTTGCTGGCTTCCGGGGCTGAAACACAAGAGTCATGACTACCGCCCAATAGAGGTTTCCAGCGAGGCTCAGAAGCGGAAGCTGAAGAACAAAAACACTTCCCAACCGGAAACTCTCGAGAGCCGGTGGTATGAGAAATACCGAATGCACACGTGGTGCGCCAAATACGGGAACTAACCCCCAAATCCATTAAAAACGCCATTCAAGTTTCTCATACCTGCCCTCTGTATCTGTGGGTGTGTTTTTGTTCTTCAACTTTCGTTTCCAAGTCTCATTGGACCTTTATTCAAGACGGCAAGGGACCTTGTTACGTAGGTTCTAACAAGGTTCTAGCGTGGCCGCGGTGAGGCCTACCACCAACTTCATCATTCCCTATCAAAGAAGATGACGTTGACCCCATTTTCGCAAGGCTTAGTCTGACTCAGGTCATTCCTCGGGTTATTCATCTCCAATGTACGACCGGTTCTAAGGCCGATGATCACGACTTGTTTTTACTCTGGGTCACCGGTCCGCTCCTGCGGTCTCCGAACTCTGAGCCTGACCTACCGCAGTACGGCGGGGCCGTGGGCAGGAGGTGGTTGACGCCGAGGCCCACGGGCAGCAGCTTGATGGGGGAGTCCTCCGCCTCCGACACGAACACCAGCTTCTCCGGCCGGAGAGCACGATGGGCATGGCCGCGAGAGTGGAGACACTGCGCAGGGCAAACGACAAATATAATCTCAGCAACGAAAATAAGGAGAGACAAACCGTCGGCTAACCTGACAGGCGGAGCCGTCCCCGTCGCCCGGGTGTTTGCAGAGCGGGCAGCATTAAGGGCAAACAGGGCTCTGCTTTGTCGAGCAAATAACGCGACGGGGTGAGAAACTTGGCCTGTTTTCGAGTAGGCGTGGTGAGGGGGAAGGGTGGCTGTTTAGACGAGGATGGCGTGGAACTCACCAGACAAACACCAAGGCCGGCAAGAGTAATCTTAGAAGAGAGGGAGTTGGGGGAGGCGGCCTTTGTGACCCAACCCTCCGCCTTGGGACTGAGGCGACGCCCCCGCGGGGTGGAATCGAGTAAATAGTCACCGTTCCCGCAGAGGGCATAGGCAGGTGCGGCGGCAGCACCTCTGAGAGGACCCGGCACTTATTACCGCCAACCCTGGCAACCAGAATTCCCTGGCCCCGTACGGACACTACCAACAAAACAAAGGAAGATTCCCTGCAGAACGTCGCATCGACAAAAATACTAAGTCGATTTCACCAAAAATCTGTTGAATCGGCTCACATTCAGGAACATGCTTTCAGTCAATTCAATTTTAATTTGCTGAGAGTGGAAGGGGGAGTGGCGCGGCGATACCCTTAGTAACACACAAACCATTTTGGTTTCATTCGCCTGGTATTTAATTTTCCTATGCATAACCACGTTCGACGCATGTCGCATATTCTCTCTCTCTCTCTCTCTCTCTCTCTCTCTCTCTCTCTCTCTCTCTCTCTCTCTCTCTCTCTCTCTCTCTCTCTCTCTCTCTCTCTCTCTCTCTCTTTTTCCCTCTCTTTCTCTCTCTCACTCTCACTTTCTCTCACTTTCTCTCTCTCTCTCTCTCTCTCTCTCTCTCTCTCTCTCTCTCTCTCTCTCTCTCTCTCTCTCTCTCTCTCTCTCTCTCTCTCTCTCTCTCTCTCTCTCTCTCTCTCTCTCTCGCTCCCTGGGGCGCTCACCTGCGGTCTTCTCACCATACGGTGCTTTGATCATCGTGTGTGACAAACTCACAAACACACACACTCACACACACACGCGCGCGCCATGTCGCACGCACGTACGGCGAGCTACACACCGAAAAAGAGAGAGAGAGAGTGAGAGTAGAGGGGAGGGAGGGGGGGGGGGCAAGGCTGTCGCTCCCCCTCCCACTTTCACTCCACCACGCCAACATGGATGCCACTGCAAATTTGCTACCACCTAGGACTGAGAGTACACACCACGCACCACCGAGCAGCACCAAAGCGCCCTCCAGCCCTTCCCCCTGGACCTTCGGATCACCATAAACTGTCCTCCAGAGTACCCTATAACGTGGTGAAACTCTCTTGACTCCCCGTGCACAATTTGTCCCATTCAGAATCACACTCGAGCGATCATCCACAAAAATGAGTAATATACTGTCTCAAACCTGATAGGGACAGCACTAATAGTGACTCGGATGACTTGTGCACACACGTGCCGTGCGGGCGGCCTACCATTGCAGGCATGTCCCACCTGCAGCGCCCCCAGGATCTGGCGCACGGTCCGGGCTGCCGTCTGCTCCGAGTAGAAGCCCCGCTCCGCGATCCTCTCCAGCAGCTCCCCGCCGGTCACCAGCTCCAGCACCAGGGTCAGCTCGTCCGCTGTATCGAACACGTCCCGGATCTCCACCTGGAAAAAAAAATTGATTAAGCATCATGGCTAAACTTTTCTTAGTCCGCCCGGGGGATCTCCGCTGCGGGCGCCGTGAGGGTAGGCAACACGCAGACATGTATGTGCAAGGGGCTGCCTACCGCCCGGGGGCTCTCCGCTGCGGGCGCCGTGAGGGTAGGCAACACGCAGACATGTATGTGCTAGGGGCTGCCTACCGCCCGGGGGCTCTTCGCTGCGGGCGCCGTGAGGGTAGGCAACACGCAGACATGTATGTGCAAGGGGCTGCCTACCGCCCGGGGGCTCTCCGCTGCGGGCGCCGTGAGGGTAGGCAACACGCAGACATGTGTGTGCAAGGGGCTGCCTACCGCCCGGGGGCTCTTCGCTGCGAACTCTTCCCCCTCGAGGTCGCTCGCAGTCCTCTACGTCTGTTTTAAACACGTTTTTATATCGAGTTTTATTTTTTTCTTATGACATGCCCCAAGATCGATTTCGGTCGTTTCGTTACTTTAGTATCCAAAGTGAATGTGGATGGACATCTCTCCCTCTCCCACCACCACTCTCTGGCCTGGGGGCACAGAGAGATGGAAAGAGAGAGGGAGGGGGGAGGAGAAAGAGAGAGGGAATAAAGGGGGAAGGGGGAAGTCCGCAACGATGCGGTCTCTACGCGGGGACAATGTTTGAACAGAGATTCGCAGCCCCACACTGCCCGAAATAATGTGGCCGAATGCAAAACAGTCACCGCTGGCGCCGCTAGAGTACATTTGGGCAGCGGGCACTGCGACGAATTCCATTTAAATTAATATGTCACTTGACGTCTTTGCGTGTCAAGGCTTTCATCAGCGATTTTTCCTTTTTCTCCCCCACTCGTTTGCCTTTTTATGTTTTGATTAGACTACGCCAAACTCAATGCTGACCGGAATACTGTTTGAAATTTTCATTTTAGATTTTTCAAACATTTGATTAATTTTCTTGTTTCTCTCTTTTTTTTCCTTTTTTTCATTTTTTGCCTGTTGCCTTGATGTATTGCGCTGCTAAGGCACAACCCCTACCCGGAGCTGAGGCAGCGGTAGGCTGTCATGACCAGCCAGTGTTAGTGTCCAGGACGGCCTACAGAGGCGCTGGGGACGTCACCCCTGACAGGGCGGAGGGTGCGGTTTTATTCGCCCCCATTGACATTGCACAGTTGTGGCGAGGAGAGAGAAAATAGCATAATTCCAATCAACTTCGTGATACAATTTTAAAATGGCGGCAATTATTTTTCCCCCCTCGCTGGTCAGTTTCGTATGCTTTATTTTGTGCGCTGCGCGCCAAGCGATTAAAAGAGTATGAGGCGCTGAGGGAGGAGAAGAGAGGAAGGGCTGATTGGAAACTGAGTTTGTGCTCCGCTCGCTGTGACACTGGCGCCCGTATCAGCCCTGCCGCGCAGCACCAGCTTGTGAGCGGCGGCAAATATTTGAGTTAAATTTTTCGGGGGCAGTGGTTGCCTTTTTTTTTCATTTCTCATTCCCCCGCCCCTTTCGCACGGTTGCGGTGGTGGCAGGCGTGGACATACTACAGTCCGGGAGAGGGAGGTTACGGAAGAGTGACGACCACGACGGTCGCCCTCTGGGTGCTCTGGGGGCTCTGGGGGTGCGTTCCGTTCGCGTGTCGCCTCTTTCGGGACAGAGAAAAGAAAAGACCACTTCACCTTGAGAATGAATGATCATCAACATGATCCTTTGGACTGGACAAAGTGTGTGAAAACCGTGTGCTTCAAAAATGCACGATGCGATTCATGCGCTTCGAAACACACAAATTTAATTCACGCGGATTATGCTTATGATGTGATACCTCTGTTAGCTTGTGTTTAGACTGGACAACAAGATTTCAAACCTGGGGACACATGGCCTTGTCTGACAAAAAAAGTGTTCAAGTTAGGTGTAGGTATCATCGCTCTCATTCACCTCCTATCATCCTTCAATTTCTACTCAGAAAATGTCGAGTGATCACAGTTTCGAAATGCTGACTCCTACCGATATCGATTCGATATCGACAAATTCAAATAAATCTATGTAATCCACCGTCGGTTCGATATCGGAATGGTATCGGATGTCGATTTTCTTTGTCGATTCGACAAATATTCGATGAAAAAATCGAGCTTCGACATCATTTTGGCGCCCTCGATATCGATTTGGTACAATTGCGTCAGTCTAGTCTGAGTCTTCAGTCCTCAATGTCAGGCCAAGTTTTGAAGTTCCGTATCACACGGAGTCGATCGATGTTAATGTCTTTTCCGTTCCCAGTGTTCGCGGCACGTCACCTCGCAGTGCGTCGACATAGCATTATTTCATGAGCGCAAAGTGCCCCCGCGCGCGAGGATGGATTTGTCATAACTGTCAGCCAGCAAGGACGTGGTGATGACACCGGCGTCGGTGACGCGTGAAGAGGGAGAGGGGAGGGAGGGGAAGGGATGGAAAGGGGGAGGCTGTCAGGACGGCGTGGAAGGGCTCGCACGCGACAGCGGACACCGACATGTGGTCGTCCTCGCACCAGCATTAGCACCATCCCGGTGGTGACATCTATGAAAATTTCATCAGCAGCCACGGCATGCGCCGCGCTACGGTGCCCTTTTCTGGTCGTTCTCGGCGGACGCTCACAAAGTCCGTAACACGGCTGCGCTGAGGTCTGTGAAAAAACTTACTGCTATGCCGCAGCCGGCGGTTGGAGGCGTTACGTAGTTTTTGAGCGACCTCCTTTAGGGGGGGGGTCAGCAAGAGGTGTTATCAGCCGCTACCGGCCCCGGCCCTGCTGCGACCCTCCGTCTCCGCTTGGCCGCCGGCCTCCCTCCCTCCCTGGTGCTGAGTACCAGGGCCATCGCTGCCCACACTGCCCCTTGCCTACTGGCACCGACCTCAAACTGATTCAAATAAAATCTTCTTATTTTTTTGGGGGGGAGGTTTTTCAAAACATGTCAACTTTTTGACATCAGAAAAATTTTCCGATATTTATTTTTGGAACTGCAAGTAGCTCACTTTATACAGCGAAGCCGTCCATGTGCGCACGAAATTGGCGAAATATCGCTCAGCGAAGAAGTAAGGAGAAGGGCAGGCGGGGGAGGGGGAGGGGGGAGGGGAGGGGGAGGGGGAGGGGAGGAAGGGGGATTAGAGGCACCGAAGCACGGCCGCCTGCTTCGATGTCCAAACTGGGCCGCCGCCGGAGGGCCGAGGTGCCCTGAGGGCCGAGGCCGAGGTGAGAGGTGTGTGTGTGTGTGTGTGTATGTGTGTGTGTGTATGTGTGTGTGTGTGTGTGTGTCCAGCGGCTCAAATTAGTTTGCGCAGCAGTCCGGTGACGAGACTATGAGACGCTCGGAGGTAAAGCAGGCTAGCCGGCTGGCCATACATTTCGTCATACTGTCTCCAACTGACCCGGCCGCAATTAGCATTCCGATTAAATGCATTGTCAATTTGTCCAAAATTTCAGACAGGTTAACCGAAAGTATAGGTTAAAAATCAACAACGTCTCCGTCTCATTTCGATTATCTCACTGGATACTCGATCAAGGTGACAGGCAGGGAGACTGGCTGGAAAAGTAAACGAGCGGCTCTTCCGCGCGGGCGGTGCAAGATCCAGTACGGCGGTGATTTACTGAGCGAATTATGTTTTGCAGTGTAAGGCCGAGCGGGCCGCGCGGAGGTCACCGCTTGTTAAGACCAATAGCCAACGCCGTCAACGGCCCCCGCGGCCTGGCGTGTGCGGGCTCGTGACTGTCAGGTGGTGGAGTATTACATAATATTATATTATTTACAGTGTACCGCAGTGTGCTGTACTCACCAGGTTGGGGTGTCGCAGCTCGCGCAGGTCTGGAAGCTCGTTCTCTACCCTCCGGCGGTCCAGGACGGACTGAAGAACAGAGAGGTAGAAAAATACAATCTCAAGATGTATCACAGGATTTTGTCCTAAAGGAACACGCTTAATACTACATTCATACATGAAATATTTGAAGCGTCCTATTCAAATGCATCGGGGATTTCCCGTCCTACGCTTCAATCAAAAAGGTATGCACTAGAACAGGCGTGAGGGTCCGCCTGAGTTTCACCCGTGATGCCGTGCGCTGGAGTACGCGATGGAGAACTAAGATAAGTGGCCGAGCGAGGCGCCGAAAAGCGGGGGAGTATAAGCCGTAAAGCAGAGCAGATGAGGGAGTGGCGAGGAGGAAGGGGCGGAGGGCGGAGGGCCCGGAGGGTAGCGTATCGCTGGGGAGGGGGGGGGGGGGAGGAGAGCCGCCCACAAGGCCGCCAAGTTATTACCCTCATTCGGGGGTGTTGCGCGCGCTTGTGGTGGCTGGGCTGGTCGTTCGCTGGCCCACCCACCCTTTCCGACATTAAGTACTTTTTGGTTTCGAGGAACCAGCTACCTTTTATGAGCGGCCCACTAAAAGATTAGTGGTCACAACTAATTTTTAAGTTTATTTTCAGACAAGCAGTAAATTTTGTTTGGGGAACTAAAATTTAGTTGGGTAAACGATTTTGAATTTTTTGACGGAAAAGCGTGTGAGGAATCAATTTTTGCGTGGGGAGGGAAGATACACGAGTCTTCAATTATAGACGTGGCAGTTCGCTGTGAACCCTGAGGGTACGGCAGCCGGTGGCGTAGCCATGACCGTGGTGTTTGGGGGGCTAGGGTTCGCACCGCAGCGGGGGCACTACTCCTCCCTCCCTCACCAAGGACATTCCAACTTTGCCGACCGCGGCACGTTTCCGACACTTCCGGGTCGCCTCGGTCCAATGTGTCCACTTGGAGAAAGGTCTTTTGTGCCTCTCCATGAATTACGGTCCGGAATTATAATAATGGCAGGGTGGCAGCCATTATGCAAGTTAAGATTCTGCGTCCTTGACGGGGGAAATAAGTCCCTAGAAATAAGTACGTTTCTAAATTTCAAGTTTTTTTGTTTAATGTTTATAACGTATGACTCTTTTTCATTTCTTTTACCTTCCCATTCCTTTCGAACTATTTTTTAACACCTTCCTGGAGATTAGAGGCCTAGTAATATATTTAAAAGTGTCGTTATTTATTTTTTTCAGCGTAAGGACCCGAGCGGTGACCCTCTACCTCCTCTTCCCATTCTCCTCCCGCCTGTTCGACGTACTGCTTGGCGTGGTGCGGGCTCTGGGAGCCAACCGCCTGCTACAAGGGAAAAAAGGTCGCTGCTTCAGCGAACTCCCTTTACTAGTCCAGCAAAAGGTGCGACTTTCAGTCAAACCGATTAATTTGGTTAGCGATTCATTTTCTGGGTCATGGCGAAAAATCTCTGGACACGCATACTAAGAATACACTTTTTACGCAGAAAAATGACTAGTCCACCAGTCCACCTAACTTATTTAGGAACAAGCAAGAAATTTAGTGAGAAAAGGCGAAAACTGACATTTTGTTGAGTCAGCAAAAATTTCGTTGCGGTAGATAAACCTGTAATTTGCTCACAAAACGAACTCCTGCCAAACCACCGAAGTCTGTTAGTTTTCGCAACTCAATTTATTGCTTGTTTTGAAATCAACGAACTCATTGGTTTAGACTACTACTAATCAATTTTTTGGCGTGTTCTTGTACGCGGCTTTGTGTACGTAAAGCATGAAGAAATAACGGGGAACATTTTTATTTGAGGGGGGGCGGGGGATGGAGTAAGGTGATGCGGGCTGTGTGCTGTTCAGACAGGAGGCGGAATAATGTGGTGCAGAGCTTCGTGACCAAAAGAGGGAGATAAAATGGATAATGGGATTCAGAGAGAGCGAAGGGATAAACGAAGAGAGAGGGGGGAGAAAGGGGCCTAAATTCAAAAGAAAACGACATGGCTAGTCATTACGGTGCCGACATGAGCGGCACGGTGGAATATTCCAATATAGACAGGGTGATGTGTGTCCTGTATACCGTCATCCTTTGACCCGGATAACGCGGAAAAGCATGGCTTGTCTCCGCTGCCCGGAAGAGGAAGCTGAATAAGAAATGAGAGGGAAAACAGCACCAGGCGTATTAACGGCGCGTGGCGCCCCAAGCAGGCCGCAAGAACAGAAGCGGACTGAATTATTGAATTGTATTATATTGAATTATTCGACATGGCTATGCGGAGATCTCGGGTCTCGTGAATTCTGCGTGGCCAAACGAAATCAACCGTCTTCGGTTTGGTCCGTTTACTTTGCCAGAGATCTCCCTCAATGTAGGGCGAATAGGGTCGCTCCATAATTAAAGGCCAGCCAAACTTAAGCAGGAAATGGAATTCCCTCATAAACGCTATACGCTCCGCCTCTTTACATTTCTGCTGCCCTTCTCAGAAGAGGCTTGCCATTTATTCAACCTTTGAACACGCACACACACACACGCGCGCACACACACACACACACACTTCTCTTACCTTTCTCAGTATTTTACACGCGCACTCCTTCTTTCCCTTGAACAGGCATTTGTACACCGTTGAAGTTGCCCCTCTGCAAAAGACAACAGAAGAAAAATCGACAAGGTTACTCCATTTTCATGAGGGCGGGGGATTCTTTAACGAGAAGGCTTTATTCACAGTTTTCCCACGCTCCGTGCAAACTTCTCGCGTTTGTCCCTTGTCGTAATCATGAAGTTTCCGTCTGAGGAGCGTGGCCAAGGCGTGGCCAAGGCGCTGCGTGCTCAATAAGCTTTCAGGAATTATTTAATGGGTCGCGCTTCCTGTATCGGAAGGGCAGATCAAACAAATTAGGGCGCCCTGTCCAGAGAAGCGCAAGGCATTTATCAAACATGGACGTCAGCCCCACTGCCTGCCTGCCACACCCGACAGAGAATACTCCGCAAATTCCGATTGAATTTCTAGAAATTTTCAACAAATATTATGAATGTTGATTGCACTCCATTTTTTTTTTTTTTTTTTTTGGTAATTTCCGTTTGCAAATATTGAGGGTCTGTACTCACCTTCCCAGCAGCTCCCCCAGGATGTAGCTGTCGTGCAGGTGCCGCCCCGACCCGGTCACCGCGGGCCCGGGCGCCGTCGGCTTCCTGAGCGGTAACCCGAGCTCCACCATCTGCAACAACAACCGCCGCAGCGCCACCGTCAGGGCCAGTCCAAGGCTAGGGCAGCTGGGCGCCGTGGAGGTAGGCAACATTCGTGCCGCTGCCCACCTCCTGGCACATCGCGATGCTGTTTACCTCCGGTCCAAGTGTCTCTATCGTGTGCATACAAACTTTCTCTCTCTCTCTCTCTCTCTCTCTCTCTCTCTCTCTCTCTCTCTCTCTCTCTCTCTCTCTCTCTCTCTCTCTCTCTCTCTCTCTCTCTCTCTCTCTGTTTGTGTCCCTCCTCCGATTCTGCCACATTCCCTCCCGTCCCTCACGCATTTCTCATATTGGCGAGATGGTAGCGGACGTAGGGAGATATGCAAACATAGCAGCGCAAGGAAGGCAAATAAAAAGTGAACGGTACGGCAGTTCGCACACGCACACACACGCACACACACGCACACACACACACACACACACACACACACACAGAGCACAAGTGAGTACAAGAGAACACCACACGCTGAAGAGAAAGAGAGTGCGAACGGTCAACAACTCTGGTTTCAATTGTCAGGGACCTACTATGTAAAGGAGTGGTGACCGCCGGTGCCGAGTCCCCGCCAGGGGAGGGGGGGGGGGGGGCTATCAGAATTAATGGGGAACGGCTTCCGTGGCGGCAAATTGAGTGTCATTTGCATGTGTTTAGACCCCCGGGGGGTCTCTGCGCAGGTCAGCTATCCTACGCCCTTCCCCCTCCTCCTGCGTGGGAGAGTGGGGGAGATGGGGTGGGGGGAGGGGGGGCGTAAGCAGGAGGGAGAATCTGGTCCACGGCCCACAGTCCGAACGATAGATGGCGGGGACACCCGACGACATTACGGCCGTAACTTTTTCACTCTCTCTCTCTCTCTCTCTCTCTCTCTCTCTCTCTCTCTCTCTCTCTCTCTCTCTCTCTCTCTCTCTCTCTCTCTCTCTCTCTCTCTCTCTCTCTCTCTCTCTCTCTCTCTCTCTCTCTCTCTCTCTCTCTCTCTCTCTCTCTCTCTCTCTCTCTCTCTCTCTCTCTCTCTCTCTCTCTCTCTCTCTCTCTCTCTCTCTCTCTCTCTCCCTCTGACTCACATCGATACTACCCGGAAGTGGCCACCATCTGCTAAGGGCTGCCGTTCCCTTCAAGCACGCATGCAGCAGTAACAGCAGCAGCAACAGCAGCAGAAGCAGCAGCAGCATCCCATACGGCCGGTCCAGGCAAACTGCTCTCTTTCTCGCTCGCTCTGCCATACTGCCGGTCCCCGGAGACTGGCTGCTCTCTCTCTCTCTCTCTCTTTCTCGTTCTCCCTTTTGTTGCCATGGTTACAGCACCCATACAGTCGGTAATGCGTGCGCCCTAACAGTTTGGGGGGGGGGGGGGGAGAGAGAGAGAGAGAGAGAGAGAGAGAGAGAGAGAGAGAGACAGACAGAAGGAGAGACAGAGAGAGAGGGGGTGGAGTAAGAAGGGAGGAGAGCTACAGACAGACAGAGATCGAAAGCGACTCGGCAATTAAATTGCGTGAAACACGAGGCATTAGGAAAAGGGAAGCCCCCTCCCTCCTCTGTTTGGAGGGTGATAACAGCCGGAGCTTCCTCGCAGTGTGGTCTGGAGTGATACGCGGACGGCTAATTAACGTCTCCTCCAATTGTCGCGCTGACAATATGCAAATTAATTCATGAGCCGGCACGCGCGCGCCGGAGCTGTGCGCGTCTCTCCGAAACGCGGCGATGCCTGTCGACACCGATTTGAATTCATACGTGCCAACACACAAGGAATCCCATACCGGCGTCCCATACTGGATTCGCACACACACTCTCAAAGGATCCTTTTCGTTTGTTTGGGGTTGGTTCAAGTGATCTATTTAAAACACATGTCATTGTGCCAGGACCACACGCGGTAACAGACGTTTACACCGGCTCGGTTGTGTAACACCAAATAACAAAACGGAAAACAACAACACCATTTACCAGCTGTAACAGCACGCAGGGAGCGCCCAGGGATATTGGGGCTGGCCTGCAGCCAGGGAGCGTCCGAGAGGGCGCCTCCAATGACCGCTGAACGCGAGATGGGCGCTTCTCTCTCTCTCTCTCTCTCTCTCTCTCTCTCTCTCTCTCTCTCTCTCTCTCTCTCTCTCTTCTTCCTCTCGCTCTCGCTCTCTCTCTTTTTATCCCTATGCCTCTCTCTCTGTCTCTTGGTCTCTCTCTCTCTTTCATTCTTCCTCTTTCTATCTTCCTCTTCCTCTCTCTCTCTCTCTCTCTCTCTCTCTCTCTTTCGCTCTCTCTCTCTCTCTTCTCTCTCCTCTCTCTCTCTCTCTCTCCTCCTTTCCCGGCTACTGAACTACTTGATGTGGTTCGCTCTCCACATGCCACACGGCGCTGCGGTACGGTTCGATACCACCGGCACAGCTCCCCCGGCCTTGGCGCCGCCACACCACGGCAATCTCTCAAGAGCGACTCGCATAGTCATCGTCCTCTGCCTGACGGCAAAATGCATCCATTTTTAATATTTTAAAAAAGTTGTTTATTTTTGTTTTGTATTGTTTTGTTGTCACTCTGTTTCTAGAGACAGAGTGTTTCGGAGGCAGAGATGTACCTCACCTGCAGTGGTTCAGGCGCGGGCGGTCGCTACGTGTGTAGCATGTAGAGGACGCCGCACCAGCTTTCGCAGCTATGTAGAGTTTCCTGTGTATTTCTCCTCTGTACACGACATTGTTTTTCCGTGCCCAAGTAGAAGAGCATCCGGACCGGTCCTCACCATATTTTGCAGTGAGAGATAGAGACAGACAGAAACAGAGAGAGAAAGCGGGCTGCCTGGAAAGGCAAGGGCAGCAGGCGGTGTGGCCAGATGTCCACCGCCCGGTGCCCGTGACATCGATCAGCCTGTCTCCCTCCTCCTCGACCGCCACCATCCATCCAGCCGGAGTCCCGTGTGCGCCAGAGAGAGAAGGAGCATGAGAAAGAAACGAGGCATAAAACATTCAAAAAGGTTCGTCCGTGTCGCATGAGGTCACAGGCGTGCCGCGTGCACTCAGGCGAATAGAATTTAATTGACCAAATCGAAGAAGTTGGATAGACAAAACTTTCAGTCGACATCAAGGTTTGGGTCATGAAAGGATTTTTTGTCTGTCCACGACTTCATCTCATATAACTGAGAGTGACTAGTGAGTCTGAAGCGTACTTTCCTGTTGATTCAATCGGCTGCTCACGGAGATGACGCTGTGACCCTGCGGGGCCCTTAAGTTCCAGAAACAATTACGCAGAAAGTGAGCGCGCGGAAGCTCATTAAAATAAGTAACTTTCTAAGCGGCAGGTAACCCCCTGGGCCCCTGCGCAGGGCACCCCTGGGGTCCCTGGGCTCCTCGCTTGCGTGCAGCGGCCGTGTCGGAAGCCGCCTTGGGGCCCTACGCCCTACGGTCAGAGCCGCAAAGCTGTTGTTTGGAAAATCGACCCGGTTTTCCGAAAAGTGAAGTTTACTACACTGCAAAACAAAGGCCATGCGCTTTAACAAGCACAAATTTAATCCATGCACGCACCCTCTACTCAATATCTGGGAGCTGAGTTAAACTCAGTTTGACCCCAGGATTTCAAACTGAGGTCACATAACCATATATGAAAGATAAATGAGAAAGTTAGTGGTAGATTGCGTCGGCCGCCACCGAAAGTCATATCTGCCGCATTTTTCTCCGGACAAGGTCATGTTACCCCATTTTGAAAATTCTATCGTCGAGCAGTGTCTCTCACTTTGGTTGGTAGTGCACAAGGCAAGCTGCATTTCAGACCAAGAAAGTCGAGGAAAATGAAAAAGTTCTGCATGTTGCATCATTTACACAACTATTTTTCCTGAGGAATTCCTGACAGTCCGCGGGGCTGTAAAGTTTGCCAGCCAGTTTGTCGGCCGGCTCTGAGACAGAACTTTGAGCAGTACGCCCCTGAAGGGCTGCTTGGCCTCGGAACAGTCGGGCTCTTTAGCTCGCTGCATTTGGCTGAGTGTCTCGACTTCCGTCTCATTCAAAGTTGAGAGATTCGTCAGGCGCAGCAGCGGTGCCCAGTTTCCGCGCGCGGGAATACCTTGATATTCCAGTTCATTCTCCAAACTTCACAGAGCGGAAATAAGGCAACGCGAGGTATGAAAAATTAAGAAAAATGTTGTATTCCCTTTTCTCGCGGGGTCGGCGTAGAGAGCGCCTTGTGGGTAGGCAAAGCGTGTCCTTCAACGCGTGGGTGTCAGCGTTGTGCCTACCTCCCAGGCGGCCGGCCCGGGCCGCTCCATTAGTTTGAAGTGCGAGTGAGAAAGCGCACTCTGTCAGACAGGAACCTCCGTGCACGGACCGGTCCCGTCCGCGCACAAACGAGTTAGGTAAATCAGTTATCAGCTGAGTGGCTGACCGGCGGTGGGGACTTCCTGACAGTGCATCCTCGGGGGCCGTCAGGAAATGGCGTAACACCGTATCCATGGCAGACCAAAATTTGCGACAGATTTCTATTCCAGCGTCAAACAAAACAGTCCTCAAGGTTGTGTCGGACAATGGAGATTTGGAATGTTTTGACGAAGCTGTCGTGGACAGAAGGTTACCCCGCACAAGGCAATTTGCGACAACCTTCTGGCTCAATTTGAAAAACGAATAAGCCACGTCTCAGACCAAGTGACGAGGTAAGTCGTCCCCTAAAATATTTTTGCTATAAGAGCTTGAAACTTGGAATCCTTGCATTTTGATTAGGTGTGCCGATTCGTGGTCGCACTTGTATTTCACGTGTATTTCGTGTGGAAACGCCGTAAAGCGACGACATACTCAGGTGATGAATGAATTATCACAGCTTTTCTCGTCAAACGACGAACACAGTTTTCCAGTGTCCGCCGCGTTGTGTACTCAGACGGCTATGAACTGCCTCCAGAGAGGAGCGGCGCGGAGCGGTGCCCTCCCCACCAAACGCCACACCTGCGCCGCCCCTGGCCTTGCTTCCACTTCACCTCGCTCCGCCGACAACACACGAACGAACGGGCCGGAAACACCGCGTGGGCAGGTCCCGCTTACACCCTCCCAGACACCAGCCAAGCCGCGGAGGACGAAGTATTGAAACATGGTTCGGTGTGCGCCAAAACCGGCCGCACCGAAATTTGCAAACTTAAAGTTGGATCACACCGACCGTCCCCATCACCCCAGCAGCTGCTTGAAATTCGCCCCGATCATCAGATCAGACAACGAAATGGCCAAGAGGCCACGTTACGAATCAACGCTGCGGAGGTCCTGGCGCTGGCGTTATTTTCAGCGTGGGTGTGAGTCTGTGTCAGTTTGTACGTAAACGCCAGGGACAATGAGTCCGGGGCACGGGGGGGGGGGGGGGGGGGGGGGTCAACCGGCTCACTTCGCGGCCACTTGAGTAGCCGAAAGTGGGCATAATGAGACGCAAGGTCGACACCAGCACCATTTCATTCCGGTGCATTTGTTCGAAAAATAGCTATGCACCTTCACTTCCTTTTTTTCTTTTTTTTTCCTTTTTTTTCTGTCCTACATAGAACTCAAAATTGTCGCTTAAAGTAACAAGAGAAAAAACATATGGCCAACTGCGCGGTTACCGCGTTTCCTAGCGTTTCCTATCGCTCCCGTAACCAAACGCAGAGGGCTTGTGTGCACACTCACACATACGCAGAACAGGCGATAATGTTGTGCGCGTAGCTCCCAATGTCGCGGCACGAAAACACACGTGTGTGTGCGTGTGTGTGTGTGTGTGTGTGTGTGTGCGCGCGCGCTCGTATGTTCGTAGGGGGCGTTGCCCGTTCACTACACACACACATGGTCGCGATTCCTGTACTACGAGACGGAGTAACACCGAGTCGGAACTTCGCCGGCCGAAACCCGGAAGGAAAGAGAGAGAGAGAGATGAATGATAGTGGGGTCGAGGCAGGAGAGTGAGGGAGAGTGAGAGAGATAGAAACAGAGAGAGTGGGAAGGGGAAGGCATGAATTGGACGGGCGGTGCAGGCCACTTGGTCTGCCATTGACCTTGTCCAGCCTTGAGGCCTGCGCAGCACTCGGCTCCAGCTGGTCTCCAGCTGGTCTCCAGCTGGTTTCCAGCTGTTCGCGAGCCGCAGCAGACAGAACACGATGCTCAGATAGAACCGCAAGGAGCAGTCACAAGAGAGGAGGACGATTTCTAGGGGGACGATTTCTAGCCGTCTGATAAAATTGAAATTTATATATTATGAAAATGTATAATATAGACAATTATTAAATATGCACCTCTATATGGCTGTATATGGCTAAGACTATATGACTATGCCACAACATATGACATATATGGCAGCACACATATGTATATATGCGACTTTATACCGGGCTATATTTAACTTACATACAATATATGTGTTCGACTCAGTCAAAACGAATGGAAACGCTCTATCGAGGATAAAGTGCAAGCTATTGTACCCCCCATTTCTTCGGCGAGTACATTTGGTGTAACGGATACTATTCTTGGCCTAAGGAATTGTGGTTCGAATCCCGTTTCTTTGTAAATGTTTACGAATTTCTTCGCCCCAACGTACAACTATATAAACCCCAATGTAGAGTTTTTCCGTTTATAGGTGGTAACTTTTTGCTGCCGTCCTGCCCTTGGCGGCCCGTGGCCACTGCAGCCGAGGGCCATCGTGGGGCCTGTAGGGCTCGATTTGTATTCGATCCGGCTCCGTTCGCAAGAGCCGACCGACCTTGCGGAACGGCTGAACTCGGCCCCAAACTCGGGCAGACGGAGACGGAGCCTGACCGGCTTGCGCCCGGAGAGAGATGTCCCTGGAGTCATTTCCCAGGCAGACGAGTGGCCCCGAGCCTCCACTCCAGGGCGAGCCCTCCTCTCCAGCGCAGGCTCCAGGTCTGGTCCCAGGCAGCCAGGCCCTCCCGCTCCCGGCCCTGGAGCTGAAAATATATTGTAATCCGCAGCGGGGCCGGACCGCCATGTGAGAAAGACGAGGTGGGGAACAAGGTCACAGGCGTGAATTTAGGTAAGGGAATTCGGGAAATTTGACTGAATTCCAAAGAAATTCGATTGCAGTGCGAGAAAGATTGCGGAGAATCCGTGAATTTCTGTCAACTATGGTGAACTTTCGGTGAAAACTTGTGAAAACTATGCTTTTGTAAGTTGGTTATTTATTCTGGAATTTTGTGAATTGTGATTGTGAGTGTAGGAATTCTTCGATTCGTTCTAAGGCTATGCCTCCTCTGGGAGAGACGAGAGAGAGATAGATTGAGGAAGGGGGGAGGAGAGTAACAAGGAGAGGCACAATGCATGCGCGTATGAAACGACCAAGAAAAGTATGATGCCTGCCGTCTGTCTGTCTGCCGCCTGTCTCTCTACTTGTCTGTCCGCCGCCCGCCACGCCACACACGTGGGGAACGACACGTACCACAGCGGCGCCAAAACTCTTGTTAGCTTTGGCGCGGCGTTTGTCGTGCCGTCGGCTAAAGGGGAGGTCAAATAACTTTGGCGACGTGGTGCGTCAGGCAAGGGGGGAGGAAGGGAGGGGAAGGGAGAGGAAGGGAGAGGAGGGAGCCGCGACGGGCCGACAGAAACAGGTGACTCTTGGAGGAACGAGTTCAAATAAAGGGAACACAGCGTCCAGGAGTTGGCAGAACATTGTCGCACAGCCGCGCCTTGCCTTAGCGGTTGACACCACCTCGCTTTAATGAGATTGAGCAGAGAGCGAGAGAGACGGAGAGAGTTGGAGAGAAAGAGGACAAACAGAGAGAGAGAGAGAGAAGGGGGAGTAAACTTCCGGGACACTTGCAGCGGGCCGAGCAGAACACGTCCCCTAGAATTTTCATTTGGGGCGCTGAGAGTAAACTACGTCGGCAGCCTACATCTTCATATTCCGCCTCCCTCTTATATACCACCTGAGGGCTGTGGAGAAGAGCGCCCGGCACATAGGCAACACGGATGTAGGCGCGCACGCGTGTCGTGCGGGCTGGCCTACCCTAGAGTCCGCAGGCGCTCTCCATACACAAGCCCCTACACATTGCGCCGACTTGCCGCGCTACTGGCACAAAATTTTCGTTAATGCTTTCATCACTTTCCGAAAGAAAAATCAGATACACTAGCTATCAACTAACTGCGTAAAAAACTGAAAGCAATGCACTTCAAAACGCAGTTTTCAAACACTTCGTTTGGCAGTGTTAGAGAAAATAGATGACGAAAGCTTTTGCTCGTTCCGACCATACATCAGTTCTTCGGATTTTTTTGAATTCAGTCGAAAAATTGACTGGACTGGAATTATTTGTAGTGTTATTTCTATTTCTCCTACAGGCGTGCTCTTGTGCAGCGTGTATCTCCGTCATCCTTGTAGTTTCAAATTATGGTGGTCTGGATGGACAACAGGAGTAGGAGATTTCCGTCGGGAGTGATATGAGAGAGACAGAGACAGAGAGAGAGAGAGAGAGACAGAGACAGAGAGAGAGACAGAAAGGGGGAGAGAGAGGGGGGGAGAGGGGGGGGAGAGAAGAGGGGGGGGGGGAGAGCATAAATGACCGGGCCCGCCGCCCCCGCACTGAGTGGGACGCAGCTCGGCGGCCGAGCTGGGCCAATTGGAGTGGCGGCAGGCAGGCATCCTTGAGGGACGGCGGGCAGGCCGGGCCGGGGGTAGCGCTAAAACAGTTGCCAAATGGTGGAAGTGGCGAGAGGGAGATGGTGGAGGAGGGCTAGAGAATAGCCAGCGAAGGGAAGGGTCAAATTAATTAAAGGCAGAGTGGCGGTGCGAACCCCCGGGGGTATCTCTCGTCAGCGCTGCCCCTGCTGGACGGACGTTACGCCCCTGGCGGCGCCCCGCGGCCCCCGCAGCCCCTCCGCCAGAGGGCCGCGGCCCCTTTATAGCCCTTCCCTTTACCCTTCTTGGTCCCGGCCATGGCCAGCTTCAGCCTCGCGGCCGATTGCGAGATAAGCCCTAAAAGCGAACGGGGCCGGGAGGGATTAGAACCGTGGACCGGTGCGGGGTTTTCCATTGGCTACTATTCCCCTCCCGGCGATCCCCCGTGCATCCAACGCACGCTCGCTACGCGCGAACGTGCTTCGGGGTTTCTGTTTGAACTGTAAGCTATTTCCATGGGTACGTAGGTAGTTGTCTGCTGTGTATAGTTGCCAACCCGGACCAACACAGACCAACACGAAGCGATCGCAGGAATACTAATGTCGAAGAAAATGTTAACATTTGGGACCTACAGGACGAAAAAAGGCTTGAATCAAGCATCGATTATTTGCCGAGATTTTTTGATCCAAGTATAGCTGCGATTCTTGATAATGATTCTTGAATTGAATCAACGTATTCTGCCAAGCATCCTCATTTAACGTACATTTTGCGTTAATTCAAGTATTCATTTTTGAGAGTGCAAAGCCAGCACACGGGGCCGAATGAATGATGAGAGAGAGAGAGAGAGAGAGAGAGAGAGAGAGAGAGAGAGAGAGAGAGAGAGAGAGAGAGAGAGAGAGAGAGAGAGAGAGATGGACGGCCGTGTCGCCGTGGAAGTGAACTGGAATAAAGCGCGTTTCGCTGTCCGGCCCTGGACAGGGCCGTGGCGCCCGGCGCCTCTACACGGCCTAATGCACCGCTCAGTGCACACTCATGACGCGCGCCGGCAGGTCGCGTCCGACTGAAGCGTGCCGCGTGTGTCATGTGTGTCGCGTGTCGGCCGGGTGTCACAGCCTCCGCGCTGCTGCTCTTCACGGCCTGGGCACTACTGGCGGTAAGTCTGCGCTGTCAGGGGATCTGACACTTACAGTCATCGATATGTTCCTGACCATAGTGAAGCCTACGGGTCTGAGGTAAAAACTTTCCGAACATGTGCCTACGGTAAAATTTTCGAAACAAACATTAACACTTTCCAAACATTCTATTTTTTTTTTTGGAACATACGATAACGTTTTCCGAACATACGGTAACATTTTTCGAATGTTCCTCGGAAGTTGCGCACCTCTTCAAAAATATTTTAAAGCCTGCTTCGCGTTGTATGTCGCGCGCTGCGTTAAAAATGCAATTACAAATATACTATATATATTGATTGGAGATATATTGATTGGAAAGATTTGGAGGTCCGATGGAACTTATTTACAGGAGTCCCCGGGCGAGCGAGAACATTAGACTTGTTGTGTGTCAGCCCATGGAGGTCGGGTAACCCACACCGCGCGGAAAACCACATTTCTGACCTTGCGCGGTGTGAGCATATTTTTTTGTAGTCAAATCACGTAACTATGGCGTTTTGTAGTGTCCTGTGCGGCACATATATGTGTGTGTGTGAATGAAGGGGGGCTGTGGGTGCAAATTATTTTTCGTCGCGGCGTTACCCTGACAATCAGTCAAGGCCGGGGACGCTGCAAACAAACACTACACTGTTAAGGAAACGGACAACCGACTGCCGAGAGAAAAATGCCCGAAATGGAGTGAGACGACCCTTCTGCCTTCGGCCGATGCGCCCTCAGTCCGAAGAAGTATCGTTTGCCGACGGGAGTTCAGCCTTGATACGGAAGCAAAGGGCAAACGGTGACCTATAATCGGAGCTCCCAAAAGCACTTTCAAGAGTATTAATTTAAAACAAATTCTTAGATCCGTGAAATACGGTCATAGTTTTATGATGTTCTGTCAAAATTCTAGAATTATTGACCCAAATTTGACTACTATTTACCTGAAATGTATTCAATACTCATCCGAAATTTTAAAAGATTATTCACCGAAATTTTTTAATATCATGTCCGCTCAAACTCCCACTCATTTCCTCCTCCAGGTGATTCCAGTCCCGTGACATACACGCCCACGCCCCCTCCCTCCCTCTCCCCTCCGTGTCCCAGATAACAGCCAGATGCCAGGACACGCGTCGCCCCCGCTGCGGCCGCGTGCCAAGGACGAGTTAGCAGCGGCGGGGATTCTGGGACGCCTTACATTCTCCAGCCTCCAGACCGCCTCCAGGCCTCCAGCTCCAGGCTTATTGTCTTCCGGGGGCTATCACTTTCTCCCTACGCCACTGTTTAGCCCGCCCCAACGCGTTTCTTTAGAGTCTGATGCTCACTGTTCGTTCGGGTGGACGTATGTTCGCGACTTGTACGCAAAAAAAAATTTAATTTGGAAGGATCAACTCCTTTTGAAACATAGAATCACGTACGGTGGAAACGATTTTGGTTTTGTTTCTCCTTTATTTAGTAATCAAAATATTTATTCTTTTTTTTTTTTTTTTTTTTTTTTTGCTTTTGGAAGGTTAGAAGACAGGGGCGCCGCCCGCTTCCGGCACTAACCGGACGAGGACCTAAGTGACTCCAGGTGGGGGGGTCACGCCGGCAGGCCAAGCTGGCCAAGTCCCTGGTCGAACCGAGGCGTGGCCAGAGGGGCGGGCCCGCTTGTTGTTAATGAAAGCGATCGCATTTCCAGGTGGGCGTGCTGGTCGATGCGTGGCCCACGGAGCGCCTGGCGGCCACGGCGGCGGCCTCCATGGCGTCCTCCGGCGAGCCTCCGACCACGGCGGCACAGCTTGGTCACCCGCCGTCCAGCAACGAGTCGTCGACGGCGTCCTGGGCGAGGCGAGCCCGCCATCAGGTGATGCCACGGTCCTCGACGCCGCGAATAGACGGCAAGGTGCTGGAGCGGCAGGCCGAGGCCACGACGCCCCAGGACTACGACTACGGCGACTACCCGGAGGAGACGACGCCTCCGCCAGTCCGGACCACCATGCCGTCGACCCCGCCGTCGACTTTGCCGACGACCTTGCCAACGGCCTTGCCGACTCTACCATCGCTGCCACCTACACCCGCCACCGAGGGCACGACGGCCCCGCCTCCGCCGCCCCCAGACGAGCCGCCCCCAGATGAGCCGCCACCGGATGAGCCGCCCCCAGATGAGCCGCCCCCAGATGAGCCGCCACCGGATAAGCCGCCCCCAGATGAGCCGCCCCCAGACGAGCCGCCCCCAGATGAGCCGCCACCGGACGAGCCGCCCCCAGATGAGCCGCCACCGGATAAGCCGCCCCCAGATGAGCCGCCCCCAGACGAGCCGCCCCCAGATGAGCCGCCCCCGGACGAGCCGCCAACGACGACAGAAGCCGCTAAACCTTCGACAGAGGTACCGCCCCCCGCAACCGAGGCTTCGTCTCCGCCGCCGACCGCACCGCCATCATCCACTGCACCTGCGACAACAGCGCCGCCGCCCCCGACAACGCCACCCCCTTCACCCGAGCCGCCCCCGTCTACTGCGCCGCCCCCGGCGCCCTCACCACCCCCCACGACTGCCGCGCCCCCAGCCCCGCCGCCGCCCCCAGCACCGGCCCCGACCCCTGCCTGCCTGCCACAGCCGTGAGTTGATTTATCTAATTCCGCCCGCCCCCGCCCCCGCCCGCTTGGCTCTGCCCGCGTTCTAACACCCTCATGTGCCGCAGCCCCCGGAAGAAGACCATCATCTACGTGCCCAGGCCTGTCATCCGCTACGGCTGGGGGCCGCCGCCGCGCCCTGGGACGCCACCCTCCGTCGTGGTCGTCAACAGCCAGGTGGGGTCCGCCGGCTGCCTCTAGCCCCCCCGCAGCGTTTCCAACATCAAAGACCAGGAGCCTCCGATGTTTTGTTTCTCTGATGTTTCTTTTCCTGCAGACGCCGGCGGTCGAGTGCGGCGGCAACAGCGAGGCCCAATCCGGGGGCGGAGGGGGGCGGGCCCTGCCCCCGCCCACCCCCACCCCCATACTGCTGCCGACCGGGGGCGGCGGGGGCGGCGGGGGCGGCGTGCTGGTGATCAACACTCAGGGCGAGCCCCAAGTGTTCCAGGTGCGGCCGGACGGACGGACCTCCAAGCCCCCTGTCGTCCGACTGCCGCCCACGCCCCGCTGACCCGGGCCCCACGAGGGGCCCCACCACCGGGGCCCCATCAAGCCCGCCCAGCGCCTTCATTAAACAAAAACACGCCCCTCACTACCCGACTCAGAGGGCCCGGCGGGCTGCAACAGCCAGCGGCGAGCTCAGGGAGCGCGAACACGGCCGATTCAAAGGATTTCCTTTCACAAAGACCTCTCCGGTATTCGAACCCGTGCCCACTCCGAGTCACGCCGTAGACCAAAGTGCGTCTCTCACCACGCCGTGCCGCTCAGACAAAGCAGGGCAGCAGCGCTTGGCGCGCTCGTTTTGAATTTCCCGCGCTTTCGGGCGCTCGTTTTCTTCAGTGCGCGGGGGAACATGGAGGAATGGGGAGGGCTGTGCCGCCATTCCACCCTCTATCTCTCTAGCTCTCCGCACTCCGCAACCTGCTTGCATACCACTCTCTGTCTGTCTCTTTCTTTCCCTCTTTCTTTCTCTCTCTCACATACACATATACACATACACACACTTTTTGCGCTGCCAGTCAAGCGATCCATACGCGCCCGAAAGACGCACGTAGTGGGGCAGTGGGGCGTGGCAGCGCGTGGCGGCTCGTGGTGGCGCGTGGCGAGCGCGTGCGGCCAGAACTCGGTTATACTTCCCGCTCCGCGCGCCGCTCAGCCCGCACCACGGCCGCCGCTCGCGGGCTTTGAAATTCAAATTGGAATCCCCTTTGGCGCGCTTTTCGCAGCCCGACAGCCCAGCCAGAGCCTGCAGAGCAGAGCCTGCAGTCTGGCCGCCCGGCCACGCGGATATAGGAGGAGACAATAAAGTCCCGTGCGAAAACGAATTCAAACACCTCACTCGAATGTACTAAGATTTGATCGAAGCACTGCGAAATTCAATTGGTATTCAAGCTGAATCCAACCGAAATTCACAGACAATTCTTCTAAAATTTCAATTCACGATTCCCGAAACAATTTTGTCTACTGCAATTCAACGAAATTTCAATAAATTTAAAAATGTGTGGACACTGAATTTCAGCCCTCTTTCCCCCAACGATGCTAAGATTAAGATTACTCACAGCATAATTTGCCGTCCCTGCTCTTCTCCTGAACTACAACCCCCGGCGTTTCTTTAGCAAGACGCACTCAGGAGAGAGCCTCGTCCCCCCCCCCCTCTCTCTCTCTCTCTCTCTCTCTCTCTCTCTCGTGCTACCCGCCAGGTGCTCTCGGCTCCCGGAAGCAAGAAACTGCGGAGCGCACCACCTACCACCACACCCTGCCTAAGCAGTACCCGGCCGCAGCCATAGCTCCGTCCCTGTGGGGACCGCTCACAAACTGTGTCATTTTATGTAATGTGCCGAGAGGAAAGGTGTACTCGGTGTACTTTGCAAGCGTAATAAAATGTACATAATATCTGACACTTGTAAAACCAAGGCGTAGTACTGTCGTGTACGCCTCCCTGATGAGGCATAGCACAGAATTATACGCTCTATTCTATTAGGGAGTAAAACAGATAAGGTATGGCCGTTTTGGACTATGATTTCTACGCCTCAATGGCTCATGGTGCTTTTCACGCCTTTTGGGGTGTAGACTAAGTAAGGCAGTGGACATGTGTTACAAATATTTTGTACATTTGCTTCGGCAGCCTTCTCAGCCACAGAACGGAACTACGTAATTTATGGATGAGCTCCTGCAGGAGAATAAGTGGAGCTGAATATTTCCGGACGTGAAGACATCCGCATGCTTCCTTTTTCCTCCTACCGGCGTTTCAATTAAAATCTCATTTGCCGTGGCGCAGAAAAGAGAAACAAGAACGAGGTAGGAAGAAAATGCTCCTCCAGGGTTTCTATTTTTCCTCCTCGCTTCTCCGCTTATCCCACCTGGGGGTTCGGATGCGGGTCTGACTTCTACCCCCCCCCCCTTCCCCCCTTTTACTCAGCCAACTGAACGCCTCGTCTTTTGCAACCCACCTCCACTGGGGGGTTGCATCCCTCTCTGGGACCGTTATCCAACTTTTATTGCAGTCGCGCGCTTCTCTCTCTCTCTCTCTCTCTCTCTCTCTCTCTCTCTCTCTCTCTCTCTCTCTCTCTCTCTCTCTCTCTCTCTCTCTCTCTCTCTCTCTCTATCTATCTATCTATCTATCTATCTCTCTAACTTTCTATCTCTCTCTTGTTCCCTCTCTTTCCTCCTCTCCCTCTTTTTCTCTGAATGTTCAAATATCAGAGCGAGTGAGAGAGCGTATGCGGGGAATCAGGTGAGAGCAAGTGAGAGCGGAAATTGGGAGAGAGAGAGAGACACACACACACACACACACACACACACACCGCAGACAGAGTCTGAGTGCTGACGTTCGGTTGGCCTGTGGCTGCTCTTGGGAGTAATAACCCCCTGGGGGAGTGGATCCCTTGTATGCCGGTCGTGTTCGGTGTAGTTGGTCCTACACAGCGAGAAGGAGGAGGGCGCCAGTCCAATGAGTATGCCAAAGTCATGATCATTGAGTGTGCCAAAGTCATGATCATTGAGTATACCAAAGTCATGATCATTGCACCAAGTATACCAAAGTCATGATCATTGCACCAAAGTCATCATCTTAAACCCTCAGTGTGCACTGCACAAAACGTAAGGATAAATTATTGTTCTGAGGCAGGGAAACTCTTCTGATGCGGTTATAACCACTTTTGCAGAGCCGACAGGGGTGAGCTTGTTCCTCCGGGGGAGCTCCCTGCCCCGTCGGCTCTTTGGCTCCCAAACTACTCCACCGGGGCATTACCGGACCAGACTGAAAACATTATCCGGTGCGAAACAAAGTTCGATCAACGGGCCACAGGAAGAGAAGTGAGGTGAGGGAGAGGGAGAGAGAGAGAGAGAGAAAGAGAGAGAGAGAGAGAGAGAGAGAGAGAGAGAGAGAGAGAGAGAGAGAGAGAGAGAGAGAGAGACAGAGAGAGAGAGAGAGAGAGAGAGAGAGAGAGACGGAGAGAGAGAGCAGGGAGAGGGAGTGCCGTCTGTTGACTACCCGCCAGGCGCTCTCCAGGAGGATGGACTATGCGTATGTGAGTGTATGTGTGTGTGTGTGTGTGTGTGTGTGTGTGTGTGTGTGTGTGTCCTGAGGACGAAAGGGTCAACTAATTTCCCTTTGAGGTGCGTGAGGCGTCAATACGGGAGTGGGGGCTGCCGAGGTATTTTCAACAACTCCCCCCCCCCTCTCTCTCTCTCTCTCTCTCTCTCTCTCTCTCTCTCTCTCTCTCTCTCTCTCTCTCTCTCTCTCTCTCTCTCGCCCGTGCACGCCCGTGACCCCAGGCCCATCCTCGGCACGGCGGTAGGACTGCCCCGCTAAGGGCCGGGCGACGCGTGCAGTTGCGTGGGTTCGAATACCCGCGCCTCCTCTAGGCCGAGGGGAAGGTAAAGGGCACGGCAGTTCAGGAGGGAAAGGTGTGACGGGGGTCGGTCTGACGGGGGCCGCCGGCACCTCCCCGACGGCCACCCCCTTTGAAGGTGGTAGCCGGCTTAGGACGTCCCCGTCGGCGTTGGTCCGTTTCACTGAGGGCGGGGGATGGGAGAAGGGTGAGTGGGAGAATGAGATGAGGAGAAAGAGAGAGAGAGAGAGAGAGAGAGAGAGAGAGAGAGAGAGAGAGAGAGAGAGAGAGAGAGAGAGAGAGAGAGAGAGAGAGAGAGAGAGAGGGGGGGGGGGTCTAGCTGCATACTGGGTCATGCAGAGCTCGTGATAAGCCATGAGAAATTGTGGCAGCCCAGCCGCATCTCGGCTAGAGAGTGCACGGGAAAGAGCAGAGAAGGACAGGGTTGGGGGAGGGGGGAGGGGGTTGAATAGCATGTGCCGAGTAATCCATATGCAAGACACGGGCCGTGGGTCGTGTGTTGTTCGGCCTCATCGATTTGCTGCAGTAGATTGTTGGTCAGCAGTACGGTCTAGAAAATCGGAGAGGGGGAGGATTACGAAAAGGGGGATGACAGCAGATAGAGGCGGTTTTAGTGGCGGGGCACGGGGGAGGCCGGGGTGGGCTACCGAGCCTGGCTAACCACAACAATGCGAGCGCCAGAAGGCCACGGGATTCCGATCCGTGCGTTCGGACTTCACATACTGAAATGAACGCTGGAAAATTGGCAGCGCAGCTTGTGCAGAGTTTACCCACAAAAGTTCTAGCATTGCTCTTCTCCCCATTGTACGTTGGGGCGGCGAAGGGGATGGCAGTTCGTTGAGTTGGGGGGAATTACACAATAAGATAACTTGTCAGTCTTCACATATTTGTCATACCACTAATCTGCTTAATTCAATGCCAGAGAGAGGGAGGGGAAAAGAGAGAGAGAGAGAGAGAGAGAGAGAGAGAGAGAGAGAGAGAGAGAGAGAGAGAGAGAGAGAGAGAGAGAGAGAGAGAGAGAGAGAGAGAAGAAGGGGGGAGGCGAAGGGGTGGTAAAAAGAGAGGTGGTGGAAAACAATTGCCGTGGCGTTTGATTAATTCTTGAATCTGATTCGCAGCAGCAGAGGACGGAAATAAGATGGATTGATATCGCATTTCAAAGTCACGGGCCGTGACGGGGGCTCGGTGCCAGTGCTTGCTGTGGAGGGAAAGCTAACGGGGGCTCTAATCCAAATGGCCTGAGTCAACAGCTTTAAACGATTTATTGATCTCTCCCTCCCTCTCTCCTTTCTTCCTTTCCTCGCGCTCTCTATCTCTCTTTATTGAATCACCGCGCTTGCATGCTTAGATTTCGGCAGTGGCGTCGGGAGGAGATCGAATGGGAGCGACAAGGAGGCAGGGATATAGGGGAAGAGAGAGAAAAGGATAGATGAGCCCCAGCCTCCGTCTATTATACTTCCCGTCGGCCTCGGAAGATGGACTGTTTTCGGCACTCGGACCGGAAAGTGGCGATTGAAACAGAGGAAAGGCGGAGAATGGAAGGAGGAAAGTGCGAACAAACTTCACATCTCTCTCAATACGACGGATACTGAGCGAGTCTCGTATAGAAAAAGAATTTTCACCGTTTGTTTTTCTCATTCAGCGAGACATTGAAAAATATTTCACGTACCGCGCGCACAATTTCCTGCGACAACGTTTATTTTAAGTTTGAAATTGAAATGTCCACCGAGATGTGAAGCGTCAGACTCCGCGCTTTGCATTTGTTCAGCTGGCGTTGGCGCGTTGGCAGGCCGGGCTGTATACACACACCTACACACACACACACACACAAGCGCGCGCAAACTACCGAGGGGGGAAATCAGCCAGCATAATTAAAATCATCGCTGTACGTCCTCCAATAGCAAGGGCCTGTTTACTTAGGTAGAGTGGGGCTTCCTTCCCCCACATTTTCATTTCCCCCTCATATTTTATGAAGTAATATACAGTGCCATATAGGTCCGATTTTTTTCCCGAACCAAAGCAGCTATCCACGACGCAGAGCGCCTGCGATTGTCGGGGTAGGCTAGCCCGCATGGCACGCGTGCATGCCAGAGACGAAACTGCCTATCCATCAGGCGCTCTAAACGTCGGCGTTTGCGTAAAGTTTTTTTTTTTACTTTAAAAATCTAACGCAGAAAACGAGGGCATCGTGCTACGAAAAAGTTCCTCGTAGGCCACGGCGAAATGCTAAGTAGGATTTTTACTGTGTGCTCCTTCTTTGCTGCGCCGGGAGTGTGACAGAGACAGGGACAGGTTGGGCGGCATGCCGTAGCGCCAGCCTGTCACGTCAATCCGGGTGCCATTGAAAGCCATAGACGGCGATCTCGAGCGCAAAGCCCGCCAAAGATTTCTGCCATTTTTTGTATTAGTATTTTATATATATATACCATGTTGACTTGGTTTGAAAGTATAACGACAAAATCGGAAAAGGAATGCGTCATTTTTAGCCTGTCACGTTGCGATACTTGGGGGAGATAAGTTTAGACTAATGCGTCCGATTTTGTCGTTATACTTTCAAACCACGTAAACATGGTCTCGGTGGTGTCTGGCTGACACACCGCTCCGGCCCCCCACAGCAGGCCTCTCCCTCCGGCGTCACGTAGTTTGTGCACACATCGCCGTGCTGTGTTTACTCCGACTGACTTGTAGCAGCCGCCCAGCACCGCCCAGCCCGACAGCTGGTGTGCACCGAATGTCGTAAGCAACGCACAGCGACCGGCGACCGAAAGAAAGCGATCGCAACTAATCTTTCAGTTGATTTCCGGAAAAGGAATAAGTTTCTGTTCGGGAACTAAAAGTTTGTTGGAAGAACATATGTGTTAGTTGAGCCAACGAAAAGTCAATTGCTTCAACGAAAAGGTTTGTTGCGGAAGCAGGAGCAGGAATGTGGTTTTGCCCCGGCAACGCACCTATTTGTTGGAGCTACTAAATTTTCTTTGGTGCAACTATCAAATAGTTCCCCCAAACAAAATTTTAGTTCTCAGAGCAAAGGATACTGCTTGTCTGGAAATCAACTAAAACATTGGTTGCGATCACGAAACCTTTTTCTCCGTGGCGGCCTGGACGAGTACACTAACGAGCGGTACTTAGCACTACTCGTAATTCGTCGGCGTAGGTCAGTGCTATAATCGGGCAATTAGCTTAGGCATTGCCCGCCCGAGCGCGAGCACATACGTCGAAGCATGGGAGTGATGTGATTGTTTCGCACTTGAGCGGGGCCGATGGACTTGCGAATCATACGGAAATAAAGAAGAGAGAGAGAGAGAGAGAGAGAGAGAGAGAGAGAGATAGATATGCGATGACATTGAGGCGGTGCAACTCGGCTTTATCAGGACCGTGACAATGTGACGCGGAGGGCAGAACTGTACTCAACAAAAGTGAGCGTTGGGCAACACGCATTCCCAGTATGGTGCTTACCACGCTGTAACACAAGCGTGTCATTCACCTCTTGCGTTTGTGCAGTGTGCTTTCAGTAGGTATGACATAGTGGCACACTGCACCCCGGAACAATGTGTGTGAAAGGCATGAACGTTATTTCCCGCAATTAACACATTTTACTCAAGATATGAGACCTGAGATAGACTCCACCTGCGCCACCTTAATAAGGACTTCCAAACGCGTTATACACACGATTGAGTGTGATAAAAGTGTGAGACGAAGGCAGCAGCCGCTCAATTACTTCTACAAAAGCATATGGAACTCGTGAAATCAAGCGGAAACAGACGACACCATTTTTTCCTGCGACTTTGCTCACATATTGCGCATATTACAGCCAAAGCTGCAGTGTACGCTTTACCGCACCGCTAGCACACGGCACGCTCTAGCAGGTTGACACACCGTGCCTCACAAAGTCATACATTGTCTAGCGCTGACACCTACCTTACAGACAAGACTCAGCAGACGTAATCCAAATTTCTTCGCTGCCTTCTGGGTGACTTTTGTTTTTCTTCAACTTTCAATCCTCCCACCAAAACGGACCGAAAGCGACGGGTTCCCTCCCCTTTTTCAATCCCGCTGCATAGTCGCACTTGACCTGACCCCGAGCCAACCAGAGCCCTGGCCCACGTCCAGCAGTCGGGCTCGGCGGGGCGGGACCCCGTAGGGCAGGCGGTGAAGCGTTATGGAGAGCGCGCGGGAGGATGGAGAAGCACGTGGTGATGGTGGCGGCGGCGCCCTCGACGCGGCTAGGCCGGCCCGGCGCAGACACTAACAAGGGAGCTGTGCTCGCGGCCTCAGCCTCACAGACACACGCTCCGACAGAGACTGGCGCGGCGCAGCGTCAGCGGGGGCCTCGGCGGCCGGCCGCGGGCGGCAGCGGCAAGGCGGCCGACGCCCCCCCCCCCCCCCCCTCCTCCCCCAGACTACCCCCAACACCACCCGGAAGAGAGGCGGAAGGGGCACGATGGGGGTGCGCTGGTCCACTTACCACCCCCAACCCCTCCCCTCCCCTCCCGCCAGGCCCACGCAGGGTGATCGCGACTCGCGACGGACCACAAAGCGCCACGAAAAAAAAAAAAGAGAAGGAAACTTTGTGAGCCGGCTGCGGATGGAGCGGATTCGAACCCGTGCAGCGCAGCGGTGGGTGGGGTGACAGGACTCTCGCAGTAAGGGTACTCGAATCTATTTGCGGTTCAGCCATCGTCCATACCGAAATAGGCTACGAAGGGTGTCTATTCCCTCGAAAAAAACAACTAAATTTCCGTAGATTATTTCCTAAATTACGGAAAAGGAAATGCAAAAAATACAAAAACTTCCTGATTAGTCTTAGTCTTTCCGAATATTTAACTTACGGGACTCTAGTCGAATAAAAGTGCCGCACTCGAAAAAGTCTGGCGCTGGTCTGGGCTTCTGCGGAGGTGACAGGCACGAGGCTCATCTTTTGATATGTTACAGATTAGGCTGAGGCTCAACTGTTTTGCATCCGCGCTTTGGGGGCCTGAGACGCACGGTTTACCAGATATCATCGGCGCTGAAAGGTTTTGAAGTCGCTTTTAAGTGGCGGAGTGTGCCGAGCCGAGATGTGGGTACCGTGGTACTAAGTGTGTGTGGGATGGTCTTAGTCAGACGCTCAGGTCAAAGGCTCAAACGAGTCTCAAACTGTACTTAACTGCAGGGCCGGGGAGGGGGGGGGGGCTACGGCGGAACTCCAGAGATACCCGTCAGTGAAAAGACAGAGCACTTGGCGCGCGTGGGGACGGGGCGCGCCAGGGGGGAAGCAAGCCGAAGTAAACCTAAGTTGGCGTAACGCGATCAGGGAGGCGCGGGGGACGGCCTTTGGATTAGGAGGCGACGGCTGGGAGATGGGGTTGGGGGGGGGGGAGGGATCCTGGATGGCGTCAGCGTGGTCATGGACACGGTGAGGGAGCAGGGGGCGTCATCGGCGTCGTCCTGGACACGGTGAGGCTGCTGCAGGGGGACATCGGCGTCCTGCCGGACAGTGCCGAGGGCACGAGGGCAGGACGGGGACCGGGGGAGACATGGGGCGTCACCCAGGTCACCGACGGAAGCCAGTCTGCCTGAATGACGACGGTGATGAGGACTAAAGAGAACGAGTGCGCAGTGCGCGCGGAGGAGGAGGGGGGGGGGGGTATCGACAACGGCAGGCCCTCAACGCGCGGGGTAGAGTCGCGGTGTCCGGGAGGGAGTATCTGCGGAACGCCCCGGACGCCCCGGTACCGAAGCACATTGATACGAAATCCCGAAAATTTTAATAGATCGTATGAGACATGCAGAGGTAACAGAAAAAGATACATTCATCTGAAAAGTGAAAATAATCTGCTTCAGTCGACAGAAACTGTAAGAAAATTATTTCAGCGACTAAATTAAAAATATGGGCTTACCTTCGTAACCAGGGCCGGGAGAGGTAGGGTATCTTTTTTCACTAATTCCTAGATTGTTCCTCGACTTTGTTTTGAAGGTAAAGGAATTTTTTAAATAATTTTTCGACCTATCTGTTTGTGTGTGTATGTGTTTGTGAGTCAGGAGTTCAAACCCACCGGAAGTGTGCGTGCTTGTCGCGCTCTGCGCAGAAGCAGTGCGCACTCGTCTAGCAGACAGCTCGGAACTATCTCGCCAGCCAATCAGAGCGCTTGTCCCCGGAAACGCGAATACCCCTTGCGACGGGGGCCCGTCAATACTCCTCGGCCGGCGGCTGGCTGCAGGCGGGCGGCGCGGCGGCAAGTCAGGAGTGGGGGCAGGCAGCCACTGGCAGCTGTCTGCCGGCCGGTGAGAGCCGCGGCCGCGGCCGCCACCCCCGCCGCAGCAGCCAGCCAGCAGCCAGCCAGCAGCCAGCCTGCAGTGCAGTCCAGTCCAGTCGCGGTCGGGACGTGGAGGTGTTCGCACGCGTCACGTTTGTCTCGCTCGATAGGACCTCCGCGCCGTGTATAATTTCGAAGCCGCGAGTGACCGGTGCCGCTGTGCTGTGCGGATGTGAGTGAGTGCGAATGACATTGTGTGCAGTGCGAGTGACATTTGGATAATTGGATTTGAGCCCCTCGACGGGTTCTGAGCGGTAAGTGAAGTGCACAGGCTCCCAGGACGTGTCCGGACTTGTTCTCTCCGGGGCAGGGGAGGGGAGGGGCGGTGGGCAGTGTGGCAGTCTGCCCCGGGAGCAGACCGGATTCAGAATGACGAAAAGTGATGACGTGACGCGGGGAAGTCCATGATGATGATGATGATGTTGATGACAGCCGGTGGGGTGGGCGGGGGCTGCCCGTCCTGAACGGGGTTGTGGCTGTCACACCTGGGAGGTGTCGGCCCGGCCCGTGGCCTATCAGCGCTGTGCGTCAGTGGCGGCCTCCGGGGGGAGTCCAGCCTCAGTCCGCGACCACGTCCGCGTGCCGTGCCGTGCCGTGCCGTGCCGTGTGCATGCCGTGCCGAGGCAGGCCCCCCGCCTCCCGGGCCGGTGCCCGCTGTGCCCGGCGGACTTCCCGGGGTGACGTGAGGTGATGTGCGGTTTGTCGGGCGTGGACGTCGGCAGACGGAGCCGGTGCAAGCCGGTGCAACCAGTGATTGTGATTGTGACGGCGCAGGGCTAACCCGTGATATCACTCCCACCCGTGTAAGCGCGAATTAAACCGTCATCGCAACCAATCAAAAAATAAACGTGTTGGTAGTCTGATGCAACACGGCAGAAGTGCACCCTTCATGAGAACTGACTCCGCCCCGCGTTTGCACGCGTTGCGGCTGAACCCAGCTCGGCTCGGCTCGGCTCGGCTCGGCTCGGCTCGGCTCGGCTCGGCTCGGTTCAAACAGTCTCTGTCTGGAAAGGGTTTGTCACCTTGACTTCTCGCTACCTACTCCCTAATTTTCGAATTTTCTCGCCGCGGGATTCGAACCCTCTGCCGTGAAGTGGGCTTCATGTCACTCCGCGGTGTCTCTTGCCCGCGGGGGTGTGGGGTGTAGGGGGAGGGGGGGAGGTAGGGGGTGAGGTGCGGGGGTGCAATTCACCTTTGCACACGACGCGCGGGTTCCAATGAGTGGCCTGCAGGGTGTGTTCCTGGGATCGGGGTGCCCCCCGGGGGGTGGGAGGGGGAGGGACGCCCCGGTCAGCGGCCGGCCACGACAACTTTACCTGTCGCTAATGCCCGGGGCCGGTGCGGTGCAACTGCACCTGCAGTGCCGCGGAGTTGCGACGGTTCGGACCGTGCCGGCCGGCCGGCCGCCGCTCCGACAAAAACCTTTTGTCGTGGAAACACAAGGACTGGCGAACTTGCGGTGGTGGTTTGTGTGTGTGTGTGTGTGTGTGTGTGTGTGTGTGTGTGTGTGTGTGTGTGTGTGTGTGTGTGTGTGTGTGTGTCTCAAGTTCGTGGGAAGAGCGAAGGTGTCCACTCGTCCCTCGGTGCTCGGCCTGCAGTAGGTGCAGTAGGGTGCCTGACCAGGCCTGGCGAAAACCAGGAACTATGTCGTTGGGGTTTTCCGCTGCACACGCCGACAACCAGGCCGGACAGGGGGCAGCCGGGGGCGGGCGGGGGCAGCCGGGGGCGGCCGGGGGCAGCCGGGGGCCAGGTGGGCTCGCCGGCATGTCCCGACAGGTCCTGGGACAGGTCCTGACCTGTTCCTGCGGGATGCAGGACCGATCCTGCACGTGCCGGAAAAGTCCGCAGCTGTCACACCTACCTACGGTCACGACCACCACGATCGTCAGAAAAAAAAGCAACAAATAACTCGTCTGCTTGTGAGGATAGGCCTGTGCTCTGTCTAACCTGTGTGTGTCTCCCTGTCGCAGATGCCGGCCATGCAGTGCGTGGTGCTGGCGGCGGTGCTGCTGCAGGTGCGCGCGGCCCTGTCGCTGTCCGTGCTGACCCCCGACGCGGTGGACGCCAAGGACCACTGCAGCGTGGACACGTGGGCGTGGGGCGCGGCCCTGCCCGAGCCCATGGCCTTCAGCAAGGAGCTCAGCTCCAAGGAGTACGTGGTGGGGGGCGGGGGGAAGAGTCTGCACTGCTGTGCCCGCGGCTACCGCAGCATCGAATGGTAAGTCCGAGCCGAGTCCGGTGGGAACCTGGGGAAACCTGGGGAAACCTGCGGGAACCTGGGGAACCTGCGGGAACCTGGGGAACCTGGGGGAACCTGGGGGAACCTGGGGGAACCTGGGGGAACCTGTGGGAGGGAACCGAGTGCACTCTCAAAAGTGAATGCTTGAAGTGACGCAATGATGCTTGTTATAAGCATATGAAGCTTATTGTTCTAAGCATGACAACGATTGGCGCCAGAGTGGCTATACTACTTGAGCATAATAGTGTTCTTAAATCGTGCATAGTCATGCTTGGAACAAGCATATTATACTTGGCAGGGAATTTGCGTGGTTCACGCCTTAAAAAATGCTCTGGGATCAAGCTTATTATGTACGATTCAAGTATTATTTTTAAGGCAGTCACTTTGACTGGCTTATTTTTACAAGCGTTAGGTTAGGTTGCTAAGGTTGAGATGAAAAGGTTAGGTTAGGTTGCTAAGGTTGATATGATTTTTGAGAGTGTGGAGTGCAGTTTGTCGCGGCGGTGTTTCATCCCTGCTATGCACATCGTCTCGGAATGTCGGGGCTGCCACGGCTTTCCGTAGCCCGAGGGGGTGGTGTGGGTGCGGCTGGGGCGCCTGCCCTGCCCCGGGGGCCCCGGGGGCGTGCACCGCGTGCGTGTCACGTGGCTAGCGCGTGCCTGCGTGTCTGCGTGGCCGCCGACGGCCTCCGGATAAAATAGAAAAAAATTTCGTTCCGTACCGCATCATTTTACACGATTCGCGCGGTTTTGTTGACGGTTAGGACCAGGACTATTGGCTCCTCCGGCCACGCACACGCACACGCACACGCACAGCACATCCGCCCCTCCAGTCAGTGAATGTCGGGTGTGTGCCGTTGTGGCTCTCTTATTCGCGTGTAAAGTGCGGAAAGGTTATGGATGGGTGGGGTGTGCGCAGCTCGTGTCTGTCCGTCCGTGAGTGCTTACGTGAGGCTTGGGCAGTGTCAGCAGTTGGTTTGACTCGCACTCCTCTCCCACGTCTCGGACGGTGGCGGTGGTGGTGGTGGTAGTGGTGGTGGTCCGTGAACAGCTATCAGCTGCTCCTGTCTCTCTCTCTCTCCCCCCGTTATCAGTGGGGGTCTGTTCCGTTCCCCGTGCCCGGGGGACAGGTCCTAACCAGCCCGAGCGGCCCGCCCCGCCCCGTCCCGCCCCTGTCACCGTATCGGCTGTCTTCCCGGTCTTCTCTCCTTTCACTCATGTTCGCGTATGAGGTGTGTACGGACGGTGACGACGGAAGAGCAACAGCGACTCTGTCTGTCTGTCTGTCTGTCTCTCTCTCTGTCTCTCTCTCTCTCTCTCTCTCTCTCTCTCTCTCTCTCTCTCTCTCTCTCTCTCTCTCTCTCTCTCTCTCCCCTCTCCCTCCCTCTTTCCTTCTCCCTCTTTCTCCCTCTCTCGATTGCACAAGTTTGCGCTGTGTTCGTCTCAGGCGTTCCCCTCGCTCATGAGCACTGTGCACGATTCAGCGGCAGCGGCAGCGTCGGGATTCGAACCCGCGCGCGCGCACTCCTTACTAATTAAAGCGTTTTTCTTTGTCCGTCATCGGCGCACCGCGGCGGACAGAGGAGGGGGGGGGGGGGGGCGTTTATTAGGAGATTCCAGGGCTGCGCTAATTGCCATAGGGGCCTCGCCCCCCCCCCCCCCCACACACACACACGTGTTGAGTCTATAGAAGTTCATATATATTGTGGTCAGTGCCGACGAGTCCGGTGTGCAAGCGGCAGCGGCTCGGCAGGTGAGCTACACACGTGCTGTAGCTCCGCAGCTGTAGTCTCGCCGCGCAGACACCTGGGCGGACTACACCGAGCGTGGTCCGGGGGTGGACGACCGTGGCGTGTGGTTTGTAGCGCTGCCGACCACCGGAGTACAGTGAGGCCGACCTTCACCTGGAGAGAGTGCACTTACCGTGCCAGGTGGATATTTGGGATTATTTTCCCGGGATCGCCGCGGCGTACCTGGTGGTAGACCACTGCTGCTGCTGCTGCTGCTGCTGCTGCTGCTGCCACATCTTGTCGCAACGCCGTTGTCTCTGTCTCTCCGGTACAGCTGCAGCAGCTGTTCGCATCGGTCCACTCACTCCGCGTGCTTTGCAGTGCCTCCTCACAGTGCCTTGCTGCAGCCGCCTGCACACTCCAGTCCCCCTCTGTCTCTGTCTGTTTCTCTCTCTCTCTCTCTCTCTCTCTCTCTCTCTCTCTCTCTCTCTCTCTCTCTCTCTCTCTCTCTCTCTCTCTCTCTCTCTCTCTCTCTCTCTCTCTCTCTCTCTCTCTCTCTCTCTCTCTCTCTCTCTCTCTCTCTCTCTCTCTCTCTCTCTCTCCGTCCGCCTCTCTTCGATTTCTGAGTATCGGCCTCGCCACGCCTGGGCTGCCCGCTGCGGCACTGCCGGCACTGCCAGGCACTACGCTAGGGGCAGTACACAAGCTCTGTACCGTAACTCTGCACACGCACTCCACGGACGACCCCTATAACCCGTCGTGTCACTCATTAATGGGGGTCATCGGCCTAGGAGAGGATAGTCGTAGTAGCAATAATGAATGAGGCGTGATAGCGGACGAATGAATGAATAAACGCGAGGAAATGAATGAATGGATTCCGATTGGGGGCCAGCGGCTCGACTCACCGCGGTGCGGCGGCGTTGACCGCTGACCCCTCCCCCCCCCCCTCTCGCGTTCTGTGCTAACTCTTTGGCGTTGCGTACAGCAGGCCCCTCTGCCTCCCCCCTCCCCCTCCCCTTCCCCCTTTCCGCCTCCGCCCGCCTCCTCTCACTGTTGCCAACTGAACTTGGCCGGCCCGCGAAATTCTACGAAACGCGACGCCGAGAGACGTCATCATGTGGCCCGCCTGCTTGCAGCAGCAGTGCTACAGCAGCAGGGCAGCCACCACCACCGCGTCCGCCCGCGGTTTGGTGGGGCGCGGTTGGCCGTAGGGCCGTGCGATTATCGATTAATCGAAAGTCCAAATCGATTATCTTACTACCGAATTCCGATACAGTATTTATAACGAGCGATCAAAGAGCAAATCCAAAATTAAAACCCATCGGAAACTATTTCCTCTCTCCCTAATGTGTTTCGTTTACTAATTTCGGTCATCGACCGGTTGTGAATAATTTTGACAATCGCGCGATCGCCGTGGCGGACCTACAGGGAGCCGTTCTCCGCCCGCGTGACGCCGGGCAGAGAATCGACTCGGGTTCTTGATGTGGCCGCGGCGTGTAGCACCATGCCATGGCAGACATGGCGTCGTCTGCTGCTGACGGCTGCCATGTCTGGAGGGGCCTGGAAGGGTCGGGACGGCCGGGCCTCCTGGAACGACGTCTGTAATGCTGGAGTCCGCGTCCTGGAGAAGTATATAGATGAAGGGGTGGATGATGCTGGGCGGAGAGGTATGCCCCCCCCCTCTCCCCCTGGCCCTCTCCCTGCCCTCCTCTTCCATTAGGCGCTCCATTACAATTCCTTGCAGTCGTCCTCGTTGTAACTGCGCCGCTGCCGCTGCCGCTGCCGCTGCCGCTGCCGCTGCCGCTGCCGCTGCCGCTGCCGCTGCCGCTGCCGCTGCCGCCTCCCTTCTGATCCTGACTGACCCTTTGGCGAAGAGTGTTGCACAGATTATACCCTTCCTTACCCCCGTATAAAACGACGCACAGCCGGCCGGACACGAAACCATAACAGAAATTGTAGAGAAACGGCAAACTTTTTTTCTGTCTGTCTCACTCGCTCTTGCTTTGCTGAAGTGGAATATACTGTCTCTCTCGCGGTATGGCAAATCTGGCGGTCGGAAGGCATTCCACTCTGAGGCCTCTGCGATAAGAGCTTCGGCTTAGGAACTGTGTGTGTTTGCTCGCGCGCTCGCTCCAGTTTCTGCTAAGAAAAGAGGAGGAAAGGCGCCCAGGAAGTATAGTTGGCAATTCCAAGACAGACCGGCATTTTTATAATGTTGGTTCTATTTCACGGCGTCCCCATGAACTTCTCATACTCGGCGCGGACAGGACCACTCTAATCCATCCCGTGACTCAGCACAGCACACGCGGCACGGCCCCTGGATGAGAAGGCCTATAATGTGGTCTAATCCGACAGAGGGTGTGGCCGGGAGCCGGCCGGGCTAGAGGCCGGGATCGTGAGCGTTAGTGCGTGACGGTATGAGAAATTCGGTGCGTCCCACAGGAGACTGTAGTGCCTGCCACGGTAAAAACAACTGCCGCGCAAGATTTCAGTGTTCAAACCGCGTGGATCTGCACTTTTCGATGTGGATGATCATTGAAAACAGCTGTTGCTGTGCCGCGTTGCCCTGGAACTCCACACGCACGCAGACAACGAATCCCCCGCCGACCCCCCAAAAGAAAGGCTGCGCGTGTGTGTGTGTGTGTGTGTGTGTGTGTGTGTGTGTGTGTACGTGCGTGAGTGCGTGCGTGTGTGCTGTGAGAGGAAGTGCTTTGGAGGGCTGCTCTCTGTCGCACTCACGTAACTCACCGCGTTGCGTGCGTCTGTTCGGCCAGCAGGGCACCATTCTGCAGCAGGGCACTCGGGACGATTTCGGGGCGCGGTGCGGCGCCCTCAGGTCCTGCCGGGGCCTGCCGCTTGCCATTGCTTCGCCTGTGCTTTGCCCCATGTAATTTATGATTCCCGGGAATCGGCGGCCGTGTGTGCGAACGCTGGGAACGGTCCGGCCACGGTTCGAAAGAGCGCTGGCTCGTCGCTACCCTTTCTGTGTGTTAGTGAACTTTGCCGTTCCCTTCCGCGGATCAATTGGATTCCCCGCGAATTCTGCCCCCCCCCTTCCCCTCCGTTTTCAGGATGATTTTATCAGTAGTTTTTCAGTCGCGCTGGCTGTTGGCAGACGCACCCCGCGGCACCCCGCGGTACACGAGTGAGTGCCCAGCGGACGTTCCTTTTCCATCCCGTTTATGCCCCGCTTTGCCGTGTGTATTTGCAGAGCGACGCTTGCGACGGCGGGCCCAATAACACAAACGAGCCGCTGCACGAGAGAGAGAGAGAGAGAGAGAGAGAGAGAGAGAGAGAGAGAGAGAGAGAGAGAGAGAGAGAGGAGAGGGGGGGGGGGGGGGGAGGGTGGGGAGAGAAGAGGGGAGCGTTCCATGGCTCTGGCCAGCTCGGGTGCCAGAGGGTATACCGGAGGTACCAGACTGGCATCGGAGCTCCATGGGATGGGCCCCGCTGGAGCCCATGGGACCCTGCGCCGCCGTGCACGACCGCTTTTGTTCTCTTTCTCCCCTTTGCTGCTTTTCACTGTTTCGCTCAAAAGATATAAAACGACAACTTCCTATAGTCCAGCTTCTCGTTCTCTCCCTCGCTCTCCGCATCGCTCTCTCTCGCTAAAGGATTTTTGCCTCGGTGTTTGCTCTTGTTTCGGTATATAAGAGGCTTGAGCCGGGCGTGTGTGCGCTGTGGCGTGGTGGAGCGTAGCATGGGAGGATGAAAATGGGAGAGGGACTGCGTTTGTATCATGCAAATAAATGGTGGCCAGAGGGTAGGGGCCGCGGGGACTTCCTCACTGCTCCTGATATGTCTCCATTCATTTCGCGGAAAGGGCATCTGGTTTGTGTCAGTCAGGTGCTCGCAAGGTGCAACAAGTGTCCTTTGTGTGTGCCTCTCTCTCTCTCTCTCTCTCTCTCTCTCTCTCTCTCTCTCTCTCTCTCTCTCTCTCTCTCTCTCTCTCTCTCACACACATCTTTTCCCCATTCAGCTAATTACACACAATTTGCCGACGGCTGTGGCAACATGCCGTACGAGGAATCGTTTTGAGTTGCGAGAAAACCTTTTTGATACCCGCGTGTCGCCGCGAGGCGAGGACGCTTCCCCTCTTCCTACCTCCTCTGCCAGCTGTATACATCGAGTGTCGACACAAATGTCACCTTGTTCAACATTTGTCTCTACACAATGATTCGGCATGTTCAGCATGAGATCTAGTAAATGGTTCGACACAAATTAATTTTGTCTAAGTCGGCGGGCGGTAAGGGTCGTACAGGAACCACTTGACGCGTAATCGAGGTACTACTTTGGTCATTTGGACGCGAAAAATCAGCGTGGGGAAGTGCGTGGAACCGTCTGTGGGAAGCCACCGGGTCTGCAGTCTCAGGGAGACTATCGAGCCCGCGCCAACGACAGTTTGCTTCTGCACCACTAGTACCCCACACCCTGCAAGGTCCCTAAAAAGTGTTCGCTAATATTCTCACCAAAATATCTGACAAGATCCATCATATGAGGTTTGACCTGCACAAGAAGTGAACGCACTGCAGCGACACCTCACACGCGCCGCCTCTACATCGGCCAGTCTGTCCGCGTAGCACGTGTGTGTGTGCGTCTGTGTGTGTGTGTGTGTAGCGAATATAAACCGGTTGCTGATGCTCTGTAGCAGTTGTCTTGTACGTGTGCGGTGTTCGTTCCTTGTCATGTCATCGTCACCGTGGGCATCGCCTGCCTCTTCTTCTTCTTCTTCTTCTTCTTCTTCTTCTTCTTCTTCTTCTTCAGATGCATTTTATTAATAATAACAGTCATCATCATCCACACGATAATGTGAATCACAGGTGTGCAGACGATGAGTTGATCGACAAGTATCGATTCGGACCGCCGCCGGAATTTCCGGTCGGCCCCGTTATATCCAGCATATCACGTCATTTATGTGCGGGAACGGCCCCGCATGACGAGAGAGAGAGAGAGAGAGAGAGAGAGAGAGAGAGAGAGAGAGAGAGAGAGAGAGAGAGAGAGAGAGAGAGAGAGAGAGAGAGAGAGAGAGGGGGGGGGGGAGAGAAAGAGAGAAGAAAGCATTGATGCTTTTGCTTTTTGGAACAGCAAGTTATGGATGTGGGGAGGACTGACCCCGCAGGCCTCCTCGGCTCTGCCTGCTTTTTGGCCCGGAGCTTCCACGGACCTGGTCCTGGCGAGTCCTTCGTGGAAAGGGATGGCGCATAGCATCAGCGGCGGGAGCAGCATTTTTGCGGGCGGCTCGGCACGGCGCGGCACACCCACGTATCTGGGCGGGCGGAGCGGCGAAGGTGCGGCGGACTCCGAGGCTCCGGGGGCGGTGGGCTCCGGGCGGCCCACGGCTACCCACGACTCCGGTGCGCTGGAAAACGGACACCCGGAAAATACGCGCAGTTGTGGCAGCGTGAAAGCCGGCGAATCCGTACGTTCTCATTTATCGCGGTCCTATTTGGCGCTGAGTGCTTATCGGGCGGATGTGAAGATAACGCTGTGTATGTGCGTGAGTATATATATATATATATATATATATATATATATATATATACGGTACGGCCAGCTGATCCGCTCGCAGGCTCTCAGGTGCAACCCGTTCACAATGGGAAGCAGGGAGGCATTCAGGGAAAAGATGAGAATTTGATGGAGTCCGTGCGGCCGCAGGGCCGGTGATACCTGACGCTCGGCCGCTCGGGGGAGGTGTGGCTCAGGTTTATGGCGCTGAGCGCTGCGGTTTCACTAATCCCCGGACAAAAGGGCTGCGCATGCGATGCGCGGAGGGAATCTCGAACACGAAATTGATGGCCGGGGTTGGTATTTGAACCGCGTTCCTCCGCCGCCATGTGGTGTGTACTATGTTATTTTATTTATTTATTTTTTGCTGAAAAAAAAAAAGTAAGGTGCGGCGCCGGGCGGTATTTGAACCCTGTGCGGGCGGGGGATGGCGGGGGTGGTGACGGACAGTGGACGCCGAGCGGACGTGTCCTGTCGGAGACATGTCACCGTGTCAAGCTGATCGGCTTATGTGAGCGCGCTGAGCGCAGCCCTCTGCTACCTGATGCCGGCCCGGCAGCCCTGGCATGCACGCACACTGTCACAGGCCCCGGGATTTTCGAAAACGAAGAAAAGAAAAACAGAAATGAATAATAGGAGAATGCGGAAATTAGGTGGCGCGGTGTACTTGACACGAGCACCTCGAAAACAGCGGCAAACCGGATCCTTGGAGAATCGGCGGCGGTATTCGAACCCGCAACCGCTTCTTCGCCAAGTGGTCAGGTTGGCAGTATGGTCGGGTAGGGCACTGCTCCGCCGTGCTCCGCCTGCACCCGATGTCCCTCCCGTGCCCGGCCAGTTGTGCACTCGGGGACAAAGGATCGTGGTCGAAGTCATTACACGAGTATCAGTACTTCCACATCGACCGGCCCACCTCCTCCCCAGCCCCTCCTTTCGCTTGTCGCCTGCTCTCTGTCCGTCTGTCTGCCTCTCTCTCTCTGTCTCTCCCTCTCTCTCCGTCTCTTTCAGTGTCTCTCTCTCTTTCTCCCGCAAAATGAGGCGAACGAGAGTAAAATAGAGCAAAAGGAGCAGGAAAAGTCCGTCCGGGCTGGGCGCTGGGCGGTCCCAAGGCATGGCGCTGGCCGAGAGGGTCCCGTCTGTGGTCCCTGCGCCGCCCTGCGCCGCCCCTTCCCCGTTTGAGGCCGGCCAACACCCACGTGGAGAGGGCGGTGAGCCGTGTGAGATCCTGGCCGCACATGCGCGCACCGGGCAGAGAACCGGGCAGGGCACCGGGCGCACATGCACAGCCCACCGCCTTTGTGGAAGCCGGCACATTATATCGGCCTCAAAGGGGGAAACAGGTGGTGTGCTGTTCGGCCCAATTTCGGGCTGAATTTATGTGTACAGTGTTGTGTTCAGGAAAAATTGAAGAGAAATTCCAGAGCTCTTCGATCACGATTTTTGGATGTGATTGTTTTTTAGTCTTTTTTGTCATTTTTAATGTGGATCATATCTCTGGGATTCTCGATTGAAATTTCGTAATTTTTCAACTCAGGGCCCTTCTGGAGCTTTCGCGGGTTCGCGTACTACTGTGCCGGTTTTCTGTGGTCGCGTTACATTTACTGATTGACTATTAGTACACTTTTGCGGTTAGGGGTGTGTCTTTGGAGAAACTTTACGCCAGTCGTCGTGCGTTCGGCGTATGAGCCTGAATGCAGCAGAATGCAGCAGAATGCAACAGAATGCAGCAAAATGCAGCTGGCCACGTGTTCTGTTCTGCGCATGCGCGTAGGTGGGCAGCAACTAGCGAGCACTCGCCAGTGCTCCGTGGAGTAGTGCACGGTAAAAGAAAACCCTTCTTTTAGAAGGATCTTTTTGGGAGCTCAGCTTGCATGATCCTTCGAAAAAGGGCTTTTCTTTTACCGTGTGGCGGTGCGCGAGCGAGGCAAAGGGCCGTTTGAAAACTGTACCGGCGGCGGCGGCGTCCGTAGCGCTGGATGAGAAATTCGTCGTCGTGTCTCCATGCGCGGGCGCGGAGCGTGTTGTGTAACCCTGTCTCTGTGTCCTTTTCCTTTTCTCTGGAAACCAATTTTCCCGGGCAGCTCTCTGCCGTCGGTTGGGACAGATGAACTCGTCTCTGTGGCGGCGGGTAAATCACCAGGCCTTCAACAAACTGGAGGGAATTTCAAGTAGCTGACCGATGTCCGCCGACCGCGGTGCGAGAGAGACGGAGGGCCAGGGGCACGCCGCGCGGCCCAGCGGGTGGGAGAGAGAGGGGGGACGCGTAGAATGTCGTCCCGTCCCGTCATGTCGTGCCGTGTTCTGAGGAGGGAAACGATTAAATGCTGGAAACGCGGGCGGCGTTTATTTCTGCTGCACGCGGCAGGCGGTGAGTCTGAAGCGCCTCGGACTGCAAAGTAATATCGCGGCGGCTGTGGCGGACAGTGCTGCCACTGCTGCCACTGCTGCCACGGCGGCGGACTGTGGAACTACCCGATCCACGAAAACTTTGGCAGAGAACGAGTCTTCTGCTGCTAGTTCTTTGTCGGAGTTTTCCGAGTCCCGGGGCAAGTGGCGCGGGCGGGCGGCGCGCCGTACGAACTGGCAGCGCCAGTTGGGGCAGCCTTGGCAGCCTGTTTTCCTCCCTGCCCGCGTTGTATGTAATTGGTTTCGCGGAAGACGCGGGGGCCGGCGGGCAGAGTGCGGTGCGCGCCGTGCGCTGCAGCAGCCGGAGAAGAGCCTCATTCTGGTGCGTGGGCCCCGCGGGGTGGTGGTACAGCTCTCTCGGACCCCGCCCCGACGGCCCCTACCCCGTCTGCTGCGGCCCGGCAGGCGCGGTGGGGCGGCGCCGGCACCCTGGCAAGAGAGAGAGAGAGAGGGAGAGAGAGTGGGACTGTCTGTCCCCCTCACACTGGTGCGTCGCCTCTTTCCCTCTTCATCCGTCCTTGCCGCTGCGTCGCGACTACATGGCACCATCCAAAGAAGCCACCCTGAGCCCCCCCCCCCCCCCTGCGCGCGCGCGTGTGTGTGTGTGTGTGTGTGTGTGTGTGTGTGTGTGTGTGTGTGCCATCTCTCTCTGTCACTATGTTTCTGCTAGCCCCTAGCCCCAGCTCTCTCTTTGTCTATAGTGCTCTCACCATCGCGTTGCCGCCTCTTCTCTCTCTCTCTCTCTCTCTCTCTCTCTCTCTCTCTCTCTCTCTCTCTCTCTCTCTCTCTCTCTCTCTCTCTCTCTCTCTCTCTCTCTCTCTCTCTCTCCCTCCCTCTCTCTTCCGTACCGTGACGAGACCGCTCACGACAGATTCGGAGAAAAAGCAGTGTGCGACGCAATATACCATACCGCGTCGCGGCCACCGCTTTGCGCTCTGGTATTTCGCGGCCGCGGGTTCGAGTACTGCCGGCGGCAGCGCGGTTTGTGCCGTGCGGCCCAGCCGCGTGACGTCACGGTGGCTGGTCACGTGGTGCTCATGACCGGTGACGTCACCGTCGCGGCGCCTCTTGGGTTTTCGATAGCGCGGTGAGTGTGCGAGAGAGAGAGGGAGAGAGAGAGACAGACCAACAGACAGACAGACAGATCCTGGTGGCACCGTGTCCAGCTGTCTCTCTCTCCCTCCCTCTCTCCTCTCACCCGGGACCGCAGTGCCTCGCTGGTGACGCATGCGTCTGGCCGAGCGGGGCCCGGCGGGGGGGGGGGGGGGGGGGGGGGCAGTATATGCCTCTCTCTGACTCACACAGACTTACCGAAGAGGCACACACACACACGCAAACACGGAGTGTGCTGGCTGTTTGCTGAGGCTGTGTCGATAGCGTGACATCTCCTCTTTCAGTTAGCAATTCCTCTCCTCTAGTTTCCTCTTTCACTTCTTCCTGCTCGTCAAACCCCGCTCTTAAAATCAAATCTAATTCGAGGAAAAGGAAAAATTTCAGACCTAATTCTGACAAAATGCATTAAAAATTCCAACGAAAAAAAATAATATCTGATAATTCACCCTGAGAAGCTGTCCACCGAGATTCACACCTCGACCAGCGCCGGCCAGCACCACGTTGCTGGAGGTGGAGCCCCTGGGGGCCCAGGGGGGCCGGCGGCGCCTACCTGTCCTGCCCGAGCCCCCCGACGGCAGCCCTGGAGGCCGCTGGAGGCTCCAGGAGGCTCCAGGAGGGGCTGTGGTGGCGGATGCACCCCCCGCCGCGGGTCCTCCGGGTCCTCCGGGTCCTCCGGGTCCTCCGGGTCCTGCTGAGCACACAAAGCTCTATCTATCCTTTGCGTCTCGCCGACCAGATTCCCCGGATCGGCCCGCCTCGCCCTACTGCCTCACCTCCCCGCCAAGGACACGGGCCGGCAGCACCGTAGGCAGCACCGTAGGCAGCACGGCCACCGCGCCGCCGTCGACGATAAATGTATTCCATATCGTCTTTATACGAAGTATTGCAAAAATTTATTGCAAAAATTTCGGTCTCTATACGTGTTCACTTTCGCACCCAGACAACGACATTTCCGCCAGCCTTTCAGACACCTAGAAATATGAATGGGAAGCTTCGGCAGTGTGCACCGTTTCATCATGGATCGCACCTCCGAAGCGCTTGCTGACGAGCATAATTTCAATGTAACTTTTCTCACGTGCCCGGGCGCTCTTGTCACGTCCCGCTGCCGTAACTGACGAGACGGTCCCGTCGGAGTTACGTGGTTGTGATGCGAGCACACGCACCCTTTTCAAGGGGGATTGTTTGGCGAGGTGAGCGTGCGTGTGTGTGTGTGTGCATGCGTGTGTGTGTGTGTGTGTTTGCGTGTGTGTGCGTGTGCGTGTGTGTGTGTGTGTGTACGCGCGTGTTTGTGTGAAGAAGCCATCACCCTGACCGAGAACCACTCCATTCCGATGTCGTTGAATGGGGGACTGGGGGACGGTCGGGGAGGGAGGGGGGGGGGGGGGTTACCTGTAGGGGCAAAGAAAGGTATAGGGCGGTGGGGTGATAGGTGGGGGGTTTGGCACCCCGCGGAGGTGAGATGAATACACCTGGGAATCGAACTATTGAAGAGGCGATCTCCCGCACACGGGCCAACGCCAGGCAACTCCACTCCAATTGTGTGACAAAAGCGCGTACCGGGTGCTCGGACCGGCCCAGACCCTCGGCGGACCGAAGCTAGAGGAATGCTTGCCTTTGTCGGGGCGGAGAGGGGAGGGGAGGGGAGGGGAGGGCTGGAGAGGGGAGGGAGGGGCCTGGCGGAGCCCGCAGCAGCGCTGGGGACTTTTGCTCATTTTTGAGCAGTTTATTTTTATAAGAGGAGCCGGCAGCAAGAAAAAAAAAAAGGAACACCGGTGAACTGATCAGATCTCGGCATTTTTTCACCGCCTTTTTTTTTTGCGCTGCGGGGATTAAAAAAGTTGAGAGACAGAATCGGCGTGTGTGTGTGTGAGAGAGAGAGAGAGTTATAAACTGGCTGCATCGCCTGTGTGTGCCGTATGGGAGAAAATATCGACCTGGGAATCGGTTTGGAAGAGTGTCCAGGGAGGGAGACATGTCATATTGTGTAATAATTTGAAATTGTTTTGTGAAATTTGATAATTTCGGGAGTTTTGTGGTTTTATCGTTGCTTTTGTTGTTGGAAATTTTCGTCAGTTGTTCAGAAGTTTGGTGCCTGTTGAGTTGAGGTGCGCGCGGCACACGGGTGCGCCGCGGTTGCCTACTCTGCAGGCGCTGGCGTTGGCGCTGGCGGCTGTCTCTCTCCTGTTCTGTGTTTGCCCACACCTGGCCGCACGGACAATGTCCAGGGCGCAGACAAGGCGAATCGAGAGCGGGGAGAAATCATAATTTGGCATGGTGGTTTTGGTGCTCGGCCATAGTCTGTCCAGGCGAGCGGCGGGGAGGTTCGGGGGCCTCGCGTGCGGAGCTGCGCTGTGCGCTGCAGAGTGCATTGTGAGGCCAGAGAGTCCCTACCCAGCCATTTATCTCGCGGGTCCTTCCATTGAAAAACTGGACCAGCAGGGAGGAGGAGGAGGAGGAGGAAGGGGGGTGCATTCGAGGGAAGTCACACAAGGGAGAGAGAAATTTCCGGTTTGGATATGTGTGCGTACACCGTCGAGAGAAAACGTCATTGTCCGTCTGGTTTACAGTATTTGAACCGGCGGCAGGACGAGTAGTGTCCGCGCGGGTTCAAATACCGACGGGGGCGTGCGGTTTTCCTGTGCACGGTCGTGTACCGTTGGTGGTCGCGCGCTTGCGGACTCCGGCACGCCGCCGACACAGGCCTGCCGACGAGGCGCCAACGAGTTCCCGGGATCTCCTCCCTCCCCGTTGCCGCCTCGCCGCCGCCGCCGCCGCCGCCGCCGCTGCCGTGTTTGAATCTGGTGCATATTTGTGCGGTTTCAGAGTGATTTCGCTCGGCTTGCCCCGCGCCCCGCCTCAGGCTTCCCGGAAGCGCACGCGTCCACGCGTCGGAAAGCAGAGCCGGGGCGCGCTTCTCCGCTTTCCGCTGACTTCCCTGGGGACGCGTGCTGGGCTTGTGCCGTGCGAGCTGGGCCCGCGCTCCGCGGCGGTACTGCGACACTGTCAAAAAAAAGGAAAAACGTAATTTTACATGAAGAGATCCAACTAAACAAAGTCGATAAAAAAAGAGACGTGGGATTTCTCCGTCATTTTTCTACAGAAAAAAATGAGAGCTTGCATATAAAATTAGCGTTTATGTGAAAATTAATTTCCGTCAGGAAAAAAGGGAAAAAGATGTTTGTTAGTCGATTTTGAGGCAGGCGGTGTACTGAACACAGTTTCCCTGCCGGACGGTCCCCTGAGTACGCATGTGGTCCCATTGCGACAACCGCTGCGGTTCCAACAGCTGCTGGACGGATGATCGATTATCACCCCGTGATCGATACATCGATAGACGTTTCGATATATTTATTTTTGGTGCGCGGTGCCGCGGGCCCGCAGCCCGCACGCGCATGGCCTTGCTTTTACTGCGCACAGCTGTTTGATCTGGTTCCCTATCTATTTCCTCCACACTTTTGTCGCGGTATTTGAACCCGCGCGGTAGAGAATTAAGGACGTCGTCCGCGAACACCTGGTGTCCTCCGCTTTCCTCCGCTCTACTCTAGAAAAGTTGTGTCTCTGCCAGCGGCTCTTTGGGGGACAATGACAATAATTGCCGTCAGCTGACGATGGCGCTACTGTCGCCGTCTCCCCTCTCTCACAGGGCTCCGGTTTCGCCGCCTGCTTTGGAAGTGTTATTTTTAATCAGCGCCTTTCGGACGCGTCGCGGTTCGGACAATAGAGGCGCTGGGCTGACCGTGCTGGGCTGCGGCACGGGCCCGTGGGCACAGCGCAGCACATAGCTGAATGACGTCCGACTGACCATGCCAGATCACCCACCGGCGCGGACCACTTTTAGTCATTCTCTCTGTTTCTGTTCCAGGTACGTCCCGTGGTGCTCGTGCCCAGACCGTTTAGCTTTTGCCAGTGGTAAGGTCCCATCGTGGCCAACTCTTATCACAAAAGTTCGTATGTGACCCCAATTTGTTTTGGAGGGGGGCTGATCCCAACTTGCGACTAGCCATCTACAATTTTTTCTCAAGTCCGGCCTATATATATTTTTTTTAACGTTTTTTTTGGGGGGGGGGGGGGGACGACCTAAAGTCTTACTCTGGTCTCATTTTCAAACCAGCCTCTAATCAATTCCGTTATCGCCCAAAACATTGGGCCGCATGACTCGCGAGTGCTCGCGACGCATGGCATGGCAGCTTACTGGCGCTGTCGTTTCTCGCATCCTTCTCCTCCTGGAATTCATTTACAATTTTCATTCCGGCAACACCGGGGGGGCGCTTGTAATTAATTTTAATGGTGATTGATGACATCTGTATGATGTATGTCGTGTACCCGGTGTACTTACGCACTGCTATGCCTTTGCTCCCCGGGGGTAATTATTCATGCACGTTTGTGATAAGTGAAACCTCTCTCTCTCTCTCTCTCTCTCTCTCTCTCTCTCTCTCTCTCTCTCTCTCTCTCTCTCTCTCTCTCTCTCTCTCTCTCTCTCTCTCTCACTCTCTCTCTCTCTCTCTCTCTCTCTCTCGCACTCCCTGCGTGGGGTCCGCGCGTCACGCTGCGACCCGCTGCGCTTGCAGCACAAGACGATCTGCACTCACTCGCATGATGAGAGACGGATGCCTCGTCAGTCATGTAGGCAGGCGGCGCCCTCTGTACCTATGTGTGTGTGTGTGTGTGTGTGTGTGTGTGTGTGCGTGCGTGTGTTCGTGTGTGTGTGTGTGTGTGTGTGTGTGTGTGTGTGTGAGTGCAATTCGCGTGTTGCCGGGCAGCTGCAGCCCCGCTTTTCATAATACTATTATTTCGCCGGGTTGTCATACCTTATCACCCTGTTATCACGGTCCGATTAGCTGGTGACACCCCCCCCCCACTTCCCCTCGATCCGTAAAATAACACCCCCCGTTGCTCGTCCTTGGCTTCCACGAAATCATCGAGTATCGAGTATCGGTTCGCGCGGACAAAACGGTCCCTAGCCAAGCCAAACAGCCGGAGTGGAGCGGATCGTACCGAGCGCGCAGCACACACACACACACACACACACACACTCCACCAACTTTGCTTCATGTCAGTCGATTCCAGGAAAGAGACTATGATACCGTGACTTTGTCCGGGAGGAGAGGAGAGGGGGGGGGGGGGGGGGAGGCTTCTACCCACAGCACACGCGATCCCGCCACAGCAGAGCGCGTTATTTTTTTCGCTCCAATTTTCACCCTGATTTGTTTTTATTTTTTTCCTGCCCGGTGAGTTTCGCCGTTCGTTTTATTTCCGCCGCGTTGATGGGCGCGACACCACACTGCAGTCACTAATAGCGACCGGAAGTGGTCGGCCGGTGTTCCGGTGCGGTCCGGTGCGGTCCGGTGCTCGGTCCGGCGCTCGGTCCGGCTCGGTGCCGCCCGGTTCTGTCCCCGGAGGCGGCTGCTCGAGGCCAGATAAGATGCAGATAGGTACGGCCAGAGCGGCGCGGCTGTCCAGCCCAGCTGGACCGGATCAAGCGGGACCGCACTAAAAAGGCAAAAGGGGCAGATTTGACAGGAACTGAAAATCGCGGGTTCAAATCCTAGCAAAGAAAGCTTTTTCTTTTTAATAATCCTTGCCTCATGCCGTGTGCCTGTGTGTGTGTATACTAATAATTTTGCGCTGAACGGCGAACGGGTCGGTTGCGTCTCTAGTTTGTCCCTGTGCTCCCGCCGGCTCCCGCTGCCGCCCTCTGCCGCCCCTGCGCTATCTCCATCTCTCTTGCTCCGCCGGGCTCTGCTGGCTCTGCGAGCTCTGAGGGTGTATAATTAAGCTCGCGGCTCTGCCATGGCTCTGCCCTGCTCCTCATGTTCCTAGAATTGGGCCAGCCCAGCCCAGCCCAGCGCCCCGAACGGCTGCAGGCGGGCCAGCCGACGCACACGGCTAGAGCTCTCACCATTCACATACTATTCCAATCCGCACGCGAATATGTGCTCGCTGTGACAGTTGATGATAGAGTCGTGTGTGATCGTGATCATCCGTGATCATGAAGCGGAGGCTGTCTGGAAAACTCGCCGCTGCTGTGCGTTAGTCAAGATCGGAGCGGCCCGAGTCGGACGATTTCAAAAAAGCACGCAGAAAAATGATTAGTCGTCGCAACTAGTTCTTAAGTTGATTTTCAGACTAGCAGTAAATTTTGGTTCGTAGAACTAAAATTTTGTTGAGGGAACTAAATTTTTATAATTTGTGCCCGCACCGCAACGAACCTCTTTGTTAGCAATTAACGTTTCGTTGGTGCAACTAAAATTTAGTTACGCCAACAAAATTCTAGCTCTCCGAACAAAAATTTACTACTTGTCTGAAAACGAAATTAAAAATTAGTGGCGACCACTAATCTTTTTCTCCGTGTATATGGGGCTCAAACTTTGGTCGAATCGCGGTAGGTCACGTCAATGCAGTTCGGCACTCGGGTGGGCACGGGCGGGCAGGCGGGGGCACTACGGGGAACTCTACTGGTTCCGCACCATGCGGGCGCACAAGTGTCATCGGTGTGCTCTGTTCGGGGAACTGCACCGCATCGCGCCCGCGACAAGTGGGATTAATGGTTGTAGCACTGCACTCTTTATTAGGCGTACTCGCGGGAGAGGGGGGCGGGGCGGGCGGAGGTCACCGTGTCGGTACCCCACACTCCATTCACTGCAGAACCAGAGAAATAAAAAATAATGATGAGTCGAGTATGGTTTCAGGAATAACAAAAGAGAAACTCTAATCAATTCCTAGAAAACATGTGTGTGTTGTCACTGCCAAACACCTGTGCACACCTGCCTACAGGCACCCTGTACTCTCAGCCAAACACCGTTAAGCCGACCCAGTTTGGGACGCGGCTCGCGCGCGGCGTTCGTTATTTGCATACTATTTTACCTGTGCGGGGAAAAAAAATTGCATCTGAAAAAAAAAGAGAGAGAAGAGAGAGAGAGAGAGAGAGAGAGAGAGAGAGAGAGAGAGAGAGAGAGAGAGAGAGAGAGAGAGAGAGAGAGAGAGAGAGAGAGAGAGAGAGAGAGAGAGAGAGAGAGAGAGAGAGAGAGAGAGAGAGAGAGAGAGAGAGAGAGAGAGAGAGAGAGAGAGAGAGAGAGAGAGAGAGAGAGAGAGAGAGAGAGAGAGAGAGAGAGAGAGAGAGAGAGAGAGAGAGAGAGAGAGAGAGAGAGAGAGAGAGAGAGAGAGAGAGAGAGAGAGAGAGAGAGAGAGAGAGAGAGAGAGAGAGAGAGAGAGAGAGAGAGAGAGAGAGAGAGAGAGAGAGAGAGAGAGAGAGAGAGAGAGAGAGAGAGAGAGAGAGAGAGAGAGAGAGAGAGAGAGAGAGAGAGAGAGAGAGAGAGAGAGAGAGAGAGAGAGAGAGAGAGAGAGAGAGAGAGAGAGAGAGAGAGAGAGAGAGAGAGAGAGAGAGAGAGAGAGAGAGAGAGAGAGAGAGAGAGAGAGAGAGAGAGAGAGAGAGAGAGAGAGAGAGAGAGAGAGAGAGAGAGAAGAGAGAGAGAGAGAGAGAGAAGAGAGAGAGAGAGAGAGAGAGAGAGAGAGAGAGAGAGAGAGAGAGAGAGAGAAGAGAGAGAGAGAGAGAGAGAGAGAGAGAGAGAGAGAGAGAGAGAGAGAGAGAGAGAGAGAGAGAGAGAGAGAGAGAGAGAGAGAGAGAGAGAGAGGGGAGAGAGAGAGAGATAGAGAAAGAGAGATGTAGAGGGTGGGGGGGGGGGGCATTCGAAGCGGGCTTCTGAGGACCCCAACACTTGAGTCCTGTATATACACTACTACCCAACACGCATGTGTCGGGAGAGGAGCGGGGGTGGCGCGGGGAGCAGAGGCGGGGCCGGGAGGGGTCGGCCGGGATGCCTGCGGGCCCAGCGTCGCCTAGACGCCACGCCACGCCACAACACCGCGCCGCGGCCCCAGCCATAGCCGCGGCGATATGCACTTGACGCCCTCCACTCGAAAAAAACAGATGCACGTTCTCCCTCTTTCTATCGTTATCTCTTTTCGGTCCGTCCCTTTCTCGCGCTGCTTCACAGCGCGTCATTGCTTGTGTTGTTGTTGTTATTGCAGTGACGGCTGCTGCTGCTGCAGCTGTAGTGGTATTGTTCTTCCATGTTTGGCAGGCCTGTGTAGGCCTGGCTAGCCGGCGGTGCCCGGAGGAGAGGAGCTGTCCCCTTCACTCCCCTTCCCTCCCCTTCACCTAATCCGCCTTCTCCGCACCGCCCCCGTTGGGGCGGCGTAGCGTAAACTTGTTTTGGTGAGCAGAAGCAGCGGGCGAAAATAAACGGATTAGCGGGCGTTGTGTTGTGAGCCCGCGTCCGCTGCAGCTGCTGCCGCCGCCGCTACTGCCGCCGCTACTGCCGCCGCTACTGCCGCCGCATTCCTGCAACCGCAGCTTTGTCCACCCCGCGGCTGCTCACGGCCTTGTCCAAAAGAGTTCCGCCGCTTATGGGAAATCTCTCGCATTTCTGACCAGGTCGCACAGGCTAAGCAAGCCGGCAGGGGATATTTTGTTTATCTGTTAACGTACCGAAATTGTGGTGGCTCGGGGCTGCGAGAGGGAGAAGTGAGGCGGTTAGGGGATGCAGGGGCTGCAGGGGTGGGGTAGGCAGCCGCCGGGCACCCAGCGCAGCCGTGTGCGGACGCTGCCTACCCTCCGGGGGTCTCTCCTCTGCCGCTCGCTGTTCCGATTCCCCAAGCGCACTTCCCATAAGCGTGCGTTTGCTCGGGCTGAGTCATGCCGGGGAGGAGGGAGCAAATAAACCATATCGTGCGGAGTGGGGACAGAGAGAGAAAGAGAGAGAGAGAGAGAGAGAGAGAGAGAGAGAGAGAGAGAGAGAGAGAGAGAGAGAGAGAGAGAGAGAGAGAGCAGCGGGCTTGTGCCGCGGCATAGCCAAAACACATCATATATCTCCTGTGGCCGACGGCGATTTTACTGCCCGTACCTGAGCCCGCATGCGAGCAGCCCCAGAGTGGCCGAGTACATACACCGGGGGTACCGCCAGGACCACCGGGTCCACGTACTACTATGTGGACACGTCGCGGACTCGGTCCTTTATTTCGATTCTTCACTCCTGGTATTTTTATGCGGGAAGAAAAAATCTGACGAACAAGGAGTTTGATAGTTGATCAAGCCTAAATCGGGTCTAGATCAAGTGCGTGCGCATTATTATCTTATGTTGGCAGTAACAAAAAAGCGACCTGCCTTACAATTTTCTTTAAAAAAAAAGATTTAATTTGAATCGATGTAAATAATATTGAATTAGATACGACGAAACGGTGGTGGGGCGCGGCCATGCGCAATGCGCCCGTACTCAGCCGTGACGGGTTTTTTCCCCTTCACCCTTATAGTAAGTATATTTCCTTCTCTTTCTCTTTCTCTCTCTTTATTTTCTGAGAAGTGATCCCCACCCGCGTGGCTATCAATCACAGGACAGGTCGTTAATCATGGATGCGCTTCCTCTCTCTGTGTGCGTGTGTGTGTGTGTGTGTGTGTGTGTGTTAAGTAACGAACTATACCGTGCCCGTTTAGGCCTCGATTAACTCCCTAATGCAGAAATAACGGGCCGACCGTAATGCTCTTCCTGGACTGGATACTGTGTGATCTAGAGGGCGTTGACGTGGACTTTGCTGCCATGCATTCACCCTTACCTGACTGTCTGTCTGTCTGTCCGCCCACCTGCTGGAAATTAACTCTCCCCTCCCCCCTCTCCAATTCATTATGAGAATATTGGAGCTCATCTCTGTAGGACAATTCCGCCCGCAGCGTGAGGTCGCCGCGCGACGTCTGCTTTGTCGTCTGCTTTGTCGTCTGCTCGTCGTCTGCTCGTCGTCTGCTTGCCGCGGCCCGGTACGTGCATGCCGCGCACACAATGGGCGCCCGTCAACCTGTTGATTTCGTCACGCACTCTGGAAGGGCGCCTGCATCGCCTGCTATGCCGGACGTCGTGTGTGTAGTTGTTGATGATGTCGATGGCGTCGGCGGTGATCGAGAGCCCCCCGTCGCCACGTCGCCGTCGTGCACCTCCAGCTGTGCGTCGAGTGCCGCGCGGCTCAAACCGCATAGCTGATCAAACGGATCGGGAGCCGACCGCGCGGAGAAATATAACTAAAAATACTCCGCCGGTGGTGCGGAGGAAGTGCTGGTGGAGCTGGCGGTCGTCGCCATGCCGGCGGGGCGGGGCGGCTGCCGGATGGTGGTCGCTTCGTCGCCGTGCCGCGCCGCGCCACTCTGCGGACGTGGTTGTCGTTCTCCGAAACCCTTTCGCTTCCGGACGGCGAACCGAACAGGTGCTGCCAGGAATTCGATGATGGGCGGACGTCTGATGGTCCGGGGACCTCCCCGCCAGGCAGGCAGGCAGGCAGGCAGGCAGGCAGGCAGGCAGGCAGCCAGGCAGGCAGGCAGGCAGGCAGGCAGGCAGCAGGCAGGCAGCCAGTCACACACAATGCCAGCCCAGCCCTACCGCACGCACCAACCGCAAGCCAGGTGACTTATGAATTTATGACCCCGACGAGCACCCGGAGGAAGCTGCGCGATAAGGAGGGAGGAAGGGGGGGAGGAGAGAGAGAGAGAGAGAGAGAGAGAGAGAGGGATGGGGGGGATGCAGCGGTTCACACAATTCCATCAGGAGTGGAGAGACAAAGGGCGTGAATGATCCCCTGACAAGTTAGTTATTGACAGCACCGGTCAGGTTTTCCTGCTGCTGCCGCCGCTGCTGCTGCTTTGTCTGCCCTGGCTTTCCTCATCATTATATTTACGGCGCGGGTTCGAATACTCGTTGCGCCCTCCGCAGTGCGTCGGCGGTGGTCGCCGGGGCGTGAGCTCTGAGCTCGGTGTTGTGAGGGTGTGAGAGTGATGCGCTGTGCCCCTCACCATTAGTCAACACAGCGGCGGCAGGCAGTCTGTCAGTGGGCTCGACACGTCGATGAAGTCCCATGAATTCGGTCTTAAATTCATCACACGTGGTCGAAAATTCATCAAAATTTGGTCGAAAATACATCACAATTGAGTCGAAAATTCATTACAATTTGGTCAAAAATTCATCAAAATCTGGTCGAAAATTCATCAAAATTCAGTCGGATATTCATCAAAATTTTGTTGAAAGTCAGACAAAACTTTGTCGAAACTATACATTGCATTTGGTGGCAAATTCATCAGATAGTGCCGGGTGTGGCCGCGGTCGCGGGCGGTGATCCCCCCGTGTAATTAGGGCCGGTTACATGGAAGCGGCTCGCGGCAGGACGGTACGGCGGGCATCACATCACGGCCCGGTTGATTAATGGTGCTGCAGCCGCGGCGCGGCACGGCCTGTGGACACGGGCCTGTGGCGGCCTATGGCGGCCTGTGGCGGCCCCCAGCCAGAGGTTTCAGTTTCAGAAACATTTTCGAACCTTCCCGCCCTCACCGCGGCCCGCGCGCACCGGAAACACGGTTGTCTGCCGCCGCCGCCGTCAGTTTTAGCGCCCCTATCTGAACCCGTTCGCTGACCCATCCGGCCGGACCGTGTACTGCAGGAGGGATGAAAGCCAGAGGGAGAGAGAGAGAGAGAGAGAGAGAGAGAGAGAGAGAGAGAGAGAGAGAGAGAGAGAGAGAGAGAGAGAGAGAGAGAGAGAGAGAGAGAGAGAGAGAGAGAGAGAGAGAGAGAGAGAGAGAGAGAGAGAGAGAGAGAGAGAGAGAGAGAGAGAGAGAGAGAGAGAGAGAGAGAGAGAGAGAGAGAGGCCCATATCGCGGGCGCTTTGTACTAATTGGTTTGTCAACGTAGGAAACAGTGCGTGGCGCAGCGCTCTTGCTGTGTGTGCATGTCACACGTTTGTGAGGAACACACACACACACACACACGCCCTCGGGCTGCGTGTGGCTCCGGCTCTCCGGCTCACGGGCCCTTTGCCACCAGAGACTGTTTGTCGTCCTTCGTGGAAAAACGTGAGCGGAAGTCCGATAAGTGAGCGAGCGTTCCGAGCCGAGTGTGCTGCAGGTGTGATAACTCTCGGTGCTCGTGCACGCGGCGGAAACAGAACCGGCCGCGGTTTCGAATCCCGGCGGCGGCGGCAATATTTTTGTGAGATAGTTTTTTTTTTTTTTTTGCTTTTTGGAGGGGGTTGGTGGTGCTGGCTGCCGCATGCCGCTGACTCAGCAGTCGCCCCTTTATCCCCATCGCATTGATCACGTGGTAATAATATAAAAAACGGGGCGGCCGAGGAGGTGTCGATGGGCTGACTGCTGCTGCTGCCGCGGCTGATGCGTCCGTCGGCACCATTACGTGGCGGACCAAAGAAGCTGTGCTCTGTGCAGCCGAGAGGTACCCGGGGGTCCCTGACTCGTGTTGCAGGCGTACCATCATGTAAAATCAAAATTGTATTTTCTAATTTTTTTTTTTTTATTGTTTATAAATTTATTTACTTTTAAATTTTTATAATTTTCTCAGGGTGTACATTGGTTGCCTTTTCTGTTTTATTTTTTGTTGTAGTGAGGCGGGACTTCTCGGGTAAAATTTGGGAGTGGTATTTTAGTGTTTTGAGACTGTGTAGTCTGGAACGACACATGCAGTGCGTACCAAAGGTGTTTTGTAGCATCGTCACGGCACGGTACCCAGGGCCTGCCAGGCCGGGGGCCCAGGGCACCCCGCTAGGCGGCTAGGCACCCCGCGAGGGTACCTCCCACGGGATAGGAGGGGGCCTCGCCCATTCACCCAGGTTAGGGTGATGATACATTCAGAGGCTGCTGTCTGTGTCTGTCTGTCTGTCTGTCTGTCTGTGGGCCCTTGGTCAGGCCCTTGGCTCTGTTATTAGCACTCGTAAAGCCGCGGCGAGCTGCTGTGGCTGCGTGGAGGGCTCCCGGAGCAGGAGAGGAGGTTCGAGGACCGGGAGAGGATGCTCTGGTCCTGTGCGGATCCTGGATGAGATCTGGATGAGATCTGGATAAGATCTGGATAAGATCTGGATAAGGCTAGCCATTGAGGACACGGACCCGGCACGCGGCGGGGGTTGGTGGGGAAAAGGCTCACGGGGCGGAAGTCAGTCCTCAAAAAAAAGAAGAAAAGTATGAAAAACTTGTCCGAAAAGGGGAAGGGGGGATTTTTCGGTGGCGGAGGTCGCTGTTCCCTCTGGTTGGGGGGGGGGGGGGCGTATCACGGGTGGGCTCACCGGGCGGGGCCGGAGTTTTCAATTTGTCGAGGAGGAAACGCACAGCAGCAGCAGCAGCAGCAGCAGCAGCAGCAGCAGCAGCAGCAGCAGCAGCAGCAGCAGCAGCAGCAGCAGCAGCAGCAGCAGCAGCAGCAGCAGCAGCAGCAGCAGCAGCAGCAGCAGCAGCAGCAAGTGCGAGGGGAGGGGGCGGGGAAATGTCACGGGGGATGGTCGTGGGACCGTCATCATTTTGGGGAAGGAAGAGGCCGTTTAAAAACGGGGGCCCAGGTGACCCGATGGCAGCGGCACGCGATCTGCCGTGTGTGTGCGTGCGTGCGTGTGTGTGTGTGTGTGTGTGTGTGCGTGTGCGTGTCGGGCAGCCCGGGCGCGGGCCAATTACACTCCACAGGGACACTAGAAGGAGACGCTCCTCCTCTGTCGATGTCCCCGCCGTAATGACGGAGTAATGACTGCTGGGACAACAAGAAGAGAGTCAGCACGAGAGTCAGCAGCAGCGGCGGCAGCAGCAGCAGCAGCAGCAGCAGCAGCAGCAGCAGCAACAACCCCGCCGGCTGTGGGACTGGAATGGAGACGGGACGAGACCTTTACAATCGCAGTTTGGTTTCCGGGAATCGGTGTGGTTGTGTTGCCTCTTACGCTGTGGCCATGGCGCCGCGTGGCCCTGGGGTGCGGGGGGGGGGGGCCTTCCCAAATGTCACCCGTGAGAGGGAGGCACGTGTCGCATGTACCCTCGTGGCTTACGTGAGCGGCCGGTGGACGAGCCGGGACGGAGTGGGTGGTGGCAAGCCCGAGCCTAGAGCGGCGCGTAGCGGCGCGCGGCAAGGGGTTGTTCACATATTACGTCACGCTTTTTTGGCCAATATTTTTACCCCACCCTCCCTATTGTCACGGGGCTAACCTAACCTTTCCATGCATTTAAGATAGGGCTGTCACGCTTGACACGGACCCCCCTCCCCCCTGTAAGTGTGACGTAATATGTGAACAGCCCCCAAGCCGGTCGACCTACTCAGGCGAATGAGGGCTTTCCGGTAGGAGGGGAGGAGGGGCGGCTTTGAGATTGTGTCGCTGTCAGCCGAAGAGGAAAGTAAGGACCCCAGGCGAGCCGCGAGCGACGGGTGACGTGTGGGCGGAGGCGGAGGCAGCAGCGGCGGCAGCGGCGGCGGCAGCGGCGGCGGCAGCGGCAGCGGCAGCGGCGGCGGCAGCGGCGCCTTGTACCCCCACGAACGCCCTGCGGGTAGGCAGCCTGCCGGCTCCCGTGCGCAGCGGGTCTGCCTACCCGCACGGGGCTCCCGGTCCCGGCGGCTCTGGCTCTCCCCGCAGCGCGGAGCCGTATAGCTCCGGGACGTGATGTACTTAGGGGTGGCCGGACGACCTCAGCGGCCCGGCGGCACGGTACGGTGCTATGAAGCATGCGGACCTGTCCCGCTGTGTGTGTGTGTGTGTGTGTGTGTGTGTGTGAAAGGGCTCAAGTGACCGCTCCGCAGAAGTGTTGCCAGGGTGACGTCAAATCGTCGACTGATGGCTCCTCCCTCCCCCCCCCCTGCAGCCCCTGTGCCCCCCCCCCCCCCCCCTGCGGTACGGCGCTACCGGGAACTGGACGCTGAAAGCGCCGCGCCGCGCCCCCGTCCCTGTTGTTGTTCCCCGTATAGTTGCCGGGTCTACCAACCTACCGATCCCTAAAAGCCTAGCGCACTGTACGCTGCCCCGGCTCGTCTGTCTTTTGTCTCGGGGCTTCTGTTGGCCACACTGCCGCTGCGCTGCGTCCAACTGGGGCCGCTGGGGCGCACTGCATTGGCATCGCGGGGCAGGGGAAGTCCCGCCAGCGGCCCCTGTTTGCGGATTGTGTAGCGCTCAGCCGAGTGGCAGGACAGTAGTTGGAGAATTTGTTGGGCTCTGATTGGCAGCAGTGCGGCCCTGTTCTCTCGAAAAAGACCTCTGGCCGTCGGCTGTCGTCCATCAATTTAATAGTTTCATCCACCTGAAATTCAAATTCACAGCAAACTGTAACTCAGTTCAAATTTTGAAGAGTATACACATCGTTAACAAAAACAAAAAAACATCATACCGGTGTGGGGAGGCGTTAACGTGCATGTTCGTGAATGCTGCTGTTCCGGTCAAGGCACGGGGGAGTCATGAGGGGTGCCATTTCGCGCGTTGCTGTTTTTTAGTAGCCGCTGCAGCGCGCCGCCGTCCATAACGCTTTTCCTATGAAATATATATATATATATAGTACTACCCGCGGCCATCCCTCGTTGCAGACGCTGTTGCAGTGTTGTTGTTACGGTGCCACTCGGCCGCGCCGCGCGGGCAGCTAATCACTGTAATCGCGACGTCTGTGCGCTCGGCAGCCCGATGGTGGTGGCGGTGGCGCTGGTGGTGGTGGCGGTGGCGGTGCTGGTGGTGGTGTGCGTCGTCTGCTACGCAGCGCAGGGAGGCGGGGAGAAGGAAGGGGTGCGGGCGAAATAGGAATATAGTTGCAAAAGGAAACGCCGAAACGTGCGTAAATAACAGAGCGGAGGAGAGTGGCCGGGGGGGGGGGGGGGGAAGAGGGGGGGGGGGGGGGAGGGAGGGGGGGGGGGGTGCGTATAGCATCGCGACGCCTCTCACAGGCAGAGCTGCGGCCCCGGATCGCTTTCCGAGAACGGGGAGCCAAGCCCGATGCCCGGCCATGGCGTTGTGGTGGTGGTGGTGGTGGTGGTGGCACTGCCGTGGTAATGACATGGTGTGGCGCGGTGCCGTGTGGAGCGCTGACCACCGACACAACTGGACCAATTGGCTGCCCTCTGCGGGGCGGGGCGGGGGGCGGACGGATTGGAGCAGAACACGCACGCACGCACGCACACACGCACGCACACACGCTCAAAGGGTGACGCGATCGATTTGACGCATATTTGCGGAATTGTTTCCCCCTGGCTGGGTATACATGCTGTGAACGTGGCTGGGAGGCTGTCCCCCCCCCCCCTCTTGTCCCTGTCTGTCGAGACAGAGAGGGCGGCATTTCCGGACGCCGACCCGACCGCGTTGGTTGGTCAGGTTGCTGATGGAGGCCGGACAGGACTCTGGGACACTGCTCAGAGGACGAGTATTGGAGACCACTTCTACCCCTACCGCCCCCCCCCCCCCCTCAACGCTTATGGAAGGCCCAGCCTGTGAGGACCACGCCCGCCCCCCGCCGCCAAAGGCCGCTGTGTGAGGCCGGGGCGGAAACTCTTTCTGCCAGTGATTCTTTCCTTCTTTCCTTTGCTGCATTTTTCTTTTTTTTTTGAGGGGGGGGGGGATTTTCGAGAAAACGTCAGGAAAATATTCGTTTCCCGCATTGTGTGGGGGTGATAAAAAAATACAAAAAATTTATATCACAATTTTTTCGGAATTTCTAAAAATAGTTTATTACAGTTTGCTACCCCGCCTAGCCCCGCCCGGCCCGCCCTTACCCCCCCCCCCCCCTTTGGAGGGTCCGCCGCAAGGCTAGGAGAGGAGATTGCAACCTCAAGGCAATCAGTCGGATGCAACTGCAGCTCGGCTGCTACGCGCTCCGCTGACCGTGGAGTTGCAGCTATATTGCAGCCGCATTGCAGCCCAACCCACTCCTCCGTGTTTCCCAGCGCCCCCTGGCGGACCTGGCGGCAAGGCAGCGGTGCCCCATTCCCTGCCCGGTGTTTTTATTTTTTCATACTTTCTCAGAAACTGTCCCGATTGGAGGTCTCTGTTTCGCTGTGCGCCGCGCCGCCGCACTCAGCATCTTGCAGCGCTTGGGTGGTTCCAGCAGAGCTCCGCTCGCTGCTAGCTCTACGGAAAACACTTTGCGAGTTTTCACAATCTTGATTTAAAGAACGTCTAGATTGTAAATTGTTTTTGTTAAAATATATCTGACTTAAATTTTTTTGCGATCTTTTTGAAAACTTATTTTTGAAACGTCTAGATAATATTTTCAGCAAAATTTTTGACTCTTGAGAATATTTGGGATTGAAAAAAATTTAATTGCGAATTTTCGTTTCCGCGGTGCTGTGTACGCCCACCCTGCACCCGCTACGCGCTATATGCCGAGTCTCTCTGTCCGTGTAGTATATTCCGTTTGGCTGCACTAACGAGAACGTTCTGCCAGGTGAACAGAGCACAGCACAGCAGAGCACAGCGTAGCGGAGCAGAGCAGAGCCGGTGACAGGGGAGCTGCTCGGGGGGTGTGAGAGAGAGAGAGAGAGAGAGAGAGAGAGAGAGAGAGAGAGAGAGAGAGAGAGAGAGAGAGAGAGAGAGAGAGTTTGTGCGTGTGTTCTCATGTTGTTCTCATGTTCTCAGAGGCAGCCCCTTGCCCCTCAGGGCTTCCTGTGGTCAATCCTGGCGGCATTTCCTGTCTGGTGCAGGGCTATGCTGAGGTTATCCGCCCCCACCTGACGCCCCTCCCACCCCATCTGCTGATTACTGGAGTCCCGTGGCCAGGCTGGCTGCCGGATAGATTTCCTCGTTCGTCTTGCTCGCTTGCTCGTCCCCCGATCCGATATAGTCTGAGCTGAGGCAGCCTTCTCGGAAATTCCGCGTCGTCGCCGTCGTGGGTTCCTCCAGAGGGAGGGGGGGGGGGGCAGCAACAATTTCAATAATGGAAGTGCGGCAGTGGCGGTGCTTCGCAGCTCTGTGCTGCTGCACCCAACAAGTGCAACGTGCAGCTCCGCCAGGAGGCCAAGCTCAGCCGGGGCCATCCCACAGGGATCCCCAATGGGGGCTTCATCGCGCGGTGGTTCCCTTTTTGCACGCGATTCGGATGAATCACGCGAGTGCGGAGCCTCGCGCGCTGGCGGGGTCACCCCCCGCCCTCCCCGCACACCTGCTCTGTCGCTGCCTTTCGTATACGCAATACGCCATCGGGCGGACTTGTTCCCCGAAGTGTCTGCCCGGGCCGCGGCATGGCCTCTGCGGAGCGCTGGCCTCTGTTCGGTGTGGGCCTCCGAGTAAAACGTCACTGTCACTGTCACTACTCATCCGGAGCCAACAGCCATGCAAAAAAAAAAAAAAAAAGAAAAGAATAAAATCTTAATTTTTAACAAAAAAAAATATTTTTGTTATAAATTTGAAAGACAATTTTTTAAAAGATAATCTTTGAATACATGAAATAAATGGAAATTTGACATGTGTTTTTTGTTGTTGTTGTGCAGGTTCAAGGACGGGCGGCCGTACCCGTGGCCCGGCGACATCTCCAACTTCATCCTGTACCCGGAGTCGGCCAACCAGACGGTCTACAGCAAGATGACGGGCGCGCGCGACGCCGGCAACTACTCCTGCCTCGTGCGCAACGACAGCCACGCCTACCTGCACACCGTGTCCCTCAACGTCATCGGTTAGTACACGGTAGTTGGAGTGGAGGCCGAGATCTCACCGAGACGTCCGTGTGTGCCCCTGCGGCGGCGGGCACTGCAGGAGCTGCTACAGCCCCCTCCACTACCCCTCACTGCCCCCTCATTGTCCCTCACTGCCCCTCTCTGCCTCTCACTACCCCTCAGTGCCCCTCTCTGCCCCTCACTGCCCCTCTCTGCCTCTCACTACCCCTCACTACCCCTCACTGCCCCTCACTGCCCATCTCTGCCTCTCACTACCCCTCACTGCCCCTCTCTGCCTCTCACTACCCCTCACTGCCTCTCTCTACCTCTCACTGCCCCTCACTACCCCTCACTGGCCCCCACTACCCCGCACCCCGGCTCTGTCTGTCTGGGCTTACGTCACATACAGTTCGCGGTAGTCGTCAGCCCCGTCGTCAGCCCCGCCTCCGCGCCGGGCGCCAAGAAGACCCCTGCCCCGGCTAGGGGCGCCACCAGCCGCCCCCAGCCGCCCCCCGGCTTAGCCGCCCCCCGTCAAGCGAGTTTGCATCTGATAGTATCGGCCGGGCCACACCGTAATGTAGGGGTCCGCGGGGGACAAGCGGGGGAGAGGGGAGGGGAGGGGTGCAAATCAATGAAGAAATGTCGTCCTCGTGTGGGGAGGCGGCACTGGAACCGGACTCCACCGGGCCTCGGGTCCCTCGGGGGGCCGCGGGGCGGGGCGGGGCGGAGAGAGGGGCCTACCGGAGGCGATTCCCGGAAACTTAATCTGATATGAGCCCCCGACCGGAACCACGGGACCACCGCGCGCAGCACAGCGCGGAGCACGGACAGCACCGGCACAGCGCCGCCCGAAACTAGACTGCAGCAGCAGCAGCAGCAGCAGCCGCAGCAGCCGCAGCAGCCGCAGCAGCCGCAGCAGCAGCAGCCGCAGCAGCCGCCAGTTTGTATTATGGAACCACAACAGAGCAGCCGCAGCAGCAGCAGCAGCAGCAGCCGCCAGTTTGTATTATGGAACCACAACAGAGCAGCCGCAGCAGCAGCAGCAGCAGCGGCCGCAGCGGCAGCAGCAGCGCAGAGCACAGCGAGGCATGACGCCGATGATCAGAACCTGTAGATTGTAAAACGGGTGCAGTGTCGTTAGTATACTTTGGGGCCGCAAAAAAAAAAAAAAAAAAAAAAAAAAAAGGCCACTGCCCGTTTCTCCCGGGTTCAACTCCCCTTCGGCTCGGGGCGCTGTGTCTGCTCCGTTTTTAGAGGACGTTCAGGAGCACCTGACACGTGACGGTCACACAGTGTGTGGTCACAGCACAGGGTGTAGGTGAAGGGCAGTGCCGCCACACGCCATGCCGCGCCATGCCCTGCGGTTCGAGGAAGGGTCAGAACGCCCCCTCGAGTTTTCGCACGGCTGACGGGGCTCCCCCCACCCCCAACCCCTCGCTGTTACTGACCTTGCACCCCTTCGCCTGTTGTGTAGGTGTGTGTGTGTGAAACGGCCTTGGCGTGACTGCGAGCACTAGCCCACAACCACTAGCGCGCGCGCGCGCGCACACACACACACACACACAACCACACACACAACCACACACACACACACACCACACAGAGGTGAAAGGGTTGTTGAATTTTTTTTCTTCTTCTCGACGCAAGACTTTTAGGGGTTTTTGTGGGGTGCGGTTGGTGTACGTGTCAGGGCAGGCAGCCATATAGGGCGGTCATAGGCAGCCCGGTAGGTAATCACTGTGCGTGCTCGCTGTACGTGGAAACTTGGAAACGGGGGGGAGGAGGAGGAGGAGGAGGAGGAGGAGGAGGAGGAGGAGGAGGCCGGTGCGGTGCGGTGGTGCGCTCGCGTGGCTCCAGCCGAGCCCGGCTGGCCGGCTGCCTGGAAAACTGACTTTCAGTCGGCGCCTCGCCGCTCCGCTCCGCGCTGCACGCCGCGAACTGAGCGGCACCTTTTTCAGGGAACTCGTTGTCCGTCGAACGCGGCGGCGCGCGGCGGCGGTGGCAGCGGCGGTGGCAGCGGCGGCGGCGGCGGCGTTTCAGCAGCAGAGTTGGCCGTGGCGCGGGAGCGGACCCCCCCCCCCCCCTCCTATCATCATCTCATGTCTTCTTGTTGGCCGGCCGGCCGCCGCACCGCTGTCCGTGCCTCCATGCCATACCATGCCATACCATGCCATACCGGGGATTAAATGTCGTCAAGTTCGTTCGCAGAATCGGAGCGGAGTGTACAAAAATGCGCAGAGGCTAATGGCGGCGACGGACAGCCAGGGTGGAAAAGGGAGTGGCGGGGGGGGGGGGGGGGATTCGGTAACCTCGACGTGATGCACGTGCCGCTCGAGTACTTTGTGGCCGTGGCCGGGACTCGAGGGCTGCAGGCTGCGCAGAGTGTCGCCAGGGGGCAGGTGAGGAGGGCTGTGCGGTTAGTGAATTTCAAAACCGGTTATCGGTTATTAGAATAACCGGTTAATTAGCGGTTTAAATTTTTCACCGGTTATTTCAGACCTAACGGTTTATTAGAAGTTACGGGTTTTTTCAAAAATAACCGGTTATTGTGGGAAAACCGGTTAATTTTAACTAAAATGTACAGAGTGGCAGAAATGACAACATAGTAATGGCCACATGTAGAACCACTTGAAATAATCTGTTCAGAAGATTATCAGTGCAGCGAAATGAGCGGGAAGTACAAAAAATGTACATCGTAAAAGCCGACAGGCTAGCTTCGTTCATCGGTGACCGCAAAAAGGTTCAACTCTCGGTTAGTTCAAAAACGGTTTATTTCTGAAGTCTGTCACAACCGAGTATGACCCTAAAATATACCAAAAGAACGGTTTAACCGGTTGTCTAGTGACCGCAGGATTTAAAGGCCGCTTAATATTACCGGTAAGATTCGCTAATACACTGTAACTTAGGAACATGGTTCGACGCCCGAGCAGGAAAAATGTGGTATTTTTCTGTAATATTCAGATTTTCAAACTCTGAAAATTAGCTGCATTTGGTGTTCGGCAAAAATGGGTGGGTCCTACCTCGTCCCAGACTTCCGTCCGGAACCGTTCCTGCTTAACTTCGGTGTTCGGATGGGAACCGGTGTACCAGGAGTTGACCGCCGTAAGATCACAGGCACGACGCAGCCCTTGGTAGGCGGGCTTCCGCAACGGCCAACATCGCCCTTCCGCTGACCAGATTTCAGGAGTCAACCCTGGTCGACCAGCCAGTTGGTCTGTGGCCGTGAGGCCACTCCCTCGCGGATTGAGAGGGCTGGTAGGATGCCTGTGATCGTACACGGCCGTCAAGCCGATGGTACACCGGTTCCCATCCGAACACCGAAGTTAAGCAGGAACGGTTCCGGACGGAAGTCTGGGACGAGGTAGGACCCACCCATTTTGCCGTTTTTTTTTTACACCAATGCAGCTAATTTTCAGTTTGAAAATCTGAATATTACCGAAAAATAGCACATTTTTCACAGGTCGGGTAATTTGCCGGTAAGTTACGGTAACTTAGCCAATCTTGCCGGTAATCGAACCACCTGTTCCTCAGCGGTTATTACACTAACCGGTTAGACCGGTGAATGGCCGCAACCGGTTGTCCGACAGTTTCAGAAATAAACACTTTTTTGAACAACGTTTAATTTTTATGTCAATGAACGAAGCATCCTCGGTTTTATTATTTTGTACATATTTTGTACTTCCCGGCATTTCCTGCACTTGATAATCTTCCGAACAAATTATTTAAAGTGGTTCTACACCCATTACTATGTTGTCATTTCCGCGCTCTTGGTGCTTACTGTGGTCCCACAGAGAGCAGAACCGATGGGATGATTTGGCTACTGTTATGTGGAAAAACATACTGAAGGGTATTTTTTTAACAAATACCCGCCGTAAATAAATCTTTCTCATTTTTACCAAAAATGCCCGTAACTTACCTATCTTTCCGTAACACCGTAAGGTTGAATCTTTCTGGTATTTTTAAATCCCTAATTAACCGGTTATTCTAAAAGAAAATAACCGGATAACCGGTTATCAAAAATAACCGGTTAATAACAGGTTAACCGGTTGACCGCACAGCCCTAGGTGAGGCGGCAGGCCGGGCCTGGCTCTAACTCTCGCTCTGCTGCCCCCGACTGCATGCAGTTTGCGGAGGAGGAGGTTGGCGGCCCCAGCGGTCCCTGCAGCCCCCGCGGCCCCTGCGGCCCCTGCGGCCCCCGCGGCCCCCGCAGCCCCCGCCGGCCCCGGCCGGCCTGGCGCACTGCATACCGAGTCGACTCGACTTGAGTATCCGGGATGCCCTTGCCGTTGGCCGGACCGAGGCGAGGGGGGACCGCAGGGCAGCAGGGCCGCAGGGAAGCTCCCGGCCCGGCCCGGCCCCGATGCCCGGCGGACCGTCCTTGCCTCGCCTCGCCTCGAGCGCACGATACCGGAGCACGACCTGGGCCACGTCCGCCGACGAGTCGCGCGGCACATACCGCCTCTCTCTCTCTCTCTCTCTCTCTCTCTCTCTCTCTCTCTCTCTCTCTCTCTCTCTCTCTCTCTCTCTCTCTCTCTCTCTCTCTCTCTCTCTCTCTCTCAACCCTCGGGGGAAAGAGAGGCCGAGAAACCAGCGAGGGGGGGGGGGGGAGAGAGAGAGAGAGAGAGAGAGAGAGAGAGAGAGAGAGAGAGAGAGAGAGAGAGAGAGAGAGAGAGAGAGAGAGAGAGAGAGAGAGAGAGGATGGAAGGAGGCGTGATGGCCGCCCGAACGCGGCCCATTTGCTTCCATTGCCTTCGGCTCCCCCGCATTATTCAATATTCAAATACGCGAGCGTGGCGTGTATGTTCCAAGTCCCCCCCCCCCCGGCAGCATTGTCACGACGGGCACAGCGCAGCACGGGTACCGAGTGGCCGTAGGGCCGTACCCAGGGGAGGGGCACCCAGAAAAGCGAAGAGCATCCGTCGGTCTGCACTGCAAAATGATGGGCCGATGCAGTCTGAGTCGGAAACCCCCGTGGCCTGGCGCCCGGTGGGTAGGCCGTCCCGCACGGCACGCATGAATGCGGGTTGCCTATCCGCAAGGCGGCCGCAGCCAGACTCCGATGATTGGGATGGGACAGCTGAAGCCTGAGCCCGTAGCGCAATAAGCTCGCCAGGTGTGCACTAGTGCGCACCACGGAGGCCCTGCCCGAGGCGAGGGGGACTTCACTTGAAAAAAAATTGGTGTAAAATGACAAAAAAAAAAATCAGAAAAAAATCGAAATAAATCATGATGAGAAAAAAATCAAAAATTTCTAAAATACGTCAGAAAACGTTCAAAATTTCAGAAAAATTCCAAAGAAAAATCAAGATAGAGAGAAAAGAAAAATTCATGTTCATGCCGATATCATTTTCAGAATAATCAAAGAAAATCAAAAGAATCAGCCATGACTTAAATTGGTGTACATCGAGTGATGGCCCCTTTGGCCTGCAGGGAGACGGAGACGTCGCGGGTAGTGGATAGTGGCTACATGTGGCTAGGCCCGGCCCGGCCCGCTGAGGTCTGTGACGTCACTCCGGGGGAGGGGAGGGGAGGGCTGGGTAACAGGTGGCGGGGGTTGGCGGGCGAGGCAGCGCGTCACGTAGTCCGTCAGTGAGTCACTGGGCCCTGGCGGACCCCCTCCCCTCCCCTTCCCTTCCCCGGCTTGTCTAGGAATTGGGAAGGGGAAGGGGATGTCAGAGACGGGGTGTCACGCACGACCCCCAGCTACTTTTCTGGAAAATACGTTCCCCTGTTATGTTGAATAAGGAGGCGCGGAGGGTGGAAAATTGCAAATCTCATCGGGTAGAATTTTTTTTTTTTTTTTTTTTTTTTAATGTGAAGGTCTGAATGTGTTGTTTGCTCGTGTTCCAGATTCGGTCAACTACATGGGCACTCCCCTGCCCACCTATGAGGTACCTGACGAGCAGTTGGTACAGATTGGATCCACTGCCAGACTCTTCTGTGAAGCCTTTGTTGGTGAGTTCTCTTGCGTGTTTTGACAAAGTATTGGAATCGGCTTGTGAAATTTCCCTAATTGTTTTCCTATGTTTCTTGTGCCTTTTTAGGGAGTGTTGATTTGCCTGATGCACAAAGTGAAATTACTTGGAACCGAGTTGGAATGAACTCCTCCTATTTGGAAGAGCAAAGAAGGTTTACTTTAAGGAGTGTAGCAAGGTATGGTGTTGAATTCGTTAATGTGATCACAACATTTTTAATTACCACTCATAAGTTTCTTCTACAGTTTGTGTGCTTTTCTAATAATTCTTTTGAAAATATCTTGTTGCAGGGAGAACAAACAAGTGCTTGGTGCTTATTTGACCATCAGAGGGGTGAAAAAGGAGGATCTTGGTCCTTACGAATGTCGTGTTGTCAATGCAGGAGACCAAGCTATTCTACTTAAATTGTGGTTACGTGAAGCTGGTAAGGACCTTTTTCTCTTAACATCTATGCAGAAGTCTAGTTATGTTTCCCAACTGAAACACTGATATCATTTTTCTAATTTTCAGAGCCAACTGAACCTCTAGGGTACAGTCCCAAAATATGGCGACGGTTTGCTTGGGCAGCAATTGTTATTCTTGCATTTGCTGTGATTGCAACAGCATTTAGACACAGACTTAGCATTTTAGCTTTGTTCTGTCGTCATCGGCTTGTTCAGCCTGATCTTCATGGTAGGATGTAATCCAAATTTTGGGACCTTTAATTTGTTTGGTTGCAAACACATCTTACAGAGTGTCTAATCTTTTGCAGATGGCAAGGACTATGATGTTCTTGTTACATATTTGGAAAGAGACAGTGCATTTGCATCCGAAATGATGACCACACTCAAGGACAGATATAGCTACGCGTGCAACTCATACCAGATTTTTCCAAATGCTGAATATGACTGTGAGTTTTCAAAAATATTGTTTTTCTCTATTTTAAAACTATCTGTTCTTTCCTGTTGCTGGTTATAATCTGATCCCCATTCTCTTGCTGCAGGCGCTGCCAGTTTAAAAGAGACAGCCAAGCGTAGCAGGAGGCTCCTTGTGGTGATCCGGCCCTCGATGATTGAAGCTTTGAGTGGTTCTGTGGTGGCCAGCACACTTGGCGGCTCTGCTTTGCCAGAAAACGGAGTAGCTGCTCTCCAAGACTTGGATGATGCCGAAGGCTGGGACGCTGGAGTTTTGGGGTCCCTTCTGCAACAGCTGATCAGACTTCACCCACAGCCTGTTTGTGTGTCACTGCAGGTAAAATATTTTTGTTATATGGGTCTTGTAAATCAGTTTTTATTTTATTTTTTATTTTAAAGTTCCCACATTTATTTTGTATTTTCTATTCATCATTTCAGGCATTACCTCATGGCTGTGACATGGGAGAACACAGTCTTGCAGGTCTTCTGAGAATTGCACCTATCATTGAATGGCATCAGAAAAGATCATTGTGGTTCAAGAATTGGAGTTTGCTGCGCCTTCGTCTACCCCCTCTACGCACAAAAAATTCATCACCAACGGGAAGTGTTGCCATTGTACGCCCAGGGGCCAGGAAGGAACTGAGCTCAGGTGTAGTGGTTACCACAGTTGTTTCTAGTGGCTCTTCTAGCAGATCTAGGAGGTCCTCCACATATGGACAAGATCATTCTATCCATGATAGCATGGAAATTTTAGTATAACTGTTTTTGTTCCCATGTTAATTTGTTTGTTTTTTATCCACTTTTGTAAAAGATTCTGTAAATAACATTACAACCAAATAACTCGCTGTAAATATTTCTTGTATGAATTTGTATGAATGGTGGTGAGTGATTTTTCTGAGTGACTGATGAAATTTATGCTGTGGTCAGAACATAGGTGGAATGTATTAACTGTATTTGTAAATATTAGGTTTCAACTGTACTGTAATGACTGTATTAAGGAAGACTTTCTAATGGATGGAGACATTCACCAGTTTGCAGATTTTATAATCTTATTTCTGAAGCAAAAGTACATCCTCATATGAAGTGTCAAATAGATGTGAATTTTAGGACTCATTATCATACTAGGAATTGTTAGATATAAAAAGTCATTTATCAAGTACCCACATATATGTTCTCTGAATTACATTTCTATGTATTCTTTATCATTTCATCACATAGCTTCATTACTTGTTAAGTCTTATCCATCCTGGAAATCTGTGATATTTGCACTCCAGGTACCCAGTGACCTTATTTGTGAACCTCTGTGGTTTTAAAGTGATGTTTATAGGTCATATTTTCAGTCCTTAAGGGCTTTGTATATGTTTGATTGTAAGCTCGTACCTTGTGTAATCTTTATTTATTGTATGTATACGATGTTTGTTAATGGTTTGAAGAATTCTTATAACCATTGTGAATAAGTCACCAAAAAGAGAATTTTTCTTTACTTGACTGTCTAATTATTAATGCCTGAGAATCATGATTGATTGTACCCTGTGAATGACAGGAAATATATATGAAAATAGCAAACCTTTGTGAGTCATCATTTTGCCCCTACAGCCTTGCCAATTTTCAAAATTTGGCAAACTGTCTTTTTCTGCAGCAATTTCTTTTGTTTTGTAGGATCAGCCCCTAGACATATTTCCACCATGAGAATGATGCCTGAAGGCACTCACTATTCTCGTAAGCTTACCGCAGCTACAGGCACGGGTCCTGGCTGGTACCTGGACGACATAGGTTTAGACGCTCGCGTCGCTAACTTTACTGACTCCCTTGGTGCGGCTTGTTTAGAAAGATTAGGGGGATTCTGGATTGATAAAGAAATTACAAGACAGTTTTAAAAATAACAAGACCTCCATTTATTGATTTAGATGACAAATGTACAATTCCTTAAACAAAAATGTGAGTAAAAGTCGAATAGCTAACAAATGTACACATATTATTGAAGTTTATAAATCTGAAATAAAATTTACAATAAGGCATATATATAATATATTGGCAAGCAATACAACAATATGTACATAATATGTTATGATACATCCAAAACATTCAACAGTTCCTCTCTAATCATTATAATAAATAAGTTGACACATGTACAGATGTGTAAGGTACTTGAATCGTTACGTATGTGAATATTAACAATTCAACATGCATGTACATGTATATCTCACATGCGCTTCATTAAGGAAACTTTAACACGACTAAACACCATTTTCATAACAGTCACTATATTCTATTATTGAGGCGGTGTTGGTATCAAACAACATGTTTCAGGCAACAAAACATTCCTTAACAAACAATGCCAACATTTCAATTGCTTAATAAAAACTAATGTTCTACAGACACACCAAAATACGAAGGTCTTCCACTACTGGTGACTCTTAATCTGTAGAGGGAAGCAAAGCAGCACAATACATTTGTGTATCAATGTAATCTTTATATTTTGGTTGATCTATAAAACACGTCTTATTTACATAGTCACTAACATACGACAACATTATTTTCCTACAGAATGATCGTCCTTTTGTGGGCAAAATAGAGAATTGAACAACAATTACCTAACCAGCATGGAAGAGCTGATGTGTTAAGAAGAACCACCCAATGCCATGGACATAAGAATAAATATGCCCGACAACATTGACAGTTGACCAATGTTTCAAATCAAATGATGTTTATTGTTTATTAAAAGGTTTCTGAGAATAGGGTAAAGGTACCCTGTAATTTGCCATATGGAATTCTTAAGGTTTGTAAATCAAGTCCCCATGTAAGAGAACAGATCATGTATTAAAGAAACCAACTGCAATGACAGCAGTTCACACATGTGGTGACCAGCTCATCTTTTCAAACTCAACAACCAAAAAACAAAACCGTGCTATGGTAAAAACAAATGCAAGTAATCCCTAAATGCTATAAATTTACATATGTCAGACAAAAAAATAATGGCAGATGACAACCACCATCCCTCTCAAAGCTCACTACTCGAATAAGCATCAGCTTATCTAAATAGTGCACATTGTTCAAATATTCAGAGGTAATCACGAAACTCAGTAAAATTGGTGGTTGACATACCTCAATTTGGAAGATGAGAACAAAATGAAAAAGAATATCACTTTTCACAGGTTAAGTCTTATGGCAAAAAAACACAATGATGTGCAGCCTTACTATCTACATAACACAAAACTGAGCAAAAGCATAGAATTAATTGCTCAACCAAATTTAAATGCAATAAAATTCTTGTAAAATCACCATCTTAAGGGAAACATTTTTCTGAGGATGTTCCATCTAGGCCACTTCTCATTTAAGCCACTCTGAGAGGACAATACTTCGAGAAACATTTCATGATCCACTGAGATTCCATTACTACGAGAATAGTGAAAGAACATTTCGATGGAAAATTACAGTAGTAAATGAAGCACACAGGAAGGGCATTGGATCGGCATTGGAAGCACTTGCCTTTCACAAGTCTTGCTCCCAGGAATTTCAGAACTGTTGCTAAAGCAATGTCATTTTCAAATTTGCAAAGAAGATGGCCTTCATTTTCACCTAAATATTTTTAAACAGTAAAGGAAAAACAAGATGAGTGCAATGCATATCAAAACAGTGCTTCTGGACGAAAAACATAACAAGATCTTTAAATGGCACATATTGTAATGATACTTGTCAATAAATTGCATGAGCAAGAAATCTTACCAAATTGGAGACTGAATACACACACCAAGAAGCAATTTTTTATTTCACAATGGAACGCAAAGTAAAAGGCCAAACTCAAGATGACACATTGGAAGAGACGAGACAATGGCCGACAAAAGTCCCTTGGAGTAGTGCATGTTAGCTTGCAATGTGAACAAGACATCAAGGTGATAACATTACACACACACCTGTTAAACAAATATGATTAAAAAGAAAACAAACAACTAAAATTAAACGTAAGACAGGAAAGGGAAGAAAATGTGTTGTCGGAAACGTAACATATGGACATGCAAAATCATTTTGCAATAAAAATAGACTGAGAAGGCTTTGTTTACAGCTAGAGATTGCTTGTACGGGTAACATCGTTTCAAACATAACTATGTCAAGAGACCTGAACATTTATAAAAACAATTAAAAATATACAAATTATATAAAAATATATAATGCCAACATAAACATATCCTACATACAAATAAATATATATTCAAACACACCAGACTATTCATGTTATGTTTCATCAGAGTTGATGATGAATAACTCAGCATAAAACAAGCATTTTTATTTGTAATCAAAATGCTCTACCCTAAAAATTTATCAAATATCACACTATTCCATCCATTTCTTCACAGAAAGCTTAAGAGGAAATTTTGCAAAAAAAAAAAAAAAAAAAAAAAAAAAAACAGGAATTACATTTATACAATATGTTACAGAACACAAAGCCAGTGATAAAAAATTATCTGTGATGTTTTGGACACTTTGTATTATCATTTAATAATGAGTGGAGTAAACACAACACCCCGGAACTTGAAGTAAGGCAGTGTAGAATGGGTTGGAACACACACTTTATCACAACAGGATTACATTAAAGCCCACTGATCTACTAAATATTGGAAAAAAATTTAGTAACTTATGTCAACACTGATGTTTCTTTTTGCCATGTTTTCACAATAGTACATGAAAACAGGAAGCTTACATCTGAAAGAACACATGCAACCTGAATGAGGATCACAGATATATGCCCAACAAAGCCACAGCCTCAGCAAATGTGGATGCACAAATGCAGTGGTAGATTCTGTCAGCCCTCGTTAACAATAAATACTGGCACTCAGAGTCATAGCCAAAATCACACTTCATTGCTATAATTTTACTGAAGGCTTGGACCACAGTCTAATTCTGAAAATGAGAAGTTGAGATGGTTATCCAAGCTGTACTTGACATCCTGGGCTAAAGCCAAAAGTTCTCCATCGCCATCAGCTCCCTGCTGAGGAGTGGTGCCTGAGGCCGCCGCTGTCCCCGGGGTGCCGGGTGTTCCAGACTCAGTCCCAGCCTCGGAGAGAGCGCCCGGGGTGCCAGAGGGACCCGGGGTCCCCGGGCAGGGGCCTGGGGTCCCGGCCTCCGAGTATGCGCCACAGCCTGAGTGAGGCGTGGAGCTGGCACCACTGCCGCTGCCGCTGGCACAGCTGGTGGCCACAGGGGTTGAACGTCCATTGGGCGTCATACCCGCTTCGGCTTCGGCAGCTGCAGCAATACGGTCAGCGTCAGGGGTGTTGGCCAGAGCCTCGGCAACCATCTGCAGATCCTCAGGTGTCATCACTTCAATATCATCCATCCCAGGACCAGCTTCAGAAGGCTGAGTTTGAAGGGTAAAGCTGTTGTGTAAAGGAGATTCAGTCTTGAGTCGGTCTGGTTCCTCATAAGTTGGTGTGTTGGGATCCGAGTGAGTATTGGCTTCATCATGGATGTCATAAGAGCTGTTCCTATCATTTTCTGATTCATTTCCAAAAAAGTCATCCTCCGGCCTTGATTTTCCTTTTGACTGATAGTCACAGCTCTGATTATGATCAGAGTCTTGATCAGCATCAGACTCCAGCCCCACATTCGGTGCAGGTTCGTGCCCATCTGACTCATGGTCATCCTCTGATTCATTATTTAAATCGAGATCTGGTTCAGAGTCAGGTTCTGCTTCAGATTTAACATAATTTTCAGTACTGGCATGGCCACTTCCACTAGCTTCCTGGCTTCCCCCTGCAACCTCTTCTGTGTGCTGAGAGTCTGTTGGTTCAGGGGGCGGTTCTTCAAGTTTTGGTTTCCTTGGCTTGTCTTCATATTGTGACCTAAGTTCGACTAGTGCTATCCCTTCATAATGGCGCTTCATTCCCCTAGGCAAAGCTCGGCACGAGGCTAAATTCAGGGAGAAGAGGCTCAGGCAGTTGAGGAGTACTGCCTTCACAGGCTCTAGGCTCACAGAAGATCCACACAGGTTTAAAATCCTATGAAATGGAGCAAAGTGCACATTAGCAAATGCAATTTATGATATGGATTTATAATGTATAAAGTTATTTGCCTTTTGAACATACCTCAATGGTGATGCACGTCCTTTCTCTGGTACTTCAGCCAAAGCACTCACAGCCAAATCTAAGGCCTCTGTAGCTGAACTCCATGCTAAGTCAAGCTCTATTAGGCTGTGACCCCACTTCTGAGTAATCAGCTCCAAACCTGAGCCTGACATTCTGGTTGCGTAACACCCTGCAAAATACAATATGCATGAATAAAAATAAGCCCATAAATCATCTTGAACACCAAATAAATATTGCACAAGAAGACAGTTACATACCAGCGAGGTACAAATGTTCTAGATCCCACGCAGGAATGCGAACTAAGCTCGAGTCTGTGATCTTGCTACATCCACGTACATCAAGAAGACGTAACTTGTTTGATGTTTTTAAGATCCTTCCAATAGCGTCATCATCAATGAAGGGTTGGGAGGTCGCAAGACTGTCCATACGGCCGTTAGGAGATGCCACACTCAACTCCTCTAAATTAGGGAAGCCGGGTGATTCAACCTACAGAACGTGGACAGAAGTCATCACAGTATTAGAATCTTGTATTGCAAGTTAACTCATGTCAATTGTTCATATTGTGGTACAGGCAAAGAGGCTAGGGGTTATTTCTCATTATGTGAGCACTGTTGTGAAAACTGTACCTGCTCTTTAATGGTAACTGGGGCAAGAGCAAACTGACTATTGGTAATCCTCAAAACTCTGAGTTTTGTACAACCCTCCTGTAACCTCTCTATATGGATTTGAGCGAGAGCATGAGCAACAGTTCGAACATTAGACATATCCAAAACTTCCAAGTTTGGACATGCACCCTGTAATGAGAGAAGGTGATTAATTACCCCGCAAGATATGATTAGAGTACACATGCCTTAAGCAATTAACATAAAATAAGCCAAAGCCTTCACAAAAAGGTTACTTACAGCAATCGCACACATAATTTGTGGAACTCCTGCTAGCTTATTATTAGCAAGAGCAAGGTGTGTTAGCCGCTCCCCCATTACAGATGTCAAGTGTTGCATTGAGCTTAGTGATACAGCACCTTTGTTGTTGTGTGCCTCCGGCTAGAAATAATAACATACATTCAAAAACAAGATGCAAGAAAAAGAATAAAATAAATAAATGAAAGAAAAGTTACTCACATTAACTCCAGAGAGATCCAACTTCTGTAGCTTTTGACAGTTGGAAACAAGGAATAAAATATGTTCTATAAGCAGACCCTGCCATCCTGTTAAATTAAGACCTCGTAGCTCTCCACAATTATTTGCAATAACATCTAGTAATGCTGGTATACCAGAAAACTTCCATCCACCTGTACACAGAAGAATATTGACAGTTGTTTCCCCACACTGATGTACATGCAAAATTTAAAACAAGACATACCTATGTTGAGATCACGGACGTTTGTTAATCTACTTTCACATAACCAACGGAAAGTATGATGGTTCTTGGCCCGATCTCGAACCCATGTGCTACAAAGTTCAATGGTGTGCCACAGATCTGGTGTAATAGCAACTTCTCGCCAATGTTTGCAAACTCTTTGCATTCTGAAAATTAAAAATGAATGGTTAAAAAACATGTTAAGTTTTTCAAATGTTATCTCAAACAGAAAACACTATCTTACCTGACAAGGAATGGCAAACAGCCCTCATCATAAGAAACATACTCGAATATTTTATGAAGAATTGTCTTTGGTAATGCATCAGTCCCCCACTGACTCTGTTCTCTAGCCTCATCACATGATTCTGCCACTGCCCTGTGATTAACCCGTCTGTGATGACCTCCTTCATCAGAATCAGAATCCAGAGACGATTTGTTTTTCTTTTTGCGAACCCTCTGCTTAACAGGTTTTTTCACTGGTTCTGACTTTTTAATCTTAAGTTTGATCCCATTTTGACTTGAGATCTGGCTCTGGTATGTCACAGTAGTCCTTTGTTTGGCAGAGGCTTTTGGAGCACCTTCAGTTTTTCTTTTACGACCCCGTTTCACTGTACCCTGAGCCGTTGTAATATCATAATTAGCAGTACCACTTGGAATCCCTTCCACACTGAGCAATGATCCTTCCACACAAGGACTTTCCAGTGTTAACAAATCATAAAGACTAGGTGCACCAAAACCCGGCTCTCCATGAGGATCAGAGTTCAAAAGTTGAGCTCTGACTGCCTTCCGCTTCTTTGATTTTCCTCCAGGATCATCAGAATTCTTCCGGCGAACTTTTTTGACTTGAGTTATGTCTTTCTTCTTTTTTATGCCAGAAGTTCCAGCTTCAGCATACAATTCTTGTACAGGTGTAATGGTAAGAACATCTTGAGGGGGAGGAGAACGTCTCACTTGAGATAAGGACTCCCCCCTGTCTGTGACGCTGACAGTAACGCCACTTGGAAGACGTTCCGCAGCTAGCCTCTCTAGGGCGGCAGGAGAGCTACCTTCACTGCAGGAAGCACTATAACTAGCACCATTCATATCATGATTACTCATTGGAGAAGCAGTCATCATATTTATACATCCAGGAGATGTACTGGGTCTACTTAAATGACCAGGAGATGCACTTGGGATGTTGGCTGGTGATGGATTTGAGAAATGGCTGGGAGATGACTGATATGGACTTCTAGATGCAGAAGGTGCCATTGGACTTCTTGCAGTTGCACTTTGTATATTCATAACATTAGGAGAGGCAACCGGCAGGGCAGATCTGCTGGGGGAGGCACTAGGTTTACCCAGACTTGGAGCTGGGCTTGGCATGCCAGAATGCATACCCATACCAGCTGGAGATGCACTAGAATGCATACCCATACCACTAGGAGAGGCACTTGAATGCATTGCAGGTGAGGGGTTGGAGCGCATTCCCATCCCACTAGGTGACACACTGGAGTGCATTCCCATTCCACTGGGTGATGCACTTGAATGCATTCCCATGCCACCTGGTGATGCCACAGAGTGCATGCCCATGCCACTAGGCGATGCACTAGAATGCATTCCCATTCCACTGGGAGATGCTACGGAGTGCATTCCTCTGTTGCTGGGTGAGGCACTAGGCAACATGGCAGGTGGGGGATTAGGATGCATCCCCATGCCACTTGAAGATGATGCGGAGTGCAAACCAGCTGCTGGATGCATGCCTAACCCACTTGTGGTAGAGGATGAATGCATTCCCATTCCACCAGGAGAAGGGACTGAGTGTAATCCTAAACTGCCAGAGGATGAAGAGTGAAGCCCTATCCCCCCAGACGTTGAGTTCGAATGCATACCCATGCTGTTCGGCGAGGGGGCATGCATGGGTATGCTGCTTGAGCCAGGGTTGTGCATGGTGGCATTAGGGAGCATACCCATGACACTGGATGATGGTCCACCATATTGGTTTGAAGTAGAGTTGTAAGGGATCCGATTAGATCCTATACTGTTCCCACTCAAGCCCATACCAATAGAACCTTGAGACTGCATGCCCATAGAGTTGCCACTCAAAGTTAAGTTGTTGTTGGGCATAGTCATCCGTGAAGATGAGCCAGATAAACTTGAGGAAGGCAACTGCAGGCCTGGCAGATGCGATGCAAGATTGGGCAGGTAATGCGGTGAAACCAATGGAGCACTTACACTTGATGAATTGTGCATAGAAAGAGAATCCAGGGTTCCATTGCTTTCGTAGCAATTAGAGTTTGAATAATTGCTAGAATTTGGAACACCACACATCCCTGGATTAGAGCTGTACATCATTCCAGGTTGCATTTGCTGCTGCTGTCGTTGCTGCTGCTGCTGCTGTTGCTGCTGCTGCTGAGGTTGCTGATGCAGCGAATTGTTGCTGTACATGCTTCTGGATGGTTTTGATGGTTCCAGGAGAAACTCCTTTATGAACAAGTCATCGTGATACTCGCCATTCATATCATCCATGTTGAATCTCTGGCGCTGAAGCGCTTCAGCTAGTGACTACATGACTTATGTTGATCAGCCAGGACAGATAGGGCAGAGTAAACAGCTGTTCGTTCCCATGATGAATGAAGCTGAAATAAAAGATGTCAACTGTCAGAATATGATGAAAATTAATATTTTAACAGATTTGCCAACCTGGGTCTTCATACTCACAAACTTCCTTTCTTGGTCAAGAGTTGAACAGCTAAAATATCTGTTAACGGGAGCAAAAGAAAAATCAATCACAACAGTCTTTTTGGGTATTTAACAGCTAAAACCACTTGAATAGCCCATTTTAAGAAAACTTGCAGGGTTTTATCAATTTTTTTTCAAAAGGGCGACCATGAAACATATTTGTTCATTCAAACTGCAATGAGGAGGCTTTGTGGGCAACAGACCCACATAGGAACATAGGTGTGGGCAGCTTGTCAAAGCTCTGACAGCACAGATGAAACATCAGGGACAAATGGACTGTGCTCATAAATTTACTACAATTTATCACAAGACCCATCATGGCAACATAATATTACATGGCTACATTATAAGCTTTGAAGGGGAAAAATTTGCAGTGGGAGGATAAGTGACTTCTCTCATTACAAAATCATAACCTGACTTATAGCATTAGGAAACATCTATGAAGATACATGAAACTTAGTGAAATAGAGGTTCCAAAGAAGAAATTCTAATCCTACATAGAAAAAGCAAAAATCATGGAGAAAAAGTCTTGAACTTATCATAAATTGAGATTGAAAAAAATGAAACTAAGGTTATGTCTCTTCTTCAAGTGAAGAGTAACATGACATCAGGAAAGGCGACAAAAATTGTCGCGTCCATAGTTTTGAAGGGACATATCATAGTTTCGAATGTACACCTAACTAAGAGATTATCCACAACTCTTCCTAACACAAAAGAACAACACAGATGCACGTCTTGGACTTTTCCAACTTTCTATGAGATAATGACATTATGAGAGCATATTCACAACACACTCCAGAAGACCTGACAAGCTACAAAGCAATTTAAAATGAACAAACTTACACCAACTTTGAGAGACAACACTTTTGAAAGAGAGAGAACAATTATATGAAACGTTCAGATTCCTAAAATGGGGTAAAGAGTAATTCAATATTATGGTACAGGCTAAGCTGCTCGAGACCTACTTCCCCCCAAAAAATCGCTTATCAAAACAAACACCACTCACCTCCCAAAGTGGACTGTATCCTCGTCCCAAAGGCTTTATCAGATTATCGAGTAGTTAACACACATTCTCAGTGGTTTGCGTGGCCAAATTGTCGCAAAAAGGGTCCGAATTGATAAAATCTCCAGCAGCAAACTTGTTGTCACGGCACTAGCCTACTTGACCTTCGATCTAAATAATTCTAAACAACACGAAGCGAAACTACTTGTGAGAAAGACCGCTAGATAGCGCTGCATGCGTCAGTGAGTTCGGGGAGGAAATGCTAATGCTTTATTTCTGAGAGCTAATGACTCTTCGTGGCAGAAAATAAACTGATGTTTTCCTGCAATCCTACTGAATTTAAAGAATGCATGTGTTGTTACGACGTCTGATGTATCAGAGGACGTTAGGACGTTAAGCAATATTTGTCCTACCACTGTCCGTTTGATTTTTATCTCGTCCGAGACCGCCAATTCGACATGACGGTTTATTGAATTTTGGGGACTGAAGCTATAAACGACTATTTTATATCGCAAGAAGACTGAAAATGTTGCCTTGACAAAAATGTATTGTTTGGCAGAAACTAGATGTTCTTCGGAGAGCGGCGCGAGACCCTGGTCAATCGAATTAGACGCCATCTTGCGGATATCGAGGCAAGCTTCTCTGCTTCTCTTCCCACTCTCGCACTCCGCCATTTCCCATTTCCATTCCTCCACGGATGACGGTCGGATGTGTCGGTCGAACCTCGTTATCCTTATCTAAGCGTTTTGGATTTCTGGAGTTTAGCCGTTTTTCTGCCGTGTAAACACATCTGTAGGCTGCGCTGCGTTGCGCGGGCCCGACCCCTTCCCCGATTAACTGAGGTTAGTATTTGGAAACGGGCACGTAAAAGTGTAACAATCGGAATTGATGTGATGTGCACATCCCCGAAATCCCCATAACCGCCATGATGGCTTTTTCGGTTGGGCCGCTACCGCTTGTCTGCGGTGTTGGATCTGGTTGTTAATGCGTAGTTCCACTGGAGCTAATTGTGTTTGAGTTGCTTCTTGCTTTGGTTGGAATCGCGGCCTGTAATTTGTTGGGAACAGTGAGTACTAGTTAACTCCAGCAGTGGGGATAAGGAAGCTCCTACGTTTCGGCGAATGGTGTGATGTGTACGCTAGCCTATAATCCCGAGGGGTCGGCTTCCGTCGCGATCCGTGGTCTGTTAATTGTTCCCTCCATCGTTCGTACGTGAGAGTGCCCGGTCTCGGACCGTGTCGCTTGAGAACTCTAGTTCTCACGTGAGTCGGAATCGGTTCGCGGTATTTTGTTACTTAACATTATCTGGAGCGGGCTCCCAGCCGGTGCATAGGTATCCATAACCGTGTTTTCTTTGCTAGGGTGGATCACGTTCGCTGGCAGATTTTCTGATTTCGACCGTTGTAAACAACTTTTCAGCTATTTGGCGATGTGTATTGTTTTGTTTTAGCTGCGAGTACATACAGTAGTCTTTATTATTCCTACTTTTTGATTCCAGCTTTCGCCATGTCTCGGCACCGGGAATGGGAGCTCTCATGCAAGGTTTACGTTGGAAACCTTGGCAACAACGCCTCCAAACATGAACTGGAATCTGCCTTCAGCAAGTATGGACCTCTCCGCAATGTGTGGGTGGCACGGAACCCGCCAGGATTTGCCTTTGTGGAGTTTGAGGATCCCAGAGATGCTGAAGATGCTGTGAGAGGGTTGGATGGAACGTAAGTGTACACAGACAGTGATTGTTCACAAATTTTAGTAATACTTACGGTTACTAATGAAAACTTTTTCTTTGCATCAGCCGCTGCTGTGGTGAAAGAATGCGTGTGGAAATGTCCAATGGGCGCAGCCGGAACCGTGGAGGATTTGGTGGTGGTGGCGGCGGCGGCGGAGGCGGTGGTGGCGGCGGCGGCGGATATGGCCGCAGACCGAGATCAAGGTAAGATGTTAATCTGGACGACGTGAGACTCCTGTCATATTTTTGATCACGGTGTTTTAGCCCCATTTCACTCATGACCTGTCAGGTGAAGAATTTTTATATTAGCCGTATGTTTGCCCCATTTTATTTGTGGTCATACTGGTAATTCAGTGCAAATTTAGTGATCTTGTGTTTCTTGAATTGAAATTCAAGATTATTGTCTTAGAATTATGATAATGCTGCTGCTGGGGTAAAACGCTAGCCATATTTATGCTGTCCCAACTTTTTTTATTCTATAACAACTCTGGCAGACCATTTCAGTTTGAGTATTGAGACTTCATTACATATGTTAATTGAAGTGCTTTATCTTTATTTATGGTTTTCTTTATCAGATCATAAGTAGTATTTGTGATTTATTTTTTGTTCATTCTTTTGGTTAAGGAATTGCATCACATCTTTTGCATTACATAATTTAAAGTACTCTGTTGGTGTGTTTGCAGTGTTATTCACTGTGTTAAGTTTTAAATCAAAACATTTTCATGTGGTTCGATTTGGTATTCTGTATGTTCCATGTATTTGCACTGGAAGTGAGTTTCATATATGAAGCTTGCATTTTAAATTTCACTTTTCCTTTACTATGTGGGCTATCGTTTAGATTTCTATGACAGTAGAATGTTTTGCACCTCTGACATTTCTTCTGCCTTCAGTGGTTTGGGGTTGGAGTTTTATTCTTTGTTTAGCTTGCTCTGGGCATGTCCTTATTGCCACGAAGAGGACACTCGATTTAAAGCAAGTGGCTTTATAGAGGATACGTTTTACCTCCTGGTTGGTTATTGGTGATCTCCACCCCTTTTTGTTCTACAAGTTTTCCAAGTTGGAGAAATTGTTGCAAGTAATGCAGTAGTGATCAGAATCGGTCCAGCTTTCATAAATTGTTCTTATTTGTTGCGACCGTTGCACAAAGAACTCCCCTTAAAGTTTGTCGTGGCTGGGTGGTGTCAGTGTGTTGATTGGAATATGTGGCTAGAGTTCCTTCAAATTCAAAGGCTTATGGTCATTATGATTAATTTTCAGGCCACTACTGACTCCTACACTACCTCATCACTCGCCTGACATCTCGTTCCGATTAGTCTATGCAACATGATTCTGGCTGCAATGAAACAGTCAATCAATCAACTTGAAAGATAGTCCTGTCAGCGCCCGCGGACATGTTCCGCTGCACTACCATGCAACAACTACTACTTCTACTACTACTTCCATCACCACCACCCCTGTCAGATCACAATTGGCTGCCTTTCTTCCTACCCCAAGTGGCCATTCTACATTCGCCTCGCTCGCTACTTCTGCCAACGTTCAGCCAACCAGATGGTATATTCTACACGCACATAATTTTACTATTTTCTTTGTAAAGGAGAGCAATCGAATCTTAGCATTTCTAGATAAGTTTTAACAAGAGTGTTCTGGGAGTTGTTCTTTAACAGACTGTAGCTTCATATTCCCCTTTCCCAGTTCTGTCTAACATTGGCAGGAACCAAGGTTGTGGAGATGCCTGTTCCGCAGATTGCTTGCTGCTGCGGTTTGCTAACAAGTTTGATGCCTGATCAATGCTGCTTTCCTATTTGTGATTGGTTTGATGTATTTTTTTTTTTTCTCCCCGCAGTTTTTAACATGCAAAGAGGCACTAAACGAAGTGATTAGTACTGGCGAGTTCGTTATCACTATCTGTGGCAGTTGTTGTAGCTCTTCACTCTGTAGCCTCTGCTTTTATTGTTCGAAATTTTTTTTGCTGGAGGATTAGTTTTTCTATCCCAAGTGTAGTCTTAATTTCTGTACCTATTAAATTCCTTGCACCCTATTTCAAAATGTTCCACATCAATATAAATATGCTTCTTGTATTGATAACATGCATTTTTTTTAATTTTTTTTTTTTTTAGTCAATTGCTGTAGCCTGTAGATAAGATTTCTCCATATTCAGAATTGGGTCAAAATTACAGTTTGCCAAAACTTCTTAATGTTAGGGGAACTGGTAATATCTAGGGAAGTAATTCAGATGTTTTATGTGCAGATGGTATGGTTAGTTTTGCATTTAGATCCCTTAGGGTTTCCCTTAATTTGTCAAATGTTTAGGGCTAGAACTTCCTTGTATCATGTTTTCTTTTAGCAGCTATGCGGCCAGGATTATGACGGCAGTGAGGAGAATGAGTGTTTGTTTCTTTCCATCTCCTGTTGCTAAACTGTATCCCTCTGTGTGGCTTTACAGATCTGGCTCCCCAAGGGGAAGGTCTCCACGGAGGAGGTCTTATTCACGAAGCCGAAGCCGCTCTCCTCGCAGGTCACGATCAGACTCGAGGGACAGACGGTGAGTAAAGTCATGCTTGTACTTAACATCTGGAGAAAGACCAGAGGGACTAAAAACCGAGGGTTCTTCTTTTTTAACCGCCGTCAGACCTTATATTGTCTGTGTGTTTGTGGTGTTTGTGTCTGCACCTGTGTCATTTACACCATGATAAGTCAGGTCCAGTCAGGTCCAACACATTTACATGAACATTTTTGATTCCATTGGTGATAAGCTTTTAAGTCATCACTGAAGTCTTAGGCTGGCTTGCAATTTGTTAGCACTTTCCTTGCTTATAATCAGCCTTGATTATTGCCTTGCTAGTAATTTTGCTTTTCTGTTGTCCTTATCTCATGTTGCATTTCTTCATGTGATTTTTAAACCGCAATCTAGTATGTGCAGCTTTTGTGTACTGTGTAATGGCGGTAGTAGAGGCTGGTAGTAATGCTGATTTTTCTTGTTTCAGATGAGCGCAATACCCTCCTCACCCTGAGGAGATCATCTTACAATTTACTATCATTACAAATTTTTTTTTAAAGTGGTGTAACAAATGATTTGCGTTAAATGACTTGATGCTTAGCACCAATGTTTTCATTCGTGTTCAATGTGACTCAGTATAAACATCCCATATCTGTGAAATTTTACTGTATTCTTTCATATTAATAAATTGAACAACCTTGGTAATAAGTTTGTCAATGTAGTTTAGTTGACCTCACTCACTACACAGTCTGGTGGTCTCTCTCTTTGAAATAATCATTTATTTTGAGCTGGAAATTTTCTCCTCAGCTAGAGTAACTCATTCTCTTTCAGGGTAATCAATGTTGCCTATCAAGCATTTTTACGTTGGCATCATGCCACCCAAACTATTTTCATAAAGTAATGTGTCAGCTTGTGGAGTTCTACCCACATTGTCAGGCTTTGCAATTTTAGTTGGCATAGTTTTACTACAAGGCACTCCGTTCTTCCTATGCAGACAGGGACGCTGGGTGTTAAACTGCACAACTGCAATATTGAGAGATCATCTGATTTGCCAGTTTCGAAATGAGCCACATACAGGCTTTAATCTGTCCTTTTGCCTGGACAGGGGAACACATTTAGGTAAACTTGCTGTCTTTCCAGGTCATACTCCCCCATCCGCCGTTACCGCAGCCGCAGCAGGTCCCTCAGTAAGAGCCGCAGCCGACGCTCACGCTCGGGCTCGTACGGACGTCGCTAGAGCGCTGGAAACGTGTGCTTTGTTCGGAAGAGATGTTTGGCGATCAACTTCACTGTGGGTGTTAGCCTATGTATAGAGCCATGCACCTGTTTTTGCACACCCACCTCAGTTGATGAATTGCATTCGTAATATCATTGCAATGTGCCGTGCACTCACGGTACATACTTAATAATGAACTTCCTCTTACTTGGGGACCATTGTGTGACGTAAGTTAGATTACTTAAAAAGAGTGTTACATTTCAAACCATACCATAATTAAATCTAAGTGTTACTGTATTTTATTTCTTTATGCATCTTGTCATTAAGTAGAACATATCCAAATACATGTTTAAAAAATGTATTTCTGTTTTATTTGAAAACTACCTGTCCCATTAACACAAAATAAAACGCATAAAGAGAATTAACAAAAATCACATGAGCCGACTTTAGAACTCTAGCTAATCGCGTTGATGCGGTAGCGCCATCTACCGACACAACAAGAAAACACTAGCGTGTTTACGTTGAGTGGGTCGGTGTCATCTCTCTAGGTGTCATAACAAAAGAGACAAAAGCAAAGAAACTGCGAACATCGTAGCAGAGAACATTACGACTTATGAGAAAGGATGGCGACGATGGAAAAGACGAAATCGCGACAGGTTCGTGGAAGTTATTTTCTAAATCTCGTTGAGACTGAAAACTATCAGAGACAGCAGAAGCTGTTTCCATTCTAAAACGTAAATAACCTCTGTAAGAGCCCTCAGCTGTTTTCAGACATAACCATCTAAATTTGTTTTTTAATCTACGATCGTAAATTTCCTATGACATTTGATCCTTTCGTCATGTTAAAGATTTTGAAAGCTTTCCAATGGCTGCTCGTTTCTCCCGTCAAGTACTTAGTCATATCTTATCACTGTGTCTGTGAGACAGCTTGTTGTGGATTTGCATGGTTTTGGTGCAGTGAAATGAATAGCACTTTATGAATTTACATGGCTGGGGTGCTTTCAACTCAGAAAACATGGACTTGTTTGTTTCTAATAAATTTTTGTGGTTCTCCACATTTGTCTATTGCAGTCCAAGAAAAAAGTCAAACCAAAAAGATCACTTGACTCAAAAACCCAGGATGAGTTATCAAATCCATCTACCTCATTTAATGATATAGAACCCGTCTGTCATGGGGATAATCTGGAAAATCAACTAGCTGATGCTTTAAAAGAGCCAAGGAGTTTGAATTCAGAACAGCATGTTGTATTGGATACAGAGGACAGTCCTCTACTAGCAAAGTTTGAAGAAGAATCCTCCGGGAAGGATGGTGTTTGCACTCCTGAAAGCAAACAAGAGGGAAGTTCTTTACCTCTTTCAAGTGATTGTATACAGATTGACTCTGAAACATGTGTTGAGACAGGTGAACCCAAAGCAGAAAAGACTGAAGTTCCTGAAGACATTTTGATTCAAATCAATTCTCCTGTTCACAAAACATCTCCAAAAATAACAAATGTCTCAGAAGCAGTGGTAGAAGATTCAACATTGCCAAAAGAACATCCATATTACACAGTTTCTGAACAACTGCAGGAATTTAAAATCACAGATGACATCGAAGAGGGTGTTGATGCAGTTGCACCTAGACACAATGCCCTATCCACATCAGAAGGGACAAAAACCAGAATGGATGCCTCCTTGAAACAGGCCATTAATGCTCAAAGTGAGTTAAATCCTGCAATGACTCTCAAAAGTGACATTGAAGCCACTGGTGTACTTAGACCATACTCAGATGTGGAACTGTCTGCGTTATACTCTAATCATGAGTTAGATGCCTGTATGGAGTTTGTTACAAGTTTTGTGGAGTCACATCTACGCCCATTGTCTAAACATACCCACCCATTACATGATCTGCTAGTCATATACCTCCGCTCAATTAATAGGTTGGTTGTCAACCATATGGAGTTGGATGCAAATAGAAAAGAAAGTAAGGAAAAGCAGAGTCAGCTTTGGATTTTAGAGACAACCACTATTACAGAAAGTGGAGAGTGTCAAGATGGCAATCCAGTCACAGCTAGCCATGTTTATCGAATGTCAAGACTAAATCGACCTGTTTTATCTCAGTTGAGACGCTTACTGGCTGGTATGAGAGAATTGGTGAATGTCACTCACTCTCTTGATGCTTACTTGTGTGAAGCTGCTCGACTTCAGATTGAAGGACTGATTCAGAGTGTAGCTCAGAGTTGTCCAGAACTTGCTTCCTTGGCTGAAAATGGTGAAGCTTGTTTGGGACTTGGTCCACACAGTTCAAGGTATATCCTGTTTTCTGCGTGCTCTTACTTACCATATCCCTTTTACCAAACATTAATTAGGTCTCTTATTGTCTTTTGTTAGTCTGGCCCAGTCTGTTATGGAAATTCGAACCTGTATAGCCATATTGTTCAGTTTTCAAAGAAGACCTATGAGAGATGAACGGTTTGTCCGTGATACCCAAGAGTGGCTCTCTCGTCTTGTTGGTATCTTAGTTCGGGTTGGCAATTGGCAAGATCACATGTTTCTTCTAAACCATGTTTTGAGGTTTGTGAGAAACACTGTTTGTATTTCTGTACTCTTAATTGCCTTCATTTTCTCTGAACTAAACATTATCTTGGCCTGCATCAGATGTCCTGCAGGTGTTGGACAATGGGCTTCCAACTTCATTCAGACTCCTGTACCGCAGTATTGTCCTACAAGTGCTGGAGCAAATGCACCATTTGACAGTCCTTATGTAGATCATGTTATTGTTGGACTAGCTACTATAATTCTTCCCATCAGAGAGAGAGCTGCATTCCTGGAGCAGGTCAGTTAAAAGGTACAATATTTTGTTTAAAATGATATAAAGTACAAACACGTAATTTGTTATATTGTTATCTTCCAGTTTCGAGCCTCCCTGGGAGAGTTTAGCGGAACCACAGATGCATGGATTGTCATTGACTCAGACGGAGAAGATGAGGATGGGGAAGGGGAAAATGCTGTGGCTCTCAGAGAAAATGACCTGGTTGCCTTACTCAACCAAGTCGCTATTGGCCCAATGTTCCGTTACTTATTGTGTGTAGAAGAAGGAGGAGACCATGATGTATGGACTGGAGCAGCTGCTGCTCCTCAACACTTTCTGCGACTCCTTGCATTTGGGACTGTATTGGTTCGCCTTTTGCGGCGAGGCCTAGAGGCACTTGCTGTTCCACGATATAGACAGCTGTCCAAGAGGCTTGGGCGCTTAGTTAGACACACTGTCCAATATGCCACTGATGTCTGGCAAATTTTGAGTGAGCATGTAACTCCTGAAAGTGACCCTTTAATGGCCTTGAGGTTGCAGATTGAGTATGATGCATTCTTAGTCAGAGCAACAAACTGCATTCATTCTTCAAGACACCTTGGTGCTTGGCAGTTTCTTGCAATTCTTCCATATGGTATGGTCTCTGTTCATACATTGTGGCAGCTCTGGTATGCACTTCATGATGAAGACCAGAACGAAGAAGCCATAATCAATAGTACACAGCAAGAAGGTACATTTCCCTAATCTGTGAATTAAACTTGCATAAATTTTAGGATTTGTTTCATAAACCTTCTTTGTCAATCCAGACTGGGAAGCCAAAGTGTACACTTCTGCACTCCGTGCACAGCTAGAAGAACGCCTAGTATCCATGCCAGATTCAGAATCATACTATCTTCTTACCACATTTGCTAACATGGCTCTGTCCAGGCACAACTATGACTGGATTTTTATTAGAGCAGCGTCCCTGGATCTATTACAAGTAAGTAAAGAAATATTGCTGCAGATGTTTTTATCTTAAACTGTTTGTGATTTAGTTAATTTCCTTTCTTTTCTGATCCTGTTAAAGATTGGATTTTTAAGTCCTACCTCTCAAGAAGCTTGTTCAAAGTCTGTTAGAATACTTCTGAGTGGCTTAGTTGCTAAACACCCTCCACTACTATCAGAGATTCTAACAAGGCTTTCAGAAAATTTTTCCTCTGCTGGAAAAGTGAGTTTTTAAAAAACTGTTTTCTTTTTTCTTTTGAACATAATTTTTTGGTGCTGTTTGAACATTATTTACATAATTTTCTATTAACATTAATTTCAGCTGAGTCTCTATCTGTACCGTGAACTACCCCTCAGCCACTGGCAACCTGTCAGAAGTGATGTTGCTATTTTGACCAGATGGCTTTTGAGATTTCCTTTGACTTCTCCTGAGAATGGTTTAGCTCGTTTCATTCTCACAAACCTTAATTGGGGCTTGTATGTACCTCTATTTCAGTTACATACTTTTATTTCCTTAATATGAAATGTAGTTCTGTTTTTTATTGCCCTTGTTTCTCTCTCCAGTAATGCAAATGGGGAACTTTTCTTAGTGCCACAACTGCATAGGGACGTTGCTGTTCTTATTTTGAAGGCTGCTATGCAGTATGTTCCGGATGCAACAGGCAGCACAGCTATGATCTCTGAAAGCTTAAAACAAGTCAGTTAATTTTCTCTTCATCAGGTTTTGATTTTATACTCCTTGAAAAATGTTAAAAATCAGTTTTTACCTGTCATATTACTATTTTATTTTCTACTTCATGGCTGAATTTGGATGGCCAGGTCTCATCGATGGTGAGAGCTCAAACACCTGAACAAGCATTCCTGCAGTGGGTGTGGGACATGTTTGCAAAACTCCGTTTACATTTATTGGACCAATCAGAGTCGACAGTTTGGTCAGCTATGGCCAATCTGAATGAGATGTTGCACCATGTTCCTGATCTGGAGGTGGATAGTCTAGTTGAACTTGCACTGGGAGTAAAGCAAGGCCACAGTGTTGCGAGCTTTGCCGTGGTCGCTATTACCCAAGTTGGACACAGTGTCCCCCAAATATGTGGGCAAGGTAGGTTTTAACCTGGGTTTTAACCTGGGTTTTAACTTTGTATTACAGTATTATCAGACTGGATCATGATCCCTGGCGACTTCCTTTTATTCTAGGCTTCAACCATTTGTGTCACCTCCTATCATGTGGACGTTATGAGGCTGTTTTGACTCTTCTTCGTCACATAATGCCATTGTTTTTGGAGTGTGTGCCATCCTTGGTACAAACAGAGAAGTAAGCTCATTGTTATTAAAGCCTGTTAGTTTTTTTTTTTTTTTTTTTTTTTTTTTTTGAAATTTTGATATGTAATGTTTGTCCACTTACTCTTTTAGGTTCCAGGCTGTCCTTACTGGCTTATTAAATGCTGACCGTACTTATGTTAAAATGGCAAAAAATCTGATTGCACCTGACTTCCCTGGACCCATCATGAAACAGTTTGGCCACATGGTTCAGAGCCATTTGCAATATTTCAGAAGGTAACCCCCCCCCCCCCCCCCCCCCCCCGCTAACCTTCTTTTAATGCATTTCCAAACTCTTGTGTTTGAATGTCTTCTTGTGTTAACATGGGAACAGGTACAACCAGCCTGGGCCCCAAACCTTTGTGTCACTCTGGATACAGGCTCTGACCAACAGCCCTGATTGGGCCCGCGATCCTGGCTCATTATATTTATTAGACATTGTCTTAAAAACAGCATTCTTTCATCAAGAGTCAAAAATTGTAGCAAACAACCTACTCAAACAACTTTTCCAGGTTTGTAAATTATTTTTGTACTGTAATATTCTAACAGACATATGATATTATTCCCTGCATGTGCTGTGTGGCAGACAGTTTTTATCCTTTACCTCAAACATTAGTATGTCCTTTTCACCTTTTCACACAACTGTGAACATAGCCTTTCTAAAATAAATCATGTAAAAGTTCTGAAACTCCCTTTCATTTTCTCAGAAATCTTTCTGCGGACAGGATGAAGAGGTTAGTCTTCAAAATATTTACTGCACTTGGGGGGCAACAGTTTTCAAAAGGGCTGCACTCTGATGTAGATATAGGAATGCACCTCACAAGTTTTCTCAGCTTAAATTCATATGCACATATTCTCAATGCCCTTTGATACTGCACCATTTTGCAACTCTTATTATACCAGTCATTTATGTATGACTTTTAGTGGTTTTAAAGCACCCCTTGTGCACTTATATTGTCATCCCTCCTTGATCTTGTTTCCAGAGAGAAAATTAGCAACAAATAAGACCGAATTAAAAAATTTCTGTATCTTTTTCAGTCAGGTCAAGGGCCCCGACAAGGAGGAGCTCTGTCATCAATAATGAGTTGGGTGTCGTCTGGAGCCATGGTTGGGTCTCCACTACTCCCTGCTATGTCGTGTCCAGAAGGCCCTTGGTTTGCATTCTTTGCTCTGGAGATTGAACAGGAAGAGCTGGAGGATAAAACTGGCCTTTGGAGAGAGGTTCAAAAGGAACTGGCATCCATGACAGGCAAACCATCAGTTGATAGTGCAATAAAAGTATTCAACAGACATTACTCGTTTGTTAAAAATTTTATTTTTAATTATTTTCATTAATTGATTTGTATTACAATTTCAGAAAGCATGCAACACTCTAAAGCGTCCCACTCCACCCTCGACTTTGTTGAGCATTTACCGTTGGTCACAGCAAGCACTTGATATGCCTGTGGATCACCCTCTTCTCCCTCTCTATTGGCAGAAGTTCTTCTTGAAGTTTTTAGCTAGAGTTCCATCACCCTCGTTAGTTTCTACTCACTTTGTCATATGATGTATTTCTTTGAGCTGATGTGTTACTTTTCACATTCTTGTGCTGGTTTTGTCCTACAGTGCTGAGAGTTTGGGAAGTGTCGGTCCCAAATTCTTTGAGGGCATGATAAACCTCATATATCTGAAGAGAATTAAGAAGAAGTTGCAGGAGTGCAAAGAATTTTACTGGGCTGCCATTGATGACTGCAAATCTGAAGAGCCTGACAGAAAATTGTGGCTTGAAAATACCTCCAAGTATCTGAATTTTGTTTATGTATTTGTATTTTCAGATTTTGAGTTGTGCCTGTGAAAATCACAATTTGGCTTTTGATTAACAGGATGATCTGGACTTTGAGTGTGTGGCTGGAGGAGCCTAGACTGCATGAGGCTAATCTGTACTTACCAGCCCTGCCTCCTCTATACAATGCAGAGAAGCTTTCTTCTGTTCTCCAGGGAGATGTGGTTTGTGGAAACAAGTTACATTGCTACCTTCAAAGTGTCCTTAGATTTAGTGAGACAATTCTTAATTGAAAACTTTTTGTTTCTTTTGTTTTTGTTTGTGTGTTAGAAACTTTGGTTAGAATTGATGGATTTCAAGACCGTCCAAGAAGAACAGAAAAAGTCTGCCCAGCAGTGGGAATCTTCACAATTTCGTGCAATTAGCCCATTTTCTCCCTCAGTTGCTTCAAAGCAGTTACCTATACATAGTCACTCTCGTGATGAGGGGAAGAATCCTGCTGAACGCATCTTAAAAAGGTAATTTAAAATTTTTGTTGTGCCATTTTCTTGGACTTTTACTCATGAGCCTGAAACTTCTGTTCATATTTTGCAGACTTCAATCCTATGACATACCCAAAGCTCCTCCTCCCATAAAACCCTTCAAAGCTGTTTTGCCGCCTGTAAAGCCTGAGGCATTTCAAAGTCAGAATGCAACATTTGAGGGTCTTCGTGAATCTCTTCGCATAGTTTTGGAATATGCACAGCTCTATGCCCTTCGCATGGCAGAACACAATGCACTGGACTGCAGCTTTTTGCAAATGGTACCTTCTTTGTATTCTGATGTGAAGACTGAGGTGACCCTCCAAGCCACTTGCCAGAGTGAAGGCTATTCTAATAACCACCATAATACTGTAACTTGTGCAGGACCTGCAACAATACGTATTAAAGTAGGTTGATAAAAAAGTAACAATATCTTATGCATAGCATTTAGTTCTTACATTTTTCCTGAATATAATCCTTCTCTCTTTCACTTTTCAGATACGTGAAGCACGTGTAAGTGAACCTACAGAGCATATGATAAATCAGAATCGGAATGACTGTGATAATCTCATTACAAGAGCTATGCAACCTCCCCCTCAAAAAGTTTGTGCTAGCAGTGTACAAGTTGAGCAAACAGTTAAATCCCTTGCAAATGAGTACCTGGCTTTACATAACCAAGGGGTCAGTGAGGCTCAGGCTGCCCAGAGGATTCGAACTGTTGGTGTTGAACTGTTCTACCATCTAGTTTCTCGCTACAATGAAGACTTAGCAGTATATCCACCCACTAAGCAATTATTTACCACCTGTCTGGAGAGTCTTGGCCAGGTAAGGCCGTTCCTTTCAAAAGGAGCATTGTTTAAGCTCCTTTGTGCTTGGGAAATAATTTTACCTCTAATACTCCCTCCTTTTTTTTCTTCTCAGGTGTTTATAAGTGGAGAAGAGTGTGAGTGCGAGCGTTTGTTGGGGTGTATGGTGCAGCATCCTCGTCTTGCCGGGCTACTGGGGCCTCACTTCACTCCCACTGTCGCTGCCACACCTGTTTTTCTTTCCATGTATAAGTCCATTGTAGACATATCGGTGCAGCCCAATTCTGATCTCAGTTTTGTGCTTCTGTCCAAGGTACTTGGATTTTTTTCGCTGTCCTCATAATTTGTATGATGGTTTTTAATTTTTAATGTCCTCTCTCTTTAGTTTGATATTGGCCGATGGCTATCAGAGGGAAGACCTACATTAAGTGAGTGTGATGAGTTCATCGATTCTGTCGGCAGAGCGTTAACAGCAATGGGCCCGACACCACCAGAAGAGAAGCTGATTCTACACGAGGCATGTTCAGATCTACTATAATACCTCACAACTTCATTTTAATACTGTATTTTATTTTACCAATATCATTGCAAAAATTCTTATTTTTTCAACTTTCTGTTTTTTCTTTGTAGATGTTTTCCAACCACTTGCGCCTGCTCCTGAAACACAAATTTCCATTACACTTCAATGCAGTGTTAAACCTCCTGTTAAAAACAAGTGAAAGTCAGACTTTGTGTCCTGATGTGTGGTATTCTGTGATCAACGTCCTCCTTTCTTTGGGTATTCCACAAGTAGGGCCTGGATCTTCACCACTTCTGAAAGTTGGGCCGGATATGAACCCAGGAAGGATCATGGAAGACCTCCGTCAATATGCTGTCAACCAGAAACTCCTGCAACATCAAGAGGTAAATTTACAGTATATACAGATATTTTTGTGGAAGAAAACAGTATTTGAGCATGATTTGAATGTAATTTTTAGCTCCTGGAAACAGCATCACTTCTAGCAAGCCACTTCAACCGGGAGCGCCTGCAATATGGCCTATATGGGCTGTACCCTAAGTACCGGATGTATGTGGATGCACTGGCAATACTCTTGGGAATGGTTGGCCATACCCTTGTGGTTAGTACTTTGCAAAACGGCCGTGGTGTGGTATCCAACAAACGTAAGTGATTTACATTCTGCCTGTGTAAATTAATTTCTTTCATAATTTGAAAAAAACAAATTTAAAAAATTCTTTCTTTCACTTCTTTTCATGAATGTGATGACCGCAGTTGTGGAACAGCTCTGGCCCAGCCTGTCAGCAATGTTTTTCCCCTGGATTGCTCCATATTGGACTGACCAGTTAACCGAACCAACTGCTGCATGGATTCAGCAGCTCACCGATGACAGGTCTGTCCTGCCCCCATGGATTGTAGGAGATGCACAGTTTGCACAACGCATCATGGGAACTTTCGTAGAGGTCATGAGATTTGTTTTAGACACACTGCCTGGTTAGTATTCAAAATTATTTTTTTCTTGAAAAGCATTGTACAACTATACAATGAAGATTTTTTAAAATAGGTGTTCATTTTCTCTTTTGCAGCAAGCAACAACCTCTTAGGTTATATCTGGCAGTTTTATGTGTCACATTTTGCCCACACTGCCATCAAAGAGCATACACTCACTGTAGTGCACACCAACTTGTTGACGCTGCCCTGGATGCGTTTCTGGCCCGCACCCTCCCATTTGGATCTTATGTTAAAGGTAGAGAGCACTCACTCAATAACATGCAAATATCTTTTAAGGTCTCCCTGTCAGTTCTGAAAATATTATTAAAAAAAATTCAGGTTGTGGATCAGTATTTGCCTGACTGTCATGCCTTCCTTGGTGCAATATTCATTGAAATAGCATGGAGCAAGTGGCTGGCACATGCCAGTACAACAGAGTCTGCTATGTCTGTGGTTCGCCTCCACACATGCCTGCTTCATCTTTTGATCAAGCTAGCAAATGAACCAAGCGTGCGGCAGGTAAGTTAGTAAACAACTCTGGATAACACAAAAGATGCTAACTGCTTGTAGTAATTATTCCCTGTTATTTTTCAGTCTGGGAAAATTTTGTCTCTGTTAGTGGAATCCCGTAGACTTGCATGGCACCTATTAGATGCCCATGCCTATGAGCCTGTTGTGAATTGGTATGTGATGAGTGTTGATCCAAGAGCAGTTCTACGGCTGGAGGAGCAAGAGGGAGGTGCCATTGACAGTGCTGTCATTTGGTAAGTGCGGACCTCCAAAGAATTTCTCTAGATGTTAATTTATTTTTCTGCTGCATTTTATCAATGCTGTTCCCATGCTTATTTCAGTCTCTTACAAGTAGCTGCGGGATACACAGCAAGCACTGTTCAATTTCATTCCACCACCGTGAGGAAGAGGCAGATGTTTGTGAGAGCTGGGGTGAAAGTGCTTGTAACATGTGCTAGCAGGTACAAGTCACTATTAACATCTAATAAGCGAGACTTTTGTGATGCAATGCAACGCATGTTGGATGATATTGAAACGGTGGTCGCTGCAAGTAAGTTTTTGTCTCTTTTTCATGTTTTGTGCAGATAGGAAATACTTTCTTTTCTCTTGTACAATCACTTTTCTTTGTGTACAGCTGTACCACAACCGCAACAGATAGCAGAAGCTGGCTTGCTTCTGACAGAGTTGTTGGGAGCCGTTAACCAGCCTCCAGGGAGTACACTTGGTGCAATGGCTCTTGAAAGTTGTGTCTCCTGGCTCTCTTCTCTTGGCTCCGTCCCTGGATCCCAACGCCAAAGTGTTGTTGTTGTTCCTGCCTTGCTGAAAGTTATTGGGAGCACTGTCAATGACTCTGCCGCCCTGGGTTCCCTACTAGAGGCTTCTTTTGAAGCTTATTTTAACAATGCTGCAGGTATGCAAAGAAATTGATTCTTAGTGCAAAACCTACCATCAATTGGAACATAAGTTTTACTCTCTTAATTTTTCTTTAAAACCAAGGTGAAGAGAATACTAGCCAATGGTCAAATGCTGTGTCAATCCTGCAACCTACCATTCCACGCCAACCACCAACTGAAGATGTTTTAATTGCCAATGGTCATCTATTAAGCCTCCATGGTCTCCTTCTTCTCCAACTTTGTTCTTGTCGAGACATCAGGGAAGAAGCCATCATATTGACAAGTCTCACCTCATGGTTGAATTCAGTTCGACCAACGTAAGTTTCCTCTTTATTTGTTCTACTAAGTTTTTACTTTCCAGTCCTCGGGGAATTTAGTGGTCTTTTTTTTTCCTTTTTCTAGTGAACAGTTAGAGGCAAAGCTTCCTCTTCTGTGGTGCCAAGTTCTATACTTAGCACAACGTCAAGTGTGTCAATCCGGAGATCGTGCTGCTGCATCTTCAAGTCTCCATCAGCTGGTCCAGCATGCAAGCACAGTGGCAGAGCACAAAGCTGGCGGTTGGGGTCTCCTCAGTGCAATTGGGATTGGCAAACAGCTGTCTGTTTCTCCAAGGTAAAGAAATTACAACCTGTGACTGTAAAAATGGGCTATGAAAGATGTCATTAGCTAACATTTGTTTTCTGTTTCCTTCAGGTGTCGTCTTCTTTGTCGATTCTTGTGTGCTTTTGTGTCAGCCCAGTTGCCAGAAAGTAAAACTGATAACAACCTCGTGAGGAGCACTTCTAATTCCCCTGGCTCTATTACAAATGGTCCCAGTACTAAGTGAGTTGTACATTTCCTCTTTTTTTACCCTTGAATTTGTTTAGTGGTTGTATTAAATTTTCAATTTTTTAAATTTGAAATTTTCTGTGCAGGTCGGATCCATCTTTAGATGTTCACCCTAATGCCGACGCATTGAAGAACCTTTCAGCCCTGGAAGCTTTGTTGAGTAACAAAATGTATGCTGGAGTCAGGTCTTGTATTGAAGCTTCTGTAATTTATGTACGAAATCCAGAGAATTCTCTTCACAATGCTTCAGAAATTTTGCAAACTTTATTCAAACAGCTGTATACTGAGAGGTACCTTCATACTTCTCTGGATGTTCCCAGATCTAATATGGGGTAGAGGGTGTACTTGTTCAGTGCAAGTAAATCTATTGTTATTAATTAATCAAATGAAAGTGCCATGAAAATGACTTGTTTCTTTTCCTTTTATATATTCTTTGTGCCTTCCTTTTCTGTGTTTGTTTTGTTTTGATTTCTAAGGAAATATATGACATATGTGATCGTAATTGTTAAATGTTGACCAATTTTGTTGGAATTTAGTTTAGTTGCACTGAAGTGCAGAGCATTTTCACTGTGATTGCACTAAAACATACATGTTAATTATTCTACTTTAAGAACCAACATTTCTGATACTTAATATCTGCCACTGATACAAATGAGAGCTGTTTTCTGTCTGCGGTATTGTTCTTGAAGCTGTGATATTTTTTTGTACTGTGAATCTGTGTCGCATTCTCTAAGTCATGTAGCTTTGTACACAATAAATATTCCAGTCAACCATTGAGTAGTTTTATTTCCCACTTATTTTCCTTTCATGACTGAATAAGATAAAAAAAGAAAAGAAAATGGTAGGCAAAAAAAAATCCATACTGACGCAAGGAACACAACACACACTGTGATCTAAAAAAGTAAATGCTGATCAGTTGGTAGAATTACGCCGCCATTAAACTGTCGTATCTTTGGGTTGGCTATAGTGAGTCCTCCCGCCATGCATTAAGTCTCCATTGTGCTGCCGAGCAGAAACCACAAAGACTGGGGAATCTGGGCAATCACTGGAGTCGAGTCAGAAGCAGGAGATCGATTCATTACAAATGCCCCCCAGTTAATGGAAGCTGCGGTTCAGGGTTCAAATACCAGCGAGGTGGTGTTTTTTGCTGCCCACCTCGACGCTCAGAATGAAGTTGTTTCTTTGATGGTGAGCCGAGCCCTCCCGTTTCTCGCTCTCCCGCGAACAGAACACGGGGGCACGGGTACTGCACATGCAAATCAGACCAGACCAGACCTGGTGTAAGTTATCACAGGAGTGACCTTAATAAGGCCGGAAGTGCGCCTCGCCTCGACTCCTATGTGAGTGTGAGAGAGACAGCACGGCCCCGTCTGACATAGTCTGACCGGGAGCGACAAGGAGCACCGCCGCTGGCTGCTCCGGCTGCGGCTGCGGCTGCCACTGCCGCTCCACTCGTTGGGTTCTGCTCTAGTTGCTTCCCGACGCACATCGCACGCGGAGGAATAAAGAGGCGTCTGTCTCCCTCGCACTCACGGGGAGGACAGGGACCATGCGGGGACTGGTCAGCGCGTGGAAGAGAGAGGGAAGACAGGGAAGCCCGGGGAAGCCACACGCCATCAGGGTGCGCGCCACGACTTGAAAATCGGAACACACACACACACACACACACACACACACACACACACACACACACACACACACACACAAACGCACACAAACGCGCACACACACACACACACACACGCGCACACACGTTTCGCTCCAAATAGGTGGGCGTGCTGAGTTTCGCGCTTCGTGTCTCGAAATTCGAACGGAAAGGGAAATCCGCGCTGCCGGCGCTGCCGGTACTCGAACCCGCTCCCGGCAACGAGCATCGGTTAGCATACAGAGCGAGCGGGAGTCGGGCCGAGTAGGGACCCCGTGTCCTTCCGGTTCCCACGGAGACGGGGGCGGGGGCGGTGGAGGCGTTGTGTTGTGATGCACCTGGGGAGGGGGGTGGGGGGGGGGGAGCGGTGACGAAAGGGCAGCCCCCGAAGCCTCTAGCTGTGCCTGGCTTTACCTTCCCACTTGGGAGACGCCATGCCAACGCCAGGCCAGCGCTCCGTGCAACCTCAGCCCATCCGTGGCAGCAGGCAGCACGGAGCCAAGCAAAGCCGGCCAGAGCCGGGCAGAGCCGGGCAGAGCAGAACCCGGAAAAGAGCGAAGAGCGGAGCGGGGCGCCACTAGCTGAGTGCTCCGGGGAATAACAGATAAAGGGCACAGAGGTGGCGGTGGGGGTCACAGAGAGATCGGACCGGACATCTGAGCAGGACTCAGCCCAGCGCCGCGCAGGATTGAAAAAACAAAAACAAGAAAGTTCCTTTCTCTGCCTGCAGTGTTCGGGGAAGTCCCGCGCGTCTCAGTTAACGTTATTATTGTGTAGGTATTGCTACCCTCTCTGCCCGGAGCAGCGCAGAGCAGAGAGCTCTAATTGTAAATTATTTTATGAGTCATTCCAGTCCGCGCAGCATTCTTGCCGTGTGCGCATGCGTAGAGCAGAGGCCCGAGTCCTGCGGGGCCTGCGGGCCGGATAACAATGCCAGGCAGGCCGGGCAGGCCGTACTGGAATCGGCTCCAGGCGGCTCCAGGCGGCTCCAGGCGGCTCCAGGCGGCTCCAGGCGGCTCCAGGCCGCTCCAGGCTCCAGGCGGCTCCAGGCGGCTCCAGGCGGCTCCAGGCGGCTCCAGGCGGCTCCAGGCGGCTCCAGGCTGCTCCAGGCGGCTCCAGGCGGCTCCAGGTGCCGGTCGGTCCCGGGAAGGGAAGGACTCGGCCGCGGCCTCGCGGGCACTGCGTTGCACTCGATGCGGGTTCGAAGGATCGCCGCCGCCGCCGCCGCAGCAGCAGCAGGAGCAGCAGCAGCAGCAGCAGCAGCAGCAGCAGCAGCAGGGATCGGCCACAAATCATGTGGCGGATCCAGGAGCGGCTTTAGGGGGGGGGGGGCAAAGTCACGTTGCCTTTACAGGCGGAAAAGTTAAGCTGGTTGCGGCGCCTTAGGGGGTGGGGGGTGGGGTCAATTGACCCTTTGCCCCCCCCCCCTGATCCCTACTTGCCGCCGCCGCCTCTTTCCTAACACCACCAGAGCACCCGAGAGCCCGCGAGTTCAAATACCGGCTGCATATGCAGTCTAGTCGCATACCAGGTGTCCCATTCCATTTGCCCCGTGACAAGGAAAGGGTAGGCAAGCCCGCATCGCACCAGCTCCGTCTCTTTCTGTCTCAGCCGGACGCGTGAGTGAGAAAGAGACGGAGCTAGTGCGATGCGGGCTTGCCTACCTTTTCCCTGTCACGGGGGAAATGGGATACCTGGTATCATTATTTTCAGCCGACAATTTAGTTTTTTTTTTTTTTTCGGGTGTTGTGTTCCCACCCGGGCTGGGGCATAACTACACGCGCTGCACCGCGCGGCGCGGAGCCTGAGAAGTGGTCCACCTTGCGATGCGATCCCTTCCCCCCCCCCCCCCCGCCCGCCCGCCCGCCTTGGGCGCGACGTGGTCGGGACTTTCGCCGGTCCGCGCGCTGCGCTCCGTGCCGCCGCCGTTGCCGCGCCTTGACCAAGGTCAGCGCCGGACTCTGGGGGGGGGGGGGGGGGGGGGGGGACTGGGCGTAATCTTTGTTTTCTGTTACGCGGCCCGGCCGGCGCGGGGTCGTTATAACCTGATCCCTGATTCAGATTCAGATCCGATCGGTGTTCGAACCCGTGAGCTCCTTTCCCGCCGAGCCGAGCGCCAGCCGGGATGTGCAGCCGGCGTAGCCTTGCACGGCGTGCCGCGGCCCGGCACCTGCTTGGGCCCGGCACTTCTAAAGCACGGAGTATTTACGAATTTCCGTGCGCAAAATTCTGTGAGCTCCCAAGAAAAGAAAAAAGCTACTATAAAAGACGAATTGAAAAAATGGAAACAAAATATTGCCACTTCGGACCAGATCGGAATGAAACCAGATACGAGTGCCTTTACGAGAGCAGTCCGAGGTCAGAGTCAGACGGCACGGCACGGCACGGCACGGCACGGCACGGCACGGCACGGCACGGCACGGCACGGCACGGCACGGCACGGCACGGCACGGCACGGCACGGCACGGCACGGCACGGCACGGCACGGCACGGCACGGCACGGCACGGCACACGCCGAGTGGCTGTCCAACACGAGTAGCGGGACGGGACCGGACGGTCCTTACATGGCCAGGGAGCCACGCCATACCGTAACATCGGACCAGCAAAATATATACGACACCATTCTTCTTTTTTAAGTTTTTTTTTTTTGTGTGTGTGTGGGGGGGGGGGGGGCGCACTTCCCTGCACGGTAGGGTCCTCTCCAGCTCCAGCTCTCTAGCTAGCTCTCCGGCTCTCCGCAGCTCCCAGTGCCATTGTTGGCCGGGTCCCTTACATCAACTCTGTTCTGTACGGTTGCGCAACAGACGAGTGCATCTCGGCTGCAACAGTTATGTGTGTAGATGCACGGGCTGGAGATAACGACGCACTGACTTTACTACAACAACAACAACGACCGTTGCTGCTGTAGATTTTCCCACTTGACCGCGCTGCTCCCGCGTCCGTGGTCCTTGGAGAGAAACTGTTGGAAATGTTGGAATAAAATTCTCCGGAGAAACTCGGAACGGAAGTAAGAAGTCGTAACGAAGAAGAAGAACAACCAATAAGAACGCTGGTCAAAGTACGAGAAATCGGAGCCCCGCTCTTCTTCAAATATCACTCGATTTCTCATACTTCTTCTCCGTTACGACTTCTCTCACTTCCGTTTCGGGCTTCTCCGGAGTACTCTATTCTCTCCGCCAACCGCGTCGCGTCGCATTGCCAGTGGCCTGCAGCCGCGCAGAACGGTGTTGTGGTTGTTGCTGTGTGTTATACTGCTCGAATCATTGATTTATATGCAGGCACCGCACCGCCGTGCTCCACGCTCTGGTCTCAGGGAAGCAGGTGATGCCGGTTGGCGTCAGCGCCCCACCCTGCTGCTGCTGCTGCTGCTGCTGCTGCTGCTGCTGCTGCTGCTGCTGCTGCTGCTGCTGCTGCTGCTGCTGCTGCTGCTGCTGCTGCTGCAGCTGCTGCTGCTGCTGCTGCTGCTGCTGCTGCTGCTGCTGCTGCTGCTGCTGCTGCTGCTGCTGCTGCTGCTGCTGCTGCTGCTGCTGCTGCTGCTGCTGCGCTGCTGCTGCTGCTGCTGCTGCCGCCGCTGCTGCTGCTGCTGCTGCTGCTGCTGCTGCTGCTGCTGCTGCTGCTGCTGCTGCTGCTGCTGCTGCTGCTGCTGCTGCTGCTGCTGCTGCTGCTGCTGCTGCTGCTGCTGCTGCTGCTGCTGCTGCTGCTGCTGCTGCTGCTGCTGCTGCTGCTGCTGCTGCTGCTGCTGCTGCTGCTGCCGCTGCTGCCGCTGCTGGGCCTGGGAACGCACTGCTGTAGTTACTACTGTACAGGACGCTATTATGCGACTCCTGCTGATGCAGACGCTACAGTGTAGGAAGCTTTGCTTCGGGAGATGTACGGAAGCTTCTAGGGTTCGGAGCTTCTGTTTTCCTTCCTCTGAATCTGGCAGGTGCGGACATGCCACTACTCGGAGCGTAGCGAGTAGAGTACAGCGGCTTCGGCCGTGTACGAGGGGAACCAATGTACCCCAAATCTTCGCAGGGGCGGACCCTAGAGTGGTCCGTTTGAACAAAAGTTTTAAAATCTCATGACGGCTACTGCTAATATTTGTCTATGACCTATAACATGAGTTTTAAAAAGAATTCGGGATTTTTCGGCCCACGGGAAAAGGTCGCGAAATCGTTTCAAAGATGGCGACGTCCAAAATCCTGAGAAATCGTCGCCAGCGACGCTAGGGTGGTCAAAATCCGCAAAGTGGGTTCGCGGTGACTCGTCAAAAGTTTCAATTTGGCATTAAAATAATGTGTGCGAAACCGGAAATCTGTCGGACAACATTTAGAGGTCGCGAAGGGTCACGAAGTGCCCTCATAAACAGTAAATATTAATGTTTTTTGAAAATTCCAAAAAAAAATTCCAAGGTCAATATGGCCAAAGTAGGACCCTAGGGCTAGTGTCGTGCCCCCAGTGAGGCGGTCGGCAGGGGGGCGCACGGTCCCTAGGCGAGGGGTGCATCACATGGCAAAGTCACTGTACACCCAACGGAATAGTGTCATGTGCAATCACGTCTAGTCCCTTCCCAATCATTCCAATCACCAGACACCGGAGGGATTCCGAAAAAAAATCAGCGAGAAAAAAAAAGCCAGATGGCATGTTTGACCGCTGTTGACAAAACCTATGTCGTCCCAGCTTCCGCCAGGACCCTGCCTTCAACTTCGGTGATCTTACGGGAACCGGTGCTTTACGGCTGCTAGTTGGCCCCGGGACACAGCACTAGAACCCGCTACCCGGCTTGCGCCGGACGGATCTCCCGGCAACCCCTAGCCCGCGCCAATGCGCGAGGCCCCCTCCGCTAACCACGGCCTCCGGGACTCCATTATACTGTAGTGCCCTTCAACCGCAGTCTGGTTTGGCCCCATAAACCATGGGAGTCCGCCCCTGCGAAGATTTGGAGGACATAGGTTCCCTTCGTACACGACCGAAGCCGCTGTACTCTACTCGCTACGTACCGAGTAGCGGCTGTCCGCACCTGCCAGATTCAGAGAGAGGAAAACAGAAGCTTCGAACCCTAGAAGCTCTGCACATCCCCCGAGTCTCCCCCTGGATTTCTCCAGAGGCACAGAACGCCCCCCCGGGCGGGACCCTCGAATCTAGGGAATTGAACCCTAGACCCTCGGGACCGGGGGTTTGTGCCGGCGGCGCCTTAGCCCGCACGGTCGCTTGGACAGCCATGCCTACGTCGCGTTCGGAAGTATATTTTAGGCACTATCCGCCAAGCTGTGTCACAAGAAAAGTTGACCGACCGGCAAGAATCGAACCACGGACCTGTCGGTCGCCGACCGGTCCACTAACCCATGCGGCTACCGTGCCACGATGTTGTTTGCTGCGCTCCCAGCACTCTAGCTCCACAGAATAGAGCTGACCATCGACGGACGCTGTCCCGGGATCAACTCTTGCCTACGCCTCCAGATTTTTCTTGTCGATGTTCAGCTCTACTATGTGTGTCTATCTAGCTCCACATAGTAGAGCTGAACATCGACAAAAAAATCTGGAGGCGTAGGCAAGAGTTGATCCCGGGACAGCGTCCGTCGATGGTCAGCTCTATTCTGTGGAGCTAGAGTGCTGGGAGCGCAGCAAACAACATCGTGGCACGGTAGCCGCATGGGTTAGTGGACCGGTCGGCGACCGACAGGTCCGTGGTTCGATTCTTGCCGGTCGGTCAACTTTTTCTTGTGACACAGCTTGGCGGACAGTGCCTAAAATATACTTCCGAACGCGACGTAGGCATGGCTGTCCAAGCGACCGTGCGGGCTAAGGCGCCGCCGGCACAAACCCCCGGTCCCGAGGGTCTAGGGTTCAATTCCCTAGATTCGAGGGTCCCGCCCGGGGGGCGTTCTGTGCCTCTGGAGAAATCCAGGGGGGAGACTCGGGGATGTGCAGAGCTTCTAGGGTTCGAAGCTTCTGTTTTCCTCTCTCTGAATCTGGCAGGTGCGGACAGCCGCTACTCGGTACGTAGCGAGTAGAGTACAGCGGCTTCGGTCGTGTACGAAGGGAACCTATGTCCTCCAAATCTTCGCAGGGGCGGACTCCCATGGTTTATGGGGCCAAACCAGACTGCGGTTGAAGGGCACTACAGTATAATGGAGTCCCGGAGGCCGTGGTTAGCGGAGGGGGCCTCGCGCATTGGCGCGGGCTAGGGGTTGCCGGGAGATCCGTCCGGCGCAAGCCGGGTAGCGGGTTCTAGTGCTGTGTCCCGGGGCCAACTAGCAGCCGTAAAGCACCGGTTCCCGTAAGATCACCGAAGTTGAAGGCAGGGTCCTGGCGGAAGCTGGGACGACATAGGTTTTGTCAACAGCGGTCAAACATGCCATCTGGCTTTTTTTTTCTCGCTGATTTTTTTTCGGAATCCCTCCGGTGTCTGGTGATTGGAATGATTGGGAAGGGACTAGACGTGATTGCACATGACACTATTCCGTTGGGTGTACAGTGACTTTGCCATGTGATGCACCCCTCGCCTAGGGACCGTGCGCCCCCCTGCCGACCGCCTCACTGGGGGCACGACACTAGCCCTAGGGTCCTACTTTGGCCATATTGACCTTGGAATTTTTTTTTGGAATTTTCAAAAAACATTAATATTTACTGTTTATGAGGGCACTTCGTGACCCTTCGCGACCTCTAAATGTTGTCCGACAGATTTCCGGTTTCGCACACATTATTTTAATGCCAAATTGAAACTTTTGACGAGTCACCGCGAACCCACTTTGCGGATTTTGACCACCCTAGCGTCGCTGGCGACAATTTCTCAGGATTTTGGACGTCGCCATCTTTGAAACGATTTCGCGACCTTTTCCCGTGGGCCGAAAAATCCCGAATTCTTTTTAAAACTCATGTTATAGGTCATAGACAAATATTAGCAGTAGCCGTCATGAGATTTTAAAACTTTTGTTCAAACGGACCACTCTAGGCGGACCCCCATGGTTAATGGGGCCAAACCAGACTGCAGGGTTGAAGGGCTAGGAGTTGCCGGGAGATCCGCCCGGCTCCGGGTAGCGGGTTCTAGTGCTGTGACCCGGGGCCAAATAGCAGCCGTAAAGCACCGGTTCCCGAAAGATCACCGAAGTTGAAGGCAGGGGTCCTGGCGGAAGCCGGGACGACATAGGTTTTGTTCCCCCGGTCAAAGACACCATGAGGCCTCGTTTTATCATGCACAGGTTGGCATCGGGATGCACCCCCATGTCTATTGGAGGTATGTCACCTGACAGCAGGCAGAGGCTGCAGCCGGTGCGCAGCGCGAACACCAGAGGGCGCCACGGACCTGCCAATTACCTCGGGGGACGTTGACTTCGTGAGGCCCCCATTTATGTCGCCGGCCACGCCGCTGTTATCCGAATCCCACCCCAGATGAGGAGGAGAAGGAGGAGAAGAAGGAGGAGAAGAAGGATGAGGAGGAGGAGGAGGAGGAGGAGGAGGAGGAGGGGGGGGAGGTAATTCTACGGCAAGTGTTGGCCGTCAGGGTGCCCCGGCGGCCCGGCGGTATTCGAACCCGCTCCCGTAACGGGACATCGTCGTGGACATTACCCGAGGTAATCCCGGTGACGACAGCGCGGTGTGACCGAACACCACCACCTAACCACGATCGGCCACCGGGGCCTCCGGGCCCACCGGGGCCGCGGGGGTCTCGGACATCATCCCGGGCACTATTTTGTGTCCGCCGCCAAAAAGGTAGTACCCCACTAACTTCGTTGAAAGTGAGGCTGGAAAAAATAATGGAAAATTTGCGGGTAAGTTTAATCTTGGCCGTCGAGAGAGAGAGAGAGAGAGAGAGAGAGAGAGAGAGAGAGAGAGAGAGAGAGAGAGAGAGAGAGAGAGAGAGAGAGAGAGAGAGAGAGAGAGAGAGAGAGAGAGAGAGAGAGAGAGAGAGAGAGAGAGAGGCAGTTGTCTGTTGGCCGCGGGATGCAGCAGGGCACAGGCTCACTCTGTTGGCGCCGGCAGCTGAGCACAGCAGAGCGGCAGCTGGGCTCGGCTCGCCTCGGCGGGCTTATTGCGTATTACAACGGGACGCCTCGTCTGGCCGGCGCTGGCCAGGCACAGGCACTGCTCCGTCACGCTCAGGTAGCACCACCACCACCACCAATCGGCCCCCAGCACCATGGGCCCCCGACCACCACCCTCGAGCGTCTTCGAAGGGCCTTCGTGAGAAAATGGCGACAAACTGAAAAGATCGCAAATCGGGAAATTTGATAAAATCGAAAGATTTGATTTGATTCAATTTTTTTGATAAAATTGAAAAAAAAAAATGTTCAAATTAAAAATTTGTTCTGCTTTGTTCTTCAATTTTGTTGTTGTTTTTTTGGTCGCAGATGGGCTGGACCAACCCATAAAAAAACTTGGGGATGTCTTACTGGGCGCGAAGAACAAGTAAAGCGACCGGCACGCCCTCAGCATGCTGTGTACACTCGGTATCGAGCCGCCTGCATTACCGCAAGTGCTCCAGCCTGCAGCCTCACCGCGTCCTTCCTATCTTAGCCGGAGTTTAGCACAAACCGGCCACAACGGGAGCGGAAAGCTATAAAGCATCTGACCTTCTTTCACCGCGTACTTGTTTATTGGGGCGTAAGGGAAGAGAAAATAGACTACATCGCCATAACTCTGCACGCTATTTGCAGTTTGTTGTTGTTGTTATTTGTTGTTCCCCCCCCCCTCCCCTCCCTGCTTCTCCTTGCGGTGTTCTGTCTTCCAATAAGTTGCTGTTGTTGGGGAAGGCCTATCTGCATTGTACCAGCGGGTACACGCAGTGTCGGACTAGAGAATTTTATAGTTCCGGGCCTCTGACGGCGCCCCGCCCCGCCCCGCCCCGCCACGCCCCGCCACGCCCCGCATGCGGAGCAGTTGCATTCCAGTCGGCCCGCAGCCACGGATGCCAACCCTAGGAGCAGAGCAGCCAACATTCCGACGCCGCGAAACTGTCTCGTAAAAATTTACATCAATTTTTGTTGTCTTCTGGGATAGGGACAGCACGCCGGTGCGTGCAAAAAAGTAAAAAGTATAAAAGAAGAAAAGAAATAACAGGGTAAGAAAGTGCGGTGGTATTCGCGATCAGGATCTCTCTCTCTCTCTCTCTCTCTCTCTCTCTCTCTCTCTCTCTCTCTCTCTCTCTCTCTCTCTCTCTCTCTCTCTCTCTCTCTCTCTCTCTCTCTCTCTCTCTCTCTCTCTCTCTCTCTCTCTCTCTCTCTCTCTCACACACACACACACACACACACAGAGGCAGAGTGAAGGGGAGTGAACTGAGAACGGGGCCACAACTCGGAAGTATGAGATAAGCAGCTTGGCTCGTGCCGGCCGCCTGCGAGGTAGGCAAGCCCATGTCGCTGCGCGCGGCCCGGCGTACCGGGTTGCCTACCCGGCTCATTGCAGGCGCTTTTCTCCTCTCTGGAACCACACGGACTTTTGTAGCCACCTGCAGAAGAGGACACCTTAATTTTCCTTTCCTTTCTTTTTCCCTCTCCCTTTTTCCTTTTTCTTTTTCTGTTTTTCTTTTTTAGAATGCCATGTCAACTGCACGTAACCTGGTGCGTAGGGGGACTGATGAGATGCGGGAACTGGTTGCATTATCATTATTACTGGTGTATCGACGGCGGGGTGATGAATGGTGTAAGAAAGGTGATTGAGTGATGCACGGCGGTGAGGTAGGAGGCCGTGCCTCTGGCCGCACCCGACACCTCCCCCTCCTGCAGGCGTGCACAGTTCACTCGTTAACCCAGATTCGGAGGCACGGGCCGCGGGGGGGGGGGGGGGGAGTGAGTACGGGTGTACGAGTACGGCAACGTTGCGTAATGCTCAGAGCCGAGTGTTCTAGCTGCACACGCCACCGCACAAACCGCGCGCCACAATGGGATGAAGGAGGAGGAGGGGGAGGAAGGGGGGAGGGGGAGGGAGGGGGAGGGGGGAGGGGAGAAAAAAGGTGCAGCCAGATCTGCATGTCGTCCCGCCTCCCGCTGCGGTAATAGCAGTTGTGATAGCAGTCTATAAATAAAGTCAAATGGGACTGATTGGAGTGCCACACGCGGCACATACTCTATGTGTGTGTGTAGGGGGGGGGGGGGGGGGGGGTCCATCTGTATTTTTACTGATGGGTCCGAGATATTGCCTCGAAATATTCGGCGTACTATTCAAACAGGCCCCGACCGAAGGATTGGCAGACCTTCCGATTTGACTGAAATCTCTTTTCGGTCGGCTCAAAGTTGTCGCCTGCGCTGTCCGTCTCCACCGTCCAGGTCGTCGACCGCGGCATTTCTGGCGGCCCTCTCTCTCGGGTGAGAGAGATAAAGAGAGAGAGAGAGAGAGAGAGAGGGAGAGGGGGGGGATGAGAAGAAACGCGCAAAGTGGCGATAGCCGGCGTCGGTTGTCCTGTTCAAACAGCAGACGGCCCATGTGTCACCGGTGTAACCCCTTCTTCTCCCCCCCCCCCCCTTTTTACTAAATTAGTTGTGTATTTGTGCAGCGAGTTCGGGTGGGAAGGTCTACGACCTGTGGCGACGCCCTGGCCATGAGGGAAAGGGGTGGGGGAGGGGGCAGGTGAGAGGGGACTTGTGTGGGGGCCTTTAGCGACCACCAAGACCACCACTCTGCTCTTTCTCTCTCTCTCTCTCTCTCTCTCTCTCTCTCTCTCTCTCTCTCTCTCTCTCTCTCTTTCTCTCTCTTTTGCTGTCCAGTCGCAGCGGATGACATCATCTTCTTTTGTCGGACCGACCCATGGCATCCGCTCTGTGCGTGTGTATAGCCGCACACACACACACACACACACACACATGTCACGTGTGATGTGATTTCATGGCCGCGGTGCCGTGCCCTACGACGGGAGTCGCTACCTCGCGTGCTGTGGGAGCTACATGGTTCCATTCGTCTCCGTTCCTGATTGTGCGCTGGTGTTCTCGGGTGGGAGAGAGACAGTAGACAGACTAGGGTTAGGTTAGGTTAGTTCCGCTTCACGGACATTGTCTAGTCCCCAGGGAAGTCCTCAAGTCCTCAGTCCTCCCGCTCCTGCTCTGGGAAGTCGGGGACATTCTTTCCCCCGGGTAAGTCACCGCCTGACGGCTGCCGTGGGTCCTCATGCTCTTCCTGGTGGAGTCTGCCGTGCACATGTGTCACTGTCTGCCTTAGACCGACCCGATGAGCGTGTGTTTAGTGTTTAACAACGCAAAAAAAAAGCTAAGGAATCTAAGGAAACACTGTTTCAGATATTGCGGTAGTACAGTGAAGAAATAGTGCTACACTCCCTATTGGACGTAATGGGCTCGTTCTACTGCAAAATTAGCCCGTAAACAGTGATACAATTGTTTGCGAACCGTTTCCGACAACGGGCTCATTACGTCTTACACTCTCAAAAAAAATATGCCTGGATCATGCATAATATGCCTGTTTCATAGTTTGAATCTTCCCTAAGCATAATATGCTCGAAACGAGAATAATATGCTATAAACGAGAATAATATGCTCGAAACAAGAATTTCGTAGTGGCTATGCAGCTATGCCTGAATCAAGGCATGCCACTAAATACGGATGCCCGATTCATGCATCAGTCTACATACCTAACTCAGGCATCAGATTGTGCCGAATCGTATGCCTGTATCGGGCATAGTGATGGGTGGCACAAGTATCCTGTTGCTGAATTGGGGAAAGTTACCCAGGATTTTAAGGTAGGCATCAAATTTGCGCTGATTCAAGCATACTTTTTTGAGAGTGTATGCGGAGTGTGTATCACTATTGCTTGCAAGAACAATTTGTATTGCAGCTTTAAATACAGCGAGCGTCTCAGTTAACGTTAAAGACCAGGCTCGCCTCTCTAATATGACTGGTGCCTCGGACTCTAACGGGTAGCCTAGCCTCGAACCTCTCCACGCCCTTTGACCGTTGCGCTCTCGCCTTAAGCTCGGTCTGTTTGATTCGAATCGCGGGAAACGCGAGATTTTTTCCACTCTTTTTTTCCGCTTTACCCCTCCTACCCCCCCCCCCTCCTCTCTCTCTCTCTCTCTCTTCTCTCTCTCAGCTGCACACTCGGATGCGCACGCGCGCTGCCATGCTTTCTTTCTTCGGTGGGATGCGTTTCGTTTTGCGGTGCGAGCAAGTGAGTGGAGTGTGTCGTGGGCGGGTGCCCGGCACAGCAGCGCACAGCGGCTAGCAAGGGTGCTTTCTCCAAAGCAGTCCGAAGGGGTCACCGACATTGCGATGCACTTGCACTACCATGGTGCACCCTGAAAGAAATAAAAATGCCATGGTCGGGATTCGAACCTGGGCTCGACCTAGCACGCGGGTGCTTTCTGCAGGCGGTCTAACTTGCAAAGTCATTGCACTCCCTACCTGGCAAAAAAAAAAAAAAAAAAAAAAAAAAAAACGGCTGGGATTTGAACCCGGGCCCTGGACTTCTCTTGGAAATATGTTGAGCATCTGGCGCGCGTCCGTTATATACAAATTACGCATAGCAGCACCCGGTGTGGCTTCGCTGGCGTGGCCGGCTATCGACAGCCAATCAAGTTTCCGTTCACACGTCGCTCGGCTCGTCCCGACGTGGTCTGCATCCCGCAGCGGTCGCGCCGCGCCGCGCCGCGCAAATACCGTTCACGAGTTACGTAACGTGTGAAGACAATTTAATTTAAATCCTGGGGATGTAAAATTTTTAGCAAATTTTCAGAAGTGTACACCCACAAGACGAGAGAAGCTGAGGAGCATTTTTATCGTAATATTACATGAAAATAGTGGCCCATTTTCCAGCTCAACTTAAAATAAATTTTTCCGAAACTTTCCGGGCCTCCCATCCCTATCGAATTCTGATTTTAATTCAGGATGTCGTGGCCGTGTACAGCGGAAAAAAACTCAGATAAAATGTTAGAAACGTCTGTAGTATTAGTAGAAGCAGCACTGCATGCGCATTTGAACTCTTGTCCGTGGTTGGTTCTCGAGTGTGTGTGTGTGTGTGTGTGTGTGTGTGTGTTGTGTGTGCGCGCGCGCGCTATGGGTTCGGTGTGTGAGCTCGCTGCCGCTGGATGGGGGAATGACCTGGACCTGCCTCACCACTGCGTGTGCTGGCACGGTGTGGCGTAGCGAGGCGCGGCGTGGCGGACCGGCCGGTGCAGTGCCCACTGCATACTCTGGACTGGTTTGTTTCACAGCTACTCACTTTCCTTTAGCGGCGAACGATCCTGCAGGCGTGCAGCTCCCCCCCCCCCACCACCACCACCACCACCACCACCGCCAAGGTTGTGAGTGAACGGTACGTAAACTGATAGGACTAGCCGAACGGAACGACGCACTCTGCTCCTGGAGAGACTCGGTGCGCATGTGAAGTCGGCTGCTTTTTACAAGACGAAACATTTACCCTTTTTTTTAACGGTGTAGTGTTATAGCGGGTTCGCACAATGGTTACGCAGCGCGGGCGGGGAGGTTCGGATTCGGATCGAGATTCGTATCCCCGTCACGTCCGCGCGTCGGGCCGGCGCGAGGCTAGGCTCGGCTAGCGGGCTGAGCGAACATCGATACCTCACTGAACTACTTGTTGGTCCAGACGTGATCGGGGGCAGGCCGACAGGGGGCGCCAGTAGCGGCAGCGCAGCAGAGCGACGGCAGGTGTGGGAGTGGCAGCAGCAGCAGCAGCAGAGCGACGGCAGGTGTGGGAGTGGCAGCAGCAGCAGCAGCAGCAGCAGCAGCCCCGCCAGAGACCTCAACGCAGGTGACAGCCCAGATGTCTGTTCAGGGCCGTGTCTGTCGGGCCTGTCTGCGTGCCTGTGCGGTCTGTCTGTTGTTGTCTGTGGGGTGGGGAAGGGCCTGGTGTCTGCCACTCCACCAGGGCTCATGTCTCAGGGTCAGCAATGCAGCCGCTGATGTGTGGTCCGGGGTGGGAATCCAAACGGAGGGGAGCATTCCCGGGAAATGGGCGCGGTGGGAATGACTTGATTGTAACGCGACGAGAGCGGATTAATTCGTAATGCACCTGCCGCTGCTGCCGCTGCTGCCGCTGCTGCCGCTGCGCTGCTGCCGCTGCTGCCGCTGCTGCCGCTGCTGCCGCTGCTGCCGCTGCTGCTGCTGCCGCTGCTATGCTGCGTCGCCATTGCCGCTGCTGCCGCTGCTGCCGCTGCTGCCGCTGCTGCCGCTGCTGCCGCTGCTGCCGCTGCTGCCGCTGCTGCCGCTGCTGCCGCTGCTGCCGCTGCTGCCGCTGCTGCCGCTGCTGCCGCTGCTGCCGCTGCTGCCGCTGCTGCCGCTGCTGCCGCTGCTGCCGCTGCTGCCGCTGCCCAATCAGAGGGTGGGGGCGCCGCATATCTGCGTCGCCATTGGCTGCGAGCTGCGGCGGTCTAAGCCCGCCGCCGCCGGGAGAGAAGAACAAAACGGGAAGAGAGGACCACCGTCGCTGCCAAGCGCGCGGCAGAGGCATTTCAAAGAGCTGGGAGGTGGTGGTGGTGGTGGTGGTGGTGGGGGGGGGGGGGGGGGGGTAAGGAGGTAAGCGATGCCGCCGGGTGAGATTAAGCTGATGCGGTGCCTCCAAGCAGCGGCGCCACGGAGCTGCAGGCGACAAAACAGAAAGGCACGGAACTAGAGGAGTCCATCCTACACGTGAAGCCATTTGTGTTGTGGCTGACTTCTGACCCAGAATCAGGGGTTCAAATCGGGGTGACACCCGCTTTTTTCATCGCCCCAAAAACTTTTATGTCTATTCTCTTCGCTAACCGCTATCCGCTATCCGCAAATCCCTCCCTTTTTTGTGAGTGTGTGTTTCTTCTCGTACTGTAAGGAGCATTCCCATTTTTTTTTTTGGTCGCGATTGTCTTTCATAAACTCCCCCCAAACCGAAAAGATGTTACATATTCTGCGGATGCTGTAAGAATGCGGGGATACTTGTACGGACCAGCGACGGCGACGTGTCTGCGTGCTGTGTGTGTGTGTGTGTGTGCGCGCGCCCGTGCGTGCGTGTTATTTGCGTGGGGACCGGTCAGCCAGAGGGGAGGGGGCTGGTTTGCCTACGCAGAGTCCGCTCCCAGCCGTTCCCATACATCGTGCGGACGGCACGGCGTCACGACCCGGCCGTGCGCCGTAACTACGTTCGAATCCCCCGCCGGATACGTGGTTTCTGATTGGCTGACCCGTCTTTGTTCGCGCGGACTGGATTGGCTGGGCGGAGGAGCCGTCTGCGAATGCTGGTTGACAAAGGTGCGGACCCATAGCGCGGATCCGGGCCGCCGTGCGCGTAACAGGCACCGAACCCTCCCAGAGGGAACTGGTCCGCAGGGTTAGCTTCACGCCAAGAAACTGTTAGTTGTCTCAACTAATTTTTGGCTGAAATTCTTCAACAAGGTTCGTTGCATGATGATTTTGACGATCTTTTTTTGCGGACCCAACAAAATGTTAGTTCTTGCAACTAAATTGATTGCTTTTCTCGAAATCAACGAACAAATTAGTTCCTTTTTCTGTGTGTTAGCCCGGCCTTGTTGGCAGGACTGGCTGGTGTAGCCGATTTGGTTGGTAGCACCGTCGCCTCCGCGCACCGCGAACTGCATACCAGAGCGCAGGGATCGGTGCTATCTACCCCCCCCCCCCCCCCTCCCCTCCCGGTGGAGAATTATGTTCCAATCAAAGCGATACAGGGCCACGCAGAGCGCGCGTCGTCCCGTCTCTCTCACTCCCGGTCCTACCCTCTACGTCTCTCTCACTCACTCTCTCGAGACACACGCGGCTCTCGAGAACGGCGCTGGCGGGGAAGAATTAGGAGTAGGCGAGGCCCTAATGGGGCCGCTAAGCGATCCCTGTTCAGATTACCGGAAAGTTGTCTCCCGACGCTAAATTTGTATCGCTGGTACGCGGAATGTTGGCCGAGCGAGGGAGGGAGGGAGAGAGAGAGAGAGAGAGAGAGAGAGAAAGACAAGTCGGCGCCACCTAGCGGGAAGAGAAGCAAACGACCGAGGAAATAATTACGCATCCGGACAATCCGTTTCCAATAATAGCGATCACCGAGGCGCATAAACAAATAACGTTTGCTGCGCAAGCGAAACGTTTCAAGCAGACGCGAACACAAAAACGTTCCGATACCGATATCAGCACGCTTGTTGCGGGACCGCTCACAAACGATACACGTAACGCTGAGGGTTGTGACGTCATCTGTGGATGATGCGTTTTACGAATATGTATCGATTTACAACCAAAGCTAGCAAAGAACACACATGGGACGGGATGAGGAATTTCTCCGGCTATCCCCACTGACATCTGTATGTAAGGTCCGCAGTGTGTGTGTGTGTGTGTGTGTGTGTGTGTGTGCGTATGTTTGACTATAACACACTGGACAAAAAAGCAGAAGTAAAGTAACGACGTTATTTATCACACAGGTTTAGCTGCGCGGCTGTGGGGCGGAGCAGGTGTGCGAGTGAGCCTGTGTGAGCACTATACACTGCCAACAAAAGTCTCATCCCGTCGTTTATTATTCGTTATCGTCCTTTACGGACCGGCCCCCTCCCCGCAAAAGCTATCATTACTTTGTAATCGCCCGTTGCGAAACTTGAACGCGCCTCGCCCTGGCGTTTGCCCGGCGCCCGGCCGCTTTGCCCCGCCGGTCCTTGTTTACGGTCAGGCTGCAAAGACAATGATGGGAATGGTAGGGGCGGGTCGGGGCAGCGCGGTGTCCTGCTGTGCGCTCAAATAATAATGCTATCTCCCTCTCACCGGCGCCCCTCACCTTCCGGCCGGACAAAGCCTTATCGATGTTCCATTGATTGCTCGCAGATTGGCTAGCCATCGCCATCCCAGAGCCGTCGCGCTGTCCCCCCTCTTCTTTTCCTTGACACCAAGTCACTGACACAGCCACGAATAGACTGTCGAAATCGTACCAAATCGATATTGACGGTGTCGACATTGTCAAATAATCTCGATTTTTTCATCGACTATTTGTGGAATCGACAAAGAAAATAATCGACTTCCGATACCATTCCGATATCGAATTGGCGGTAGGTTACACCGATTTCTTTGAATTTTTCGATATCGAATCGATGACGATTCGATACCGTTTCGCCAGACTAACCCTGGCTGGGGAGTGAACGCGAGAAGAAACTGTCAGTGAACCTGAGTGCGAGGCCCAGGGGCCCGGGCGCCTGTGGATGGCCGGGTAGGCAGCCCCGCCGTACACGAGCGGCCGGCGGGCTGGCCTACCTCCCAGGGGCCCGGGCGCCTGTGGATGGCCGGGTAGCGGCCGTACACGCGGCCGGCGGGCTGGCCTACCTCCCAGGGGCCCGGGCGCCTGTGGATGGCCGGGTAGGCAGCCCCGCCGTACACGAGCGGCCGGCGGGCTGGCCTACCTCCCAGGGGCCCGGGACGCCCCTGTCCGTGTCCGGGGTCACGAGGCCGCGTCCGCCGGGGCTTACGTTACACGCCAGGCCCGGTCCCGTAGCGGAGCCACGCCACAGTAAAAGGAAATGCAACGCGCGAGACTGGAGGAGTCGGTGCGCGGAGAGGAGCTGCAATCTGACTGCACGGCATGGCGGAGTGAGAGAGATATAAAGGAGAGAGAGAGAGAGAGAGAGAGAGAGAGAGAGAGAGAGAGAGAGAGAGAGAGAGAGAGAGAGAGAGAGAGAGAGAGAGAGAGAGAGAGAGAGGGGGGGGTACGGGGGCGGCGCCGTATAATTGCACTCATTCGACATTTGGCCTAGCGGTAAGCGCTGCTCTCCGGTCGTGGACTTGCAGGGCCTGATGCACGCAATGCAGACACGGTAGGGGACCACGCCGACGGCCTCACGGACCCTCAGGCCGACAAGCACCTCCGACTCCGTGACCACGTCCCGGCCCAGACCTTGGGGCACGCCTCTATTGGGGGCCACGATCGGTTCATTAGAGCACACACACACACTCATACACACACACACACACACACTCTCATACACACACACTCATACACATACACACACTCATACACACACACACATACACACACACACACACACTCATACACACACACAAACATACACACACACATACACACACACACAAACACAAACGCTGACTAGCGCGGTAGAACGGTGCCCGTGTCCCGCAGCAGCATAAAGGGGACGTTCACGAGTCCCGTGACCAGACTGCTGCTGCCGTCAGACCGCAGCACGCTGAAATAATGAAAAATCCAGTAGTGACGTCACTGACGGCCGGGCCGAACAAGGAGATACAGGTGGGAAAGGTGTAGGCCAGCCCGCAACGCACTGGCTCCGTCTCTTTCTGTCTCACGCGTCTGGCCGAGACGGAAAGAGAGACGGAGCGAGTGCGTTGCGGGCGTGCCTATCTTTCCCTGGGCACGGTTCAAATGATGGGACACCCAGTGTAGCGTGCCGCGCCTCCTTGTGCAGCCCTGTGCAGCCGGTGTGCGAGTGCGGAGTGGGTATTCGAACCCGCGACCGGCGGTGTTGGCAACGGGGTCGCTACACTCTGTGTCGCGATAATGGCGGCCACGCCCTGCTGCAGCAGCTGCAGCTGCAGCAGCGGCAGCGGCAGGTGCTGCAAGGTCGGAGCGGAGTGAGCGGAGCCTGGCGGAGCCGGAGTGTAACAAAGGGAGCCGAGCCGAGCCGAGCCGAGCCGAGCCGAGCCGAGCCGAGCCGAGCCGAGCCGAGCCGAGCCGAGCCGAGCCGAGCCGAGCCGAGCCGAGCCGAGCCGGGGCAGTGTAGGGCTTCTGCCGTTTCCCGCGCACCTCCGCGGCGTAGACAGTTGCCTCATCTCATCAGTCGTGATAGTTTGGTGAGGTATTCGAGACCGGTCCCAGCGGCTGGTCAGAACGTCAGAGAACCTAGAGGGCCAAAGACCGCCGGACGCCCTCTGTCCTCTCCCCCACAGTGTCTCTCTCTCTCTCTCTCTCTCTCTCTCTCTCTCTCTCTCTCTCTCTCTCTCTCTCTGTCTCTGTCTCTCTCTGTCTCTGTCTCTGTCTCTCTCTCTCTCTCTCTCTCTCTCTCTCTCTCTCTCTCTCTCTCTCTCTCTCTCTCTCTCTCTCTCTCTCTCTCCCGCCTACTTTTCGCTCATTACTGGGGCCGCGCTTCGAACCGTCATTTCCGAAGCGTTTCGCTGTAATGACGTGGTGCACCGTGGCGCGGCGCTGCGACGAATCGCACGGCTCCGTGGCGCCGCGACGTCGGGCCGCGCGCCGGACTCCGGGCGGAGATGCGCTGCCAGCGGCTGCCTCGAGTTCCCACTCTCGATCTATCGATCAATTCGATATCGTGACCTTAAATCGAGCAATTATCGCGTCGATCCGACATTTGAAAGAAGAAAAAAAAAAAAACCGCGTTGACCCAACTTTTTTCTGCTCTTATAAAATTGTGAAAATGAGCCATGCTGGTGGCCTGCTTTGTTTTCAGTCCCGCAACGAGTCGCGGGATCGGGCTGAACATTTGTTTTGGATTCTCGGCAGTGGCAACTCTTTTTGTTACTGGTACCACACGAAATACACACTTTCTTAGCGATACTTGAGTCAACTACTGTCCAAACCCCGTATTTAAGGCAATAATTGTACCAAGCACCTTCGATTTGCGTGGCAAAAATTCTGGAGTGATGTATACAGAATTAGGGTGCAAACAAGAGAAGTCCATAACTAAAAATAATAATAATGCTAAAATAAATTTTCCAAGTTGACCCTTCTATGCACCGTATTGAGGAGAGCCGCTGTGGAGGGAATGGTAAAATAAATAGCGGTGGTCTGCTTCTGGGAAGTACTGTATCGCCTTGGCGGACTTAACTGCGGCTGCGGGCCGCGCCTTGGCCGGCCATCAAATGGACAATGCTTTACTCGGTCATTCCCCGAGGAAGGGAGGGGAGGGGAGGGGAGGGGAGATCGCTGGTGAGAAACGTTTGCGTCTCGGTTGATCTACGCAGCCCCTAAGTGGGTAGGCAGCCGGCGCTGTCCGTCATCCGAGCCCGCAGTGCGGTAGCGGCAGCGGCAGCAGTAGCGGTAGCGCCGGGATGCAAAGCGAGGCTCAGTCGAGGCTCAGTCCAGACCAGACCGGGTGGCCGCCGCCGCCGCGGTGTTGCGTGAGGTTAGTGCAGCGCTGCCTCAGCTACCGCCGCCGCTCGCCCAGATCCCAGATTCCCGCAGGCTCTTCCCAGCCGCATCATGCTCTTGTTGTTGTTGTAGCGGACGACACGCCTCAGCGCGCCCTAGCGGTCGGTGACCAAACGAACCCGCGCGTACAATCGCAGCGCCGCCACCACCGCTTCGATGTATCGATGCAGTGCGGCGCGGTGCCTCCGGTGTGATACCGTTAGTGGAACTTCACAAATTACGTCACGAGAAGAGGTGCCGGCCCCGTCACCTCACCGCCAGCTGCTGGCCTGGCCGGAGATGGTCTCGAAGGAGCAGAGATATGGGGGCTCAGTTCCGCGGCGTTTGTCGTGTCGACGGCGGCGCCCCCCGGCCGCCACGGGCCGCCACCAGGACGGCGTCGATCGTCGTGACGGAGGGGTTTGCAGGGCGGCGGAATACTTCCTCCTCGTTCTACTTCCTCGCAGTCATGATCAAGATCATGGCGAGATGAACCAAGGGGACTTTGAAGAAGCCTTTATCAGCAGAAGAATTTCTAAAAAAAAAAAAAAAAAAAAAATGGCTTCGCCACGGTTGCCTTCTCGCAATGTGGAAGCTGTGCATACACACATCACTCAAACGACTTCCGGGCATTCCCATGGACTGGCCGGAGGCTCCGAGGGAGCCTCGAGGGAAACCGGGTGGCCCATAAAACCCGGAGGCGGCGGGCGGTGCGGAGTGGGGCAGCTCTTTTGTCTTTGGGGATCCGCATCTTAATTACACGCTGCCAAGACGGAGCCGAGGGGGGGGGGGGGGGCGGACGCCGAGGCTGACGCCGGCGGCGTGTGGAGGGGCTACCTACGGTAACCTATGGTAACCTATGGTACCCTTATGGTACCCTTATGGTAACCGTATGGTAACCGTATGGTAACCGTATGGTAACCTATGGTACCCTTATGGTAACCTATGGTAACCGTATGGTAACCTATGGTAACCGTATGGTAAACTATGGTAACCGTATGGTAACCTATGGTAACCTTATGGTAACCTATGGTAACCTATGGTACTCGTATGGTAACCTATGGTAACCTATGGTACCCGTATGGTAACCTATGGTAACCTATGGTAACCTATGGTACCCTTATGGTAACCTATGGTACCCGTATGGTAACCTATGGTAACGGTATGGTAACCTATGGTAATCTTACGGTAACCTAAGATTAACATACGGCCCGCCAGCCGTACGAAGGAGTTCGAGGCTCGCAGAAAAGAAAAAGAAGGAAAAGGTCTCGGGGTGAGGGAGGCAGTCTGAAGCTCCTGTCATCGCCTCGTTCGCTCTGCAGACGATGAGAGAGAAGAGTCATAGCCGACGCCCAATAATTTGGATCGTTCGGGACTTCGTGGAGAAGCTGCAGCCAGTGAGCTAGGCGCTTGGCGCTAGGTTTCCGAAAATGGGGTTCACAATGACCTTTCGTGAACGGAATTTAATGAAGATAGCGGCAGGTACGGTCTTATATCGTGCCAATCCAGTAAATTATTTTTACCTCCGAAAAATTAAAAAGTCAGGTCCTTGTAAGGACGTGAAAGGTAGTTAATTACAGGTGAGCTCTGGAGGCCGACGGCGGCGCTTTCGCACCAACGCCGTGGTGTCAATGAGCAGATGGACTTTCTCTGTGCGCGCCGAGGGAATTCTTCGGGGGCCAGTGCCGCCCACACACACACCAGCCGCGGCAACATGAGAAGCCCTCCGCCCTCCAGAAAAGAGATTGATTTCAGAGGCGGCGCGGAGGGTCCTGATAGGCGGGCGGTGTGCAGCCGCGCGGGAAGGGGGCTTTCTCCTCGGGGGAGAAATTGGCCGACAGCAGCAACAACACATTCGCCACGGCAAGGCGCTGATGGGCTGGGAACACTCGGACGTCATCGAGTGGACGGAACACGGAACAGGGCCTCATTTAACACCACCGCGCATCCCTCATTCATTAGGTCGTTCATTCATTCGTTTGTTCATTCATTCGTTTGTTCATTCATTCATTCGTTCACTCATTCTTTCTGAGAGGACGCACGGGAATAAGATGTCGTGGCCGACGTGTCCCATCGCCAGGCGTCCCACTAGGTTTTATATTCGCCGTGTGTTGAACTGGATGCCAAGGACCACCCGGTCCCGACGCGACAGTGCAGTGCGAGACGCCCTGATGCGTCTGTCTGTCTGTCCGCCTGTCTGTCTGTCTGTCTGTTTGTTTGTCGGGGACGACGACGAATGCACCAGTGGGAGTTCCCTCCGCGTGGGATGGCGACGGGGTCAAAACCCGCATCAACCACCACTACCAGCAGAGCAGCAGTGCGAGCCCTCTGATACAGAGAGAGAGAGAGAGAGAGAGAGAGAGAGAGAGAGAGAGAGAGAGAGAGAGAGAGAGAGAGAGAGAGAGAGAGAGAGAGAGAGAGAGAGAGAGAGAGAGAGAGAGAGAGAGAGAGAGAGAGAGAGAGAGAGAGAGAGAGAGAGAGAGAGAGAGAGAGAGAGGGAGAGAGGGAGAGAGAGAGAGAGAGAGAGAGAGAGAGAGAGAGAGAGAGAGAGAGAGAGAGAGAGAGGGACAGACAGACAGACAGACAGAGACCGAGAGGGGGGAGGGAGGGAGAGATGCGATAGGGAACAGGGAGACTGTTTATGTACTCTTTTTGCACCAGTAGAATTTTACACACAATTTTTCACAAACAAATTAATTTGAGTTTTTATGTCAATTTTTTTTGTGAGTTTTTGAAAAGTTTCATGGAAGTCTTTCTTTTTAACTGAAGGACTTGAAAAGGCTGAGGCTTTTTTTTTTTCGAAATGCTGCACTACGTTGGCGTTTTGCATATGTTGGCGCGGTCCCCGCCTTAGAGTGGCCAGCAGCAGCAGCAGCAGCAGGAGCAGCAGCAGCAGCAGCAGCAGCAGCAGCAGCAGCAGCAGCAGCAGCAGCAGCAGCAGTCCGCTCGGCTCGGCTCCGGGATATTTGTCGCCCACTCGGCCAACGGCAGCGCCCGCTGCGCTGTGGTGCGGTGAGGTGCCAGTCCGCCAACGCCAACGCCAAGCCACGACCCGAGCCAGAGCAAGCCTGGGTCCGTGCGCCAGCGTATGAGAAACTGCCGGCGCGCTGGGTAGATTCAGTGCGGGCGAGTAGTTCTCGTGTACATTCGGTGCCGCGCGGAAAACTGCTCATGCCTGGTGCAGACGATAATAATAAAGCGCCGTTTGAGTTCCTCCGCGCATTTGCGGCCACAGGTGAGGCACCTCACTAAAAAAAAAAACACAGTGGCAAAAAACTGCCAAAATTAAAAAGTCAAATATACGACACAAAATGTTAAAAAAAAAGAAAATTCAGAGAGAAAACAAAAATTCAGGTCCAAACTGATACTGTTTTTCAAATAACATGGAAAAAATCAACTAAAACCAAAAGAATCAGCCATGATTTAAATAGGTGTACATCGAGGGCAGCGTCGGGGCGCCTGCAAGTGTCAGGGTAGGCCAGCCCGCATGACACGCGTGCGTGCTGAGGTCGTAGCTGCCTACCCAGCGGGCGCTCCTGGGCCGAGGTGCGGGGCTGAATGGGGCGGCTTTTGCACAGTGGTCCGCACTAGTGCCCGCCCGGCCCGCACGCCCCCCCCCCCCCCCCCCCCCCGCTACCGCCGCAGAGCGGACGGAGCGCCCCCCTCGTCCGGCAAGTCAGCTCGGCTCAGTTGCCCGCGAGACGGCGTGGCGCGAGGACCGGAGAGGGAGTGTGGCGCGGCAAGCCAGAGAACAGACCGAGTCGAGTCGAGACGAGTCGAGTCCCAGTCGCGTTCGAGTTTAGAAGCCGCTGTCACCCCCTCGGCGGCGCCGCCACCCCAACGAACAGAAACGACTGAGTGAATCTCAACGACCGCGCGCTGTCCGCGGCAGTGCGTGCAGTGTGTGTGCGCGTGTGCGTGTCCAGTGTCAGTGGTTGTGCAGTGTAAGTGTTAGTGCGAGTGAGAGAAGAAGAATGAAAAGTGCAGTGCCAGTGTTGCCACCACCCACATACGATGCGCGTGCCAGCGCCGTGCCCAGCTCGAGGATTTTTCGCAAAAAAAAAAAAAAAAAAATGCACCTTAGCAATGTAAAAAAAAAAATCGCCATTTAAATTTTTTTTCGGAGGTTGTTGCGACTTGAATTAATTAATGACGATGCAGCCATGCTCGCCCCGGAGAAGCCTCAGAGAAGGGTCCTAAGGTTCCTGAAGGGTCCGAGCGAGAGCCGTGCAGTTGGCGGGACTGCGGCCGCGTCATGGCTGAGTGGTGTCGAAAGACGCGCCCGGGCCCACAGCCTCAGCAGGTCATGCTGAGCGCGGCTGAGCCCGCGGCTGAGCACGACCCGGCTCAGCAGTGCTGAGCGGGTGCTGCCGTGCCGGACTGAGTGGCGAAACCAGAATCCTATTGGCGGTGTGGTGGGCGGACAGCTCCCGTGCTGAAATGTATGACGCGGTGAAACATGGCGGCTCTTCATTGCTGTACCTCCTGACTCGCCCTTAAAAAAATTCATTTGTGATAAAAAAAGTTTGAAAAAAATGAAAAAAAAATAATATTCATAATAGTTGTGATTGCTGTCTAGAGCTGGGCGGTATGATCTGGGCGCACCGTGGTGTGGCGTGGTGGAGTAGGCGTGTTACCAACCGGTGAATGGTTGTCCACAGCAGCCGCCCCGTCCCGCCCCGTCCCCCGAGGGATGTGTCGTCACACGAGGTGACTGGAGTGTCAGCTGTCAGCATATGATGGATACCTCACACCGGCAGGCACCGCAGGCATCCGCCAAGGTAAGCGGCAGAGTAAATGGAAACAATACAGGAGGGTCCCGGAGGAGAGGGGAGGGGAGGGGAGAGGAGGGCAAAAACAGAGTCACTTTGACTCGCTGCGCTGCTCAGCAGAGAATGGATGGCGATGGGTTTTTCGCTAGAGGACCGCACCGCACTACTGCAGACGTGATCGTCATGGACGTCAGTGGCTTAATTCGAGCGGGAAGCCACGCCGCCGCCGTCCGTCGCTCCAGTGGCGGGAATTCCAAAAACTGCAGCGCGCGCGCGCTTAAATTCTTGGAGCTTTCTTTTCTGTGATTTGCAGCAGAGTCACGTGGTTTGTGAACGGCCCCTGGATTTCTCATACACCGCCCCGGCCTTGGAAGCAAACGCTGGCTGCTCCGTTCATTTCGGCCGACGTGTCGCCCCCGCAGTTTCTCATACTACCCCGCCCCCGCCGGCCACCCGGTGGCTCGTCGCAGATTCTCATACTTTTTGTTCGGTCGGCGGCCGCCCTTGTCGGCGCGGTGCGCTCGGAGGGCAGTAAACGTGTTAAAAGGTCCGCAGGTGCGTGATCGGCGTGGTCCGGGCAGGGCGGGGCGGCGGGACCCGGAGGACCCGGCCGGGATTCGAACCCGCGTATCTCCGGCCGCGGCGCGCACGGTTACGGAGCGGCGGCAGCAGCGGCGGCAGCAGCGGCGGCAGCAGCGGCGGCAGCAGCAGCCTCAGCCTGGCGAGGCGAGGCGACCCTGGACACTCCTACTCACACGGCAGGCCCGGCCCAGACCCGGAGTCCGACGCCGCCACCGCCACCGCCACCGCCGCCCGCCGCCCGGCCACATGGCTTCGCGACCTTAGCCGGGGCCCGTCCGAGAACGCGGTCGAGATATCTAAATGGGATCCTCAGCCGACACAGATCGAAATGGCTCTGCCGTTCGGAGGACACTCCCCCAGCGTGGATAGTGGAGATAATGCCTCGCAGGCCTCTCTCTGTAGTGCACCGGAGAGGTGCAGCAGGAAAAGGACCCGTCCAAGGACCGCAAGGAGAAACAGGGACGCCGCTGTTATAACAAGGAGGGAAAAAAATGGTGTGTAACAGTAGTAGTATGAAGGCGGGGCGGCCAGGCGGGCCGCAAAAGCCATGCTAACTGTCTTGCTCCGCTGTCACGGTCCAGCGGCTGCCGTGCGTGGGCAACGGCCCCGCGTGGACCGGCGTGTGTGTGTGTGTGTGTGTGTGTGTGTGTGTGTGTGTGTGTGTGTGTGTGTCGTTTGGGCGCGGCGCCGAGCAGAGGCCAGTCCGCCGAGGACGTGGGCGGTAACACGGCGGCGCATTCGCGCGGCTCAGTATTCGAACCCGCGCAGCTCGGCCGGCCGCCCCGCCGAGTTACGCTCCGGCCGCGGGTTCGAATCCCGTCGGCCGCCGCCCATTGCAGCTCCGCGCCGCGCCGCGCCGCCTTGTATGGATGGGTCCTGTCCGGGCCGGGTCGGGTCACCGCCTTGCCACGCACCGCCACCACCGGACTCCTCTCCCCGCGCCAAACTGCCGAGAAGTATGGAAGGCGGCAGTGGGCGGATCGCCGTTTTTTAAAACGGGGCAGACGCGAGGGAAGACAAAATAAAACGAGGAGGATTTTTGCGGGCTCGGCGATTTTTAATGCGCTTACATCACGGGGCGCGGGTTCGAATGCCGTCCGGAGGACTTGTGTTTTTCCTCCCGCACTGCTCCGCCTTACAGTGAAGCGCTGACTCAGCGGGCCGCCGACACAGGTGCTGACACGCGCGGGCAGCGCGGGCAGCGCGGGCGTGGGTTCGAATCCCGGCCAGCGGCCAGCGGCGCCTGGCGCTGTGGCGGCGCACTTGACATTGACGGGGGCTGGACTGAGTCAGGGGCCGCGACTTCCCAGAGGACGGTGCGGGGACAGGGCGGCCGAGGGGCCTCAGCCAGCCTCAGCCAGCCTCAGCCAGCCTCAGCCAGCCTCAGCCGGCCTCAGCCAGCCTCAGCCAGCCTCAGCCAGCCTCAGCCAGCCTCAGCCAGCCTCAGCCGGCCTCAGCCAGCCTCAGCCAGCCTCAGCCGGCCTCAGCCAGCCTCAGCCTCAGCCAGCCTCAGCCAGCCTCAGCCAGCCTCAGCCAGCCTCAGCCGGCCTCAGCCAGCCTCAGCCGGCCTCAGCCATCGTCGCGGTGACTCGGCGCCGCCTCTCCGACTCACTGTTTTCCGTTGGACCGGAAACGGCAGAGGCGCGCCGCAGCCCCGAGAAAAGAGAGGAGAGTTTGGCGTGACGAATCGGTGCTAGGCGCGGCGCGGTGCGACGCCAGAGCGGCAGCTGCGCGTACAAGCCGGCGGCCGGGTATTCGAACCCGCGACAGCTCGGAGGCCACGGGTTCAATTACCGCGCAGCAAATGTTCTTCTTTTCTTTTGAGTTAGAGAGGGGCGGGGAAATGTTTTCAGTGCTTCGGCACGAATCATCGTGAAATTAGATTTCTGATAGCAGTCTCTGTATTTAAGTTTTCGGTGTACCTTGGCCTGGCTGCAGTCATGCACGGCTCGGCCCGCTCCATTGGGGGTCCCGGAGGTCACGGAGCCGCGCCGCCCCTCACCTACCCCGCGGCCCGCGGCACCTGTAACACCAGCCGATCACACCCAAGGAGAAGGGAACGGAGGACAAATCTTACTTTCTACGGCAGGATTTTTCTATTTTTCTTTTGTTCTCGTCGTGTGCTTCTGTGCGTGCTTCTTCGCTGCAACGGGGGCATCAACCATGTCGTGCGCGACGTGACATCATACCGGTTGTCACCGTGCGGCACGTTCGGACCACTCCCTCTGCGCTCTCTCTCTCTCTCTCTCTCTCTCTCTCTCTCTCTCTCTCTCTCTCTCTCTCTCTCTCTCTCTCTCTCTCTCTCTCTCTCTCTCTCTCTCTCTCTCTCTCTCTCTCTCTCTCTCTCTGTTGACCTGGCAGCCTGCGAACGAGGCCTAATTGATATGTAACCTTGTACCTGCAGCCCGCCGTCGGTGCCTGCTTAGGACCTTCTCTTTCTCTCTCTCTCTCTCTCTCTCTCTCTCTCTCTCTCTCTCTCTCTCTCTCTCTCTCTCTCTCTCTCTCTCTCTCTCTCTCTCTCTCTCTCTCTCTCTCTCTCTCTCTCTCTCTCTCTCTCTCTCTCTCTCTCTCTCTCTCGCTCCTCTCACTTTGTACGGGCCAAGCTGCAACTGTGTTGTCGTGTTGTTTGCTGTTCGAATGGGTGGCCCGGGGAACCTGTTTGCCCAGCGGGGGACCTCCCTTCTCTGTCCTTAAATCTCTCTCTCTCTCTCTCTCTCTCTCTCTCCCTCCTCACGTGCTCTCTGACCCCGGCGGCGTAAATCAGAGGCAGCCGCCCCGAAACAGTGCGGCCATCACAAACGGAGCAGACGATGAAGCAGTAAACTCCCGGATTAAAATGAGAGAGCAGAGCGCCTGTCGGTGGCTGGTGGCGCCATCTGTTCGGGAGGAGGAGGCATTTTCTCATTTTACGAATTGGTTTCACCATTAGGCACCAAGTGGCGTTTCGTGATCTTCACTGCAAAAAGAAAGAATGAGAGATCCGCAGAGGAAGGAGGGTTTTTAGAGGTGTGCTGATTTTTTTTTTAATGCTCTCTGGGGGTGCCTTGAAGGCAGACTAGGACCAGACCCGGTTGACAAGAAGTCGTGACGAGTGCGGAAATGTGACATTTAGCTCCAAAATGTAGTGAGCCACGTGTGTCAGGCGCGCTGAGTTGACCTTCGCTGATGGACAGGTAACTGTTGCTGCAGTGCTGTGACGATAGTGAGCTTCCCATTTGTCTCACTAACAAGACGCGCCCCTCCCTCCCGACATTTTAAAGCACCATGCATCAAAAAAGCGCCGTAAAGAAAAGAGACGCGCAATAACCTACATAAATCTTTTTTTTTGTTCTTTTTATTTCTTTTTGTTTTGCTTTTAAGAGGATCACCTCTGTGTGGGTGCTCCAACGGCAGCGCCTCGCCTGTCTGCTGGGCGGGCTGGGCTGCCTGCTTGATGGATGAAGTCAGCATGCGCTTGTTTTTATGTGATCGCAACAAAAACATAATGAGTGCATTTTGTGCATAAGAGGTACAACGCACACACACACACACACACCCTTGTTTTGCAACATTTGTTGCATTTTATCATCTTGTATGATGCGAGTCATATTCTTTATTTTCGAGTCCCCCAGCACATGTGTGTGTGTAGAGGTGTGTGTGTATGTGTGTGTGTGTGTGTGTGTGTGTGTGTGAAAGACACACAGAGAGAGAGAGAGAGAGAGAGAGAGAGAGAGAGAGAGAGAGAGAGAGAGAGAGAGAGAGAGAGAGAGAGATGAGCGTGCGTGTGGCACCGGTGACATGTGATAGCCCGCTGCAGGCTTTTTATTTGCCCATCATCAGCTGGTTGGCTGCCCTGTCGTCGCATCCAGTGAGGTGGCGTCACATGCGAACGACGACGACCACGTCCACCGCCTTGCCATTAATTTGTTTTCAAAGTCAGATCGGCGTAATTGCGGTGCTGTCCGTCCTGCGATGTGCGACGGCAGAGGGCGGTGGGAACGGGGTACGGGCGGTCGTTACGTCGTGTCGCGGCCCCAGGGGCGGCACCGGGCACGGCAACGCATACATGCGGGCGCGGGTTCGAATACCAACCGCCGCCGCTATGGTTCGTTTTCTGCTAGCAGGTGCAGAGAGGGGTTGTGCTATGAGAAATTTTGTGAACACAGCCAGCCGCCTGTCGTGGGGAGGGTAGGCAGCCCCGCCGGACATAGCCGCTCGCCGGGCTTGCCTACCTCGCAGGCGCCCTGCGAACACGCCGCAGGACGGGGGCATTACGTCACAGTGCACTGGTACCGCACGACTGACCTGTCTGTCTGTCTGTCTGCCTGTCTGTCTGCCTGCCTGCCTGTCTGTCTGTCTGTGCGGTGCCGTACTGGACTTGTCTCCGCGGGTCGGTTGCGTCCATTTACACCCAGGCAGTAGGGGAGTGGCAGTGCCAAGATGATTCCATCAAAGCTTTGCCGACGACGGTTCTCGTGCCGCACTAACGGGTTCCGGGCTCCGGCAGGACTCCGGGCCGCGGACTCTGGACCCCGGCAGGGCTCACCGGCTCCGGGCAGGTGCATGTAGTGAGTGCGCTCGCTGCACCGGAGGGAAGGGAAAGGAAAGGAAGGGGGGCGAGGAGAATGCGGAAGCGATGTGTGATTATTACGAGGATACTCGCTAGTGCAGCGCGCCGCTCTCCTAAGAGCTGTTTTCCGCTATGCAATATGTCTGCTGAGGCCGCGCACAATTGAATATAATTGTTTTCCGAGCAGTGCGCGTGATATACTGTTTCCCCCCCACAAAGAAATCTGACTGGGCTCTAGGATTCAGGATTCGGGCTTCAGGCTCCAGACTCCGGGGTCCGGACACCGGGCTTCAGGCTCTGGACTCCGGGCTTCAGTCTCCGGGCTCTGGACTCCGGGCTTCAGGCTCCGGGCTCTGGACTCCGGGCTTCAGTCTCCGGGCTCTGGACTCCGGGCTTCAGGCTCCGGGCTCTGGACTCCGGGCTTCAGTCTCCGGGCTCTGGACTCCGGGGCTCTGGACTCCGGGCTTCAGGCTCCGGGCTCTGGACTCCGGGCTTCAGTCTCCGGGCTCTGGACTCCGGGCTTCAGTCTCCGGGCTCTGGACTCCGGGCTTCAGTCTCCGGGCTCTAGACTCCGGGCCCGGACTCGGGCTGTCGTGCCTGTCGTGTTATCGGGAGTACATCCCGTAACAGGTTGCCCCCCGGAGCCAACCGCGCTGTTTCCATATTTACGAGATTGGGTCCGACGCGGCGGACACAGCGGCCGAGGTGCATCAGGCTTTGGACAGCCGCCAGCGACATTTCGCCGCCGCGTAGGCAAAGCAGGCACGCAGCCAGCCGTAGGTAGGCAGGCTGCTAGGAGTACACTGCCGACAAACTCAAACCTCTTTTTTTGCGGTAATTTGAAAAACTATTGACAGATTTTTAATATTTTTCTTCGCGTGAGTTTTGCCGTTCCGCAGGCACTGGGCCATTCTCCTCCGAAAGTAGGAAAGATCTCAGACACCCATTACGCATCTATTCCCGTGCGGGAATTTTTTCTCTTTTTTTTTAAATTTTGCTAGAAAATTTGGTGTGAGAGGCACGTGTGTCTTTGCTGCGGGGGGTCCTGGAAGCCGTTATGCACCCCCCGGATGCCCTCGTAGGCTGCAGCTCGCGGCTGCTATCACGTCGGGACGCATCGGCAGAGCTGAGCTCGAGCTAAACGGGGAGGAAGAAGAGGAGGAGGAGGAGGAGGAGGAGGAGGAGGAGGAGGAGGAGGAGAGGAGGAAGAGAGGAGCAGTGAGGCACGCAGCGAAGCCCGGCGAGGTGGTCTACCTTATCGGCCCTGGCTTTTCGTTACGCGCCGCGCGGCAAAGGCGGGTATCGTCCGCCAACATCTGACGACTGCCAGCCCTGCCAGCCGAGCAGACGACGCTGAAATTCGTCAATCTGAAACAGCACGCCGTGGCAGCGGCAGCGGCAGTGGCAGCGGCAGCGGCAGCGGCAGCGGTGCGGCGGCCGGCGGCGGCACGGCGACTCCGCACGCCCGGCTGACGTCCCCGCTAACGACCAACGTAACTGCACAGGGCCGCGGGTTCGAATACCGGCCGCCGCCGCGCTCAGGGGTCGTGTTCTGCGATTCTCCTCGCGGTGTACTTTCTTCCTTATTAGGGCCAGGAAAAATATTAAAAAAAAAAATACAGGAAGAATGACAAAAAAAAAACTTTGACAACTCATATTTGCACGCCTTCATATTAAGATGGATTTTTTTTTAAAAATAATGTACTGCACACGTTTTTCATATAATCGAAAGTGACAAGTTTCAAAATGATCAAAGTTTTTTTCTTATCATTTTAACAGTCTGGTTTGTTCTTTTCTCATCCCGTGGTGTGTGTGTGTGTGTGTGTGTGTGTGTGTGTGTGTGTGTGTGTGTGTGTGTGTGTGTGTGTGTGTGTGTGTGTGTGTGTGTGTGGTCCGCGGCGGCCTGGGTTCGAACCTGCAACACTCCATTCCGCTCGGCTGGCGCCGATATGTGATCCCCGACACGACACCGGCAGCGCAGTGGGTCGGAAACATGAGTAATGGCAACGTGAAATAGAATGGAATGAATGAATGAACGGACGAGTGGATGAGTGAATGAAGCACTTTGTATGCATGAGCGGACTCTGGTCGGCGCCGCGGGACCTTTTAGTGGATAAAGCGATAACTCTGGCTCTAGGCTTGGGCTGACCTCGCTGCTGCGCGTCCACTTCTCGGATATCGATTTGGACAAATCGAAGTTCGATCGAGTTCGATAGATCGCTAGATCGATCTGTGTGATCTGACCTGAGATTGAGAGCGCGCCGTTAACCATCTCGTGCCCACCGTTTTTTTTTTTTTGCTTCCCGTGTTTCAATCTGGCTGGAGGTACCTTTTTTTCCACTTTGACGATTGTGTATCCTGGAATGACTTCCTTTTCCCACATCCGTCGTTCATTCGGCCTTTCTTCCGAACAGTGTAACCGGAGCTCGCGGCCACTGTCAGTGCAGTGTGAACACCCTGGCCGGTCCGCCCGTTGCAGTGTGCGAGAGAGTGAGAGGGGGATAAGCCCTCCAGTGCGAGAGAGACGGGAGAGCCCCCACCGCACATTTACACGTATTAATCTTCTAGTATCACATCGGTGGGGCGTGGTGGGGTAGGGAGGCGTCCGGATGGGGGGGGGGGAGGGGGGTTGAACCGCATTCGCCACCCATGTACTTGGCGAGAGAGAGAGAGCGAGAGAGAGGAGAGGCAGGAGAGAGAGAGAGAGAGAGAGAGAGAGAGAGAGAGAGAGAGAGAGAGAGAGAGAAGGTAAAGGGAATAGCGTGGAAGGGAGAGGGAGATTTATGTTGCCATTCTTTTGATGCAGTGCGCTGTGCATGGCCCCCAAGGACGAACCGCGCGTAGCGCCGCTGCAGAACTCTGTGTGTGTGTGTGTGTGTGTGTGTGTGTGTGTGTGTGTAAGCGCACTCCTCGTGTTGGGTTGGCAGCACTGTGTAAGGGCGTTGCGCGCAGGTTTTTTTTAGTGGCAACCATTCTATTCTCACGTATACGCACACACCAGTCCGCGGCACAGCACTGCTGCTGCTGCTGCTGCTGCTGCTGCTGCTGCTGCTGCTGCTGCTGCTGCCTGCTGCTGCTCTGCTCGGCTTTGGCTCGACTTTGAATAAGGTGCGTACCCCGCCCTGTCGGAGCGCTGGGAGCTTAGATGCATTGCTAATGCTGCGTGGACAAATCATATCCCGGATCGATTTTTCATCAAGAAACTTAAATAATTTCAATGAAAAGTTGTAAAATTTATTTTAAAATTTTCTGTCTTTTTTGTTTTTATGAAATTTAAAATACCCGGCTGAGGCTGTTGGTAAAACTGGGCAGTGGCTTTCCCGCGCTGTGTGGTCGTGGTCGCACTGGTCGCAGGTGGTCGCGAAGGGCGCGGCATCATGGAGAGCACACCGCTGGGCGCGCCGCAGCATGAGCGCGCGTAAAACGGCTCACCATATCGCCGCCCCGCTATGCGGTGAGTGCGAATAGTGGCAGCCGCCGCTAACCGCACCGCGGCGACATGCCAGACCGCAGCTGTTTTACGACTGCGGATAGTGTAACCGTGTGGATCAAGGCTGCCACACCCCCGCCCCCGCACCACTCTGCACTCTTGCCCCCGCCTCGCGTTTAAATCCCCCGCTCCCCGGCGGCGGCCTATGCACCGGCCCATTTCCGATTTGATGCTGCCAATAATGCAGGTCGTGCTTATCGGCACTCACGCCGCCCCGTAATGGCGGCACCTCCGAGGGGTTTATATCGATCACGCGGGCAGTAATTGTCCGAGCCGATGGCGTGCCGTGCTGCTCCGTGTGAGGACAATTTAAAATTGGCGCTCTGCTCTCCTGCGAATAGGGGCCTGTCATCACGGGGGCGGGCTGTCATTATTGGCAGAGAGGGAGAGAGGAAGGGGGGGGGCACATAATCTGCGTCCGAATTCGGTCCGGTGCGACGTCGTCGAACACGCACGCCAGCGTTACGGTCTGCGGTTCAAATACCGCCAATTCCACACTCAAGACTAATTAATTTTCAATGTAATTCTCTGTCATTCCAAATCATTTTCTTTTTTGTATTCAAATACCGCGCGCATTTTTTTAATTTTTATTTTTGAATGTGAATGTGTCTTACGTAGACCTGCCGCCGTGCTGGCGGCGTTTCGTCATGTCAAAGTATACCAGATCCGTGCCGCCGCGTGACTGTTATGGGACTGTCATATTGAGATTGGGATTCAGGTGATGTGACTCGAGTGCACTTGCCCAGCCAGCGGCGGCGGCGGCAGCAGCCGCAGTCGTGCGCGCAGCCTCTCTCCCTCTCTCTCTCCCTCTCTGTCTGCCTGTCCCTGTCTCCCTCCCTCACGATCTGCCAGATTCGGGGGCCGATTCAACAGCGATTTCGGCAGCGATTCAAGGAGTGCGCCGAGCGTGATCGGAAATGACGGGCTGTCAAGTGAAAAAAACCGACTGGCAGAAGAAGAAGAGGAAGAAGAGGGATGAGGAGGAAAAGATGGAAGGGGAGAAAAAAATATGAAGAATAAAATAAAAAGAGGCTTGGTTCGGGGGGCATCAGCTGCGGCATCAAGCCCATCAGAAGGGAGCGTCCTCAGAGGGTCAGCACGACACGGGGGTGCGAGAGAGACGGCGAGAGAGAGAGAGAGAGAGAGAGAGAGAGAGAGAGAGAGAGAGAGAGAGAGAGAGAGAGAGAGAGAGAGAGAGAGCTATCGAAATCTGCACGCTTCTGCCGTGACTCCCGCCGGCCCCGACCTCACCACGCCCAGCCCCGCCCCGGTTTGCAGCCAACAGTCGTTTCCGTGTGGGCGAGAGAACGGCCCGGGGCTTCTTCCTCCTCCTCTTCTTCTTCTTCTTCTTCTTCTTCTTCTTCTTCTTCTTCTTCTTCTTCTTCTTCTTCTTCTTCTTCTTCTTCTTCTTCTTCTTCTTCTTCTCCTCTCTTCTCTTGAGGGCTGCGGGGCCGTGGATAGGGACAATACCGCCCGTCGGCGGCAGTCTACTGGAAAAGGTTTGGTCAGGCGAGGAAGAGAGAAAGGAAAGAGGCCGGACCGGGCCGGGCCGGCCGGGCGGTCTGTAGCGCCTGCGAGGCTCAGGGTAGGCCAGCCCGCACGACACGCGTGCGCTGCAGACACCGAGTTGCCTACCCACCGGGCGCTCCGGCCGAGAGGGAACAAAAACAGCACAGGCTGT